>ML976058.1:15654-46695 GCA_010015635.1 Clathrospora elynae
CCCTGCTCTTGATTTGCCATAGCTAGTTCTGCTTCCTGGTGTTGATGTTGTCAAGTTGATGTTGTGGAGTTGATTGACAGCTAATAATATCAGCTGTATGTATGTAAGATGAACGCAGTGATTAATTGAAGGCTTCCAGGCTCATAACTCTGGCCGTGCAAAGACTGAGGAATTGCGCTGCATTGGCTATCTGGGCAGGGCCCGGCTATCTATATGTCTGACTGTACATGTGCTATCCTAACCTGTAGTAGGGTAGCTCCGGCCAAGGCCGTAGGCCGCTACATTCTTAAGTATAACCGTCGTCCTTGTAACCAGTCCGTCCAGCTTGGTAGTAGCCATCCTGAATACCAGGCAGGCTCTATTGGCTCTCAGATGTCGACAGTCGGGCTCATAACTGTCACCGCCTGAGCAGTGTGGGTAGGATGATGTGGATCAACAAATGTATTGCTATGTCTGTTCTGCGTCTGCTATGACGACCTTTTATATGACGGGAAATCTTTGTACGAAGAAGTAGTACTGCGATAGTGCAAGTCGAACGAAGCTATGTCAATGTATTCCATTCCTCTTATATTCAACAGTCTATCCACTAATCCTATCCACCATCAACCAAATCATCCAATACACTCCTTTTTAGCTAGAGCACGTAGCCAACATACTCGTCAACGCACTCTTCTCCGCACTCGTAATCGTCAACGTATACACACTCTTAACCTTGATCCACATCTTCGAGTAGGTGCAATGGTAGCTCGTAACGGACGGTTTCCAGGCCTCGGGTCCCTTATCACCCTTGGACTGGTTGACGCTGTCGGTGACGGCAATGAGTTGGGGGTTGGTGAGGTCGTTGGCAAAGGCCTGGCGGCGGGCCGTTGTCCAGGCGGCGGCGCCGGACTGTGAGTGTTGTGAGTATGGAGATGAATGGGGGAGGAGAGGGGAGAGACGGACCTTCCAGGCATTACTCAACGGCACAATATGGTCGATGTCTACATCGGACGCTGCACTCCATGTGGCGCCGTCGTATGGGCTGAACCAGCTTCCGGAAGTAGAGACACAGGCGGAGTCGGTGACAACACCGGTGCCGTCGCGCTTAAGGATCGTCTCGCGAGTGTTGCAGGTGCCAGACTGTGTGATCCAGTGAGGGAACAGGTCGCGGGAGTAGCCGGTTTGCGGGCCTTGCACGGCGACAGTGAGGCCTGCAAGCTGAGTAGTAGCGGCAGACTTGGATGGGATATTGGGAGGAGCGCGAGCCTCGAGGGCCGCAGGCGTAGGGGCGGCGGAGACGAAGGCAACCGAGGCCACGGCGAGGAATACTGTCGTTTTCATGATGAAGGTGGTAGTGTGTTTGAAGCTGAAAAGAGAGACAATGTTGTATGCACGAAGAAGTACGTAGTGAGTGTAATTGCACCGTCTGAGGTCAAGGAAGTTCCCTGTCCTACCCTCCGACCCATACACGACAAACACAGCGTTTATATATACTCTTCCCCATTCACGTCTCTTTCGGCGGCTTCCACTCTACATTACCTCCATGCCCAATGATAAGCACCACGCGCACCAGAAATACTAAGTTCTTACCTCTGTACCACCTTCTTGGTAACCTTAAGACACCAGCTAGCTTGTGAATGCACTATCACTCTCACGACGCCCAAACAGGCAGGTCGAGACCCGGGCTAGGTACCCCATGTCATGTTGTCATGTACATCATATACTTAATTGGGGCTACTAGGCGATGCCGTACCTGATCGGCCTCATGCACATGTCCTCTGCATATAGCGATTGGGTTGCCTTCCTAGAGTGGAGGCGGAGCCGACCTACTTGCATGTGTCTGGCAGGTGTTAATAGCCGTAGGACACCGCTAGCTAGATTACTGCTGTCACAAACAAAAGTGTGAGAGAGCGCAGGTTCGGGACAAGGATCTTCGGCAGTACTAGCGGAGCGAATAGATGATAAGAGATGGTCAACGTGAGAGATGAAGGATGATTTGACGTGCAGGAGGCGCTGCGATATGGTCGGAAAGTCCGGTTAGAGGTTAATCAGGCACTGCCCTGCATCATGATACACGTGCGGCCAAGCGTTGGTCTTGGCCTCGAAATGAAGTGCCAAGACGTAATTGGTGGAAAGTCGCCTGCGGTGCGCAGAAACGTCGTATGGAATAGTTCAACTCTTCAAAAAAAAAAACACCCCCGAAAAGACTACTAAATCAAAGCGGAAATACGTGCAGAGTGTGCTGCGACGCAACAATGCATGAATGCTCGGATATAAGCAGCCGGCGAGACCGGGGCTTGGTATGCCAACCCTTTAGTGCTGTATTGGACGCTTTTTTAACCAACATGCCGTTTTGGGCTTGTTTGCAGCGACGCCGGGGCTTGGCTGATGATTCAGAAATATTGACTTGGCGAACGGAAAGTGTAGAAAGTGTTGTATTTGTACATATGGCCGCTGGCTCGTAGGTATGCACTCTTGGCGGGTATCATGCAGCGAAATCGAAATCTTTGAACGCCTCCTTGAACTTCTCCACATCCTGCTCTTCCTGTGCTTGCGTCTGTCCACAGTCCTTCCAGTCGACCCGTTGATCGAGTCTCAACAGCTTTGCCAGCACCTCTCGTCCGAACTGATTATGGAAACGTATCTTCTCGTCGAAGCGCATGACGTAGCTCGTCTGCTTCTCGGGGTCATCTTTGGGGTTCCATACCAAGACTCTGAAGAAATCGCTCGTCTCCTCGAAACCATCACCAACATCCTCTTTCTGGAACTTCGGCCAGTGCAGGTTCTCCGCTAGCGCTTTGAAAGCAGCTTCCACGAGGCCTTTGCTGATGAGATCTGCTGTTACGGGAAGATATTGCCAGTGCGTGTGAGGTAAGCTAAATTTGCTGACTTCCCAGGTGACGGAGCCGTACTCTGTGCCAGCGACGGACTTAAGCATGTTGTTCATCGAAGTTCGGTATCTCTGCATCTCCGCATATGTCGCACGGCGTTCCTCCTCCTCCATTGAGCCGAGCGTCGGTTGATGCGTGAATGGTATGATGAGCATATGGCAGGGAAAGCCAAGCTTGGCAAAGGTTTGTGCTGTCGGCAAAGGGCCCTTCGCTGTAGTCAAGTAAGAGTTTTCGCCGATAGAAGTCACCAGATGCGTCGCAACATTCTCGTTTGCAAGACAGAAGAAACACTCTGAGGCTGAAATTGGCCCTCGAGCGTCGCCCTTCCGCCGCTTGTTCGATCTTCGACCGCGGTTTCCGTCATCGTAGACCAGATGCTGCTCGCTCTGCTCCGGCGCAGCCCGCTTCTTCTCCGAGAGAGTCACTGGGCAGGCTGTTGAGCCAGCTGGCGGTGAGACCGGGTGGCTTGCGGAAGGCTCGAGTGAGAAGGCATATATCCACTTCTGCTTGTTGGGGTTGCCGAAGGATGCTAGGCTGATGAATCGTGTCACTGGGTAGAGATTGTCGGTCTCATCACTTGGCGCATGAAAGAACGGCTCTCGCTCGTAGAAGGTGCCACCAGATGTCGAGAAGTGGTACTTGGGCTTCAGCACCACATCCAGGTCGGCGATGCATGGTTGAGTCGAAGGCTGCACCTCGGGGTTGAAATCGACCTTGGAGCGCTTTCGGATCCCTTCTGGCCACTCACCTGTGATGAGGATGTCGGCTGTCGTAGCTCCTCGTAATATCTTCGCGTCGGTCTCGCTGTAAAAGGGTGGATAGTTGTCCTTCGACTGACCGCCAATGATGTTCGCATCGAGCTGTCCGCCCAGTGCAACTATGCGAATGCCTTCAGAGGTCTTCATCGTCGTCCGCTTTCCGAGGAAGAACAGATTGTGACACAGCTCATCACTTGACGATGCCAACTTTTGGACGACTGCTGGTGGGAGAGGGTGGCTGCCAAGAGCAAAGTATGTCGGCATGGGCACGTCGATGTTGCCATCCAGCAGCGACTGCACATCACCCTCATCCGCGCCCTCTGCGGCCAGCGAGCGCGCGAAGAGATTCCCCGCAATAAGCGCGAAAGCAAAGTTATTCTTCGCATGCAGCGCGCCCAGCTTCTGGAAGACGGCCTTGAACTGGCCGTTCACATCGCCGACGACGACTCTGCGCGCATTAGTATGTGCAGGTAGTGAGCTGCTAATTGACGTACATCTTCGAGGCCATGATGCGTGGAAGCTGGTGACGTCGGGATGCTCGTGGTGGTGACTAAGGCTGGGTGTCGGCGTTCGGCGGTGGAAAGTCGAACTCTTGGCAGGGTGCATGTGGAAATTTTAGCAGCAGCAGCCAGGCTTCAACACCAACACGAATCTGAACATGGCAGCCATGTCACGAGGGCTCACCGCGACGCCCGCTGCCAAGCCAACATCGAAGATATCGAAACCCGCGCGCGCCGCGAAACGGGTCAAGGGCGGCACCGAATCCACGAAAAACCATGTCTGGAAGGGCTTCTCCCACCGCGTCGCCCAGATCAAGATCGAGCCCGTCCGTCGCGGGCGCAGCACCATCCTCGACGATGCCGAGCTCGCACCGACCTTCTCGTACTTCCGCGATGCCCTCTTCGAATGGCGCGAGCTCAACATGTCCGAGGGCTTCACCACCTTCGCCCGCAAGGTTGCGCCGCTGTGCGACAGCCTCCCGCAGGTGCTCCACCACAGCGACGCCATCTTCGCGCTGCTGGTCGAGCACATTGAGAAGGGCGAGCGCTTCAGCCAGGAGCCGCTGCTCAGTCTTACGGCGCATCTGGCGCACGACCTGGGCGAGAAGTTCGAGACGTATTTCGAAAAGGCCGTACGCACGGTTTCGCACCTGGCAGCCACCCACGCCGCTGTGGACGTCATAGAGTGGAGCTTCGGCTGCCTGGCCTGGCTGTTCAAGTACCTCTCCCGGCTGCTCGTGCCCAATCTGCGGCCCGTCTTCGATCTTATGGCGCCGCTGCTGGGACGAGAGCACCAGAAGTCCTTCGTATCGCGCTTCGCTGCCGAGTCTCTCAGCTTCCTCATCCGCAAAGCGGGCGCCGGCTACCACAGGGACAGGACGCCTCTCCAGTCGGTCATTAGGCACATCTCGGAGCAGCTAAGGGACCTCCAGGAATCGACCAAGGACCACGAGTTCGAACAGGGCCTCATGTATCTCCTGACGGACTCGCTGAAGGGCGTGCAGCGAGGCTTCCACTCGAGCGCCACGGCAATCCTGCAGGAGCTGCTAGCAGAGACGTACAACGTGCAGCACGTCCACCTCCGCATTCCGCCCCTCGAGCCTGTGCTGGTCGGCGCCGTCACCGCTGCCATCCACCACACTGACGCAGAGAACTTCAAGCCTCTGCTTGACGTGCTCCTTGCCCAGATAGAGGCCGTGTCGTCGGACATGCGATACGTCGGACTGTCGTCTCGCCTGCTTCTCGTCGTCTGCGGCGTGCGACAAGGCGACCGGATAGACGACTGGAAGCCTGTTCTGGCCCTTGTCGGTCGCTTGCTTGACTCGACAAAAACTTCGGCCGAGCTCGATTCTGCCGACGCGTGGGAGCTCCTGTCGATCGTCTCCGTTGTGTTCCAGTATTGTGCCTTGGACGCGGCGATTCCCCATGAAAAGCTGCTTGAGGGGCTCTCCCGGGGCCCCTGGGAAGCCCTTTTCCTCCCATTTTGCAACCTCTTCGCCGATCTGGGAGCGGAGAGATTCAAGACACTGCTTTTACCCTACTTCAAAAGGTCAGAGACATGCTCTTCCCCCGACTTCTATCCTGTGCTGACACCATTTCAGATTCATTGCACAGAAAGCGCATGAGCATGGTCGCCAGTTCTGCGCCGTCCTTCCAGATCTCTATCTTAACGGCTTACCGACCGGCACGCTACAGCCTTCGGAGCGTTGGCAAACGTCCTTGATCGATCCCTTCGAAAACCTCGTCCGCTCAATAGACGATAGCGGCCTGGACCACGAGATATACAACTGCAATGCTTTGTTGGGCACGATAGACATGCTTGGCATAGCCGATGACAAAACTCGTGGCATAAAGAATTCTTTAGCAGAGTTGCTCAAGCACGCCGTCACGACCACCAACCCAGGATCGCTGCGGACCGTTGACCTGTTCGCAACCGGAAATGCATTCCGTTTTCTCGTCGAAAAAGGCGACGAGAACAGCTTGGCAGCAAGTTTGTGGCCCGTACTGTGCGAAGCGTCGACCGTGTACGGACACTCATTAACATTCTGGCGCGGACTACTGGCCCTGTTGCAGCGAGAGAAGGCGACACTTGACATCACGGGATCGCATATGGAACCTCTCAAGCGAGCTATTATGCACTGCCTGGGATCGCCGTCGCACGATATGAGGCTAACAGCCATCTACATTCTGCAGATCATTTCTGGAGACAGTGAAGAGCTGTGCAACGTCATACACGTCGCCATGTTGATCGAGCAGACACCATTGGATCTCGAGAATCAACGATCCATTGCGATGCGCATCGGCCAACTCGCAAAGCTGTACCCCGCCGTATGCTCCGACGAATGGATAGGAGAAGCCATTCCCAAATTCTGCCTGGGACTTCTACACGTTCGACTAGCTTCTGTGTGGGACGACACCTGCTCGGCGTTGAAGGCCATGTGCAGCACGAAGGAGGGAGAAGGGGTTGTCATTCGGACTGCCTTCGAGTGGTTGACTTCACCCGAGACTGAAGAGATTGTTGCCAGCAGAGCTGGAGTTACTTCTTCGCAACGACCATACGCAACCGAATTTGAGTGCACCAATTTGATGCAGCTGCAACAACATGTAACCAACGTACAGGCCCAATCCAACGACATTGAGGATCGACTGGCGACTATGTTCCATGAAACGCACATCAAGGTACCATTCCACAACCTGTTCAGCCGAACTCAAGCCCTTAGGTTACTGGACTCCTTACCACACCTCGCGGAAAGGCGCTCACGTCTCCTTGTTCCAGTTCTTCTGGATTGGGCCTTGGATCAACCCACACTAGAGTCAGAGGCTGCTGATGATTCCGCGGAAAATACCACAGTCCACTCACAGCATCGCTGGGCAAGAAAAGACCAGAAAGCAATGCTGTCCATATTTGCGAAGTTCCGCAGCCCGAAGTCCTTATATCGGACTGAAGAGGTTCGGGAAGCCTTGCTCGTACTCTTAGGCAACGGTGATATTGAAATCCAAAAGGCCGCATTGAAGGCACTTGTCACTTGGAAGGATCCTGCCATTGTCGCATATCAGGAACAACTGCTCAACTTGCTCGATGACGCACGATTTCGGGATGAGCTTCCTATCTTCCTTAGCGAAGGGAAGCTTCAGGACTCGGACATTAAGCAAGTGCTCCCGATTGTCCTGCGACTATTATATGGCAAGATCATAGCCGGGAAACGAGGGCTTGAATCTAAGAGGAAAGCCGTCTTCGTTGGCCTGAAGAATAGATTCGGAGATGACGCCATACACCAGTTCTTGGACATCGCATTCGGACCATTGCGTCATATCTCGGTTCTGAAAGATTCCAAGCTCGACGAGGATCTTCTGCAGAAAGACATTTTGGACCCGCGTAAGCAACTCGGGACTTTGAACCTGCTGGACGACATGTTATCCACGTTCGAAGCTACATTTGCGCCGTTCACTCACACCGTCGTGGACCCAATCCTTTACTGCGCCATAACAGCTTCCAGGGACCTTCTAACCCTTAGCGAGGGCGAGGTTGATGAAAATCGACCAATGAAGACATCTTTGCTGAGGACTGTGCGTCAGCGTGCCCTGCAAATCCTAGGGAGGCTCTTTGAGAGTTCTCCAGAGTTCTCATGGCGGCCATACATAGAAGTCATCATCAAGGAAATGGTCTGCCCACGGTTGGATCAACTGCCTATTGAGACTGCTCAATCTGTTTCTGGTCTTCTCCGACTGTTTGCGGCATGGTCGAAATCGCCGCTTACGGCTCCGTTCTTGGTTGAATACAACTCGGCCATACTGACCAAGGTCATCGACTGCCTGGAGGTCCCCTCGGCCAAGGACGAGGTGAAGTGCTTCGTTCTCGACGAGATTGTTCGGAACGTCATTTCTCTCGTTACGGTGGAGGATGAATTGCCATCCACGGACTCGAAGCTTCTCAAGAACCGCATCCATACCGACATCATCCAGCCCTACTCCACTGCGTTACTCCACCGAGTTGGTCAGTTGCTTCGCCAAAGCCCCAGCAAAGAATTGCTTGAATCTGGAGTTCAGACCGTCGCAGACTTGGCTCCTCATGTGGTCGGTGCCACTGAATCTCGCAGCATGATCGAGATCGCTACCTTCCTCCTCCGCCAACCATCGAAGCGGGTGAATCCTCGAACCAAGCTCGGCTTACTCAAGATACTCCACGAGTTCATCCAGCGCTGTGACGAGCAGAGCTTGAGCGAGCTGTTTGACACTGTTTACGATGCTGTTTGCCCTATGTTTTCGTTCGTCCAAGATCGAACAGCTAGGAACCTGCTTTGTGACGTTCTCCAAGATCTTTCAGAGAACAGAGGAGACTTGGTGGTGATTGCGAGACTATGCCACGACCTGAACTCCTTCTCAAAAGGGCGATTAGACGAACCCGACTTTGAACGCCGTTCACAGGCCTTCAACGAGATCAATGAAGAAGGGTGTCGTTCGTACTCTATCGTGCAGTGGAAGCCACTGGTTTACAACATGCTTTATCTTGTCAAGGACAACGACGAGCTCAGCATCAGAGTCAACGCATCGTTGTCCCTGCGCCGCTTCATTGAAGTTGCGACGAGCGACGAGTTCAAAAGTTTTGTCTCTGCAGCTATTCTGCCAGGAATTCAGAACGGCGTACGGGAGACGTCGGAGCTTGTCCGTGTCGAGTTCCTAGCTGTTCTCGAACATTTAGTTAAGACGCATCGAGACTGGGCTCCTGTAGCCGATCTGCACATCATTTTGTCGGAAGATGAAGAGGCGTCATTCTTCGGCAACGTCCTGCACATCCAGGGTCATCGTCGACTGAGGGCTCTACGCCGCTTAGCCGCCAATGCCTCCCAACTTCGAGGTGGCAACATATATCACATTCTCATACCGCTCCTCGAACACTTCGTCTTCAACAAAGGCGACGATGATAGTGCGGACGGCCTTCTCGGAGAGACAATCAAAACGCTCACAGCGTTGACGGAAAGTCTGGAGTGGCCGCAGTTTCGATCTTTGCTCAAGAGGTATATCGGCTACCTGAAGAGTAAAGAAGACATGCAGAAGCCCATCATCAGGCTCATTGCAGGTCTTATGGATGGTTTGAACCGGGCAGGGCGCGCCAAGGGCTACATTACTGCGACAAACATCGAGAAGAACGATAATGATGCGTCCGAGACAGAGGAAGTTCCGGATGCTATGGACGTCGACAAGTCCCAATCAACACTAGCCAAGACTCTCCCACAACAGGAAAAATTGTCCAAAGACCTCATCGCCAGCTTCCTACCCGACCTAACCGAATTCCTCCACAAGAAAGACGAAACAACAGTCAGTCTCCGAGTGCCAATCGCCGTCGCAGTCGCCAAAGTGCTTCTCCTGCTACCACCGCTAGAGATTGAGACCCGCTTACCCGCAGTGCTTCTCGATATTTGCTACATCCTTAAGTCTCGCGCACAAGAAAGCAGAGATATGTCAAGGAACACACTCAGCGACATCGCTATGCTCATGGGTCCGGGCTATCTGGGCTTTATCCTCAAGGCCCTGCGGACCGCGCTCCAACGAGGCTACCAACTCCACGTTCTCTCGTTTACACTGCATTCTATTCTGGTGAAGTTGGCGGACCAGATGAAGCCCGGTGATCTTGATTACTGCCTTGCGGAGATTGTTGACGTTGTCATGGACGACACCTTTGGCGTCACCGGTCAGGAGAAGGATGCTGAGGAATACATCAGCAAGATGAAGGAAGTAAAGAGCAGCAAAAGCTTCGACTCGATGGACATTGTCGCACGGTCAGCTACTCCCTCGCACATCATCAAGCTCGTCCTACCGATCAGGTCGCTTCTTATCGAAAAGCTCAACGCTAGGATGGTACAGAAGATTGACGAGCTACTACGGCGCATTGGCCTCGGCATTCTGCAGAACCCCACCGTTAATAACCGGGATATCTTGGTGTTCTGTTACGAGCTCATTCAGGAGGTCTATGCAGCAAGCGCGTCCACAGAGAAGAAGGGAAGGATTGATCCGAAGAACAAGCGGTATCTTATCAACAGCAGAGGAGCCGCCAAGTCTGGCGCTGGTCGCCTCTCAACATCATCGTACTTGTACAAGATGATCCGGTTCGGTATGGATATCCTCCGCACGGTACTTCGCAAACACGATGACCTTCAAACGCCCCAGAACCTGGCTGGATTCCTGCCAATCATAGGTGATGCCATGGTTCAAGGGCAAGAAGAAGTGCAGGTGTCGGCTGTCCGTCTTCTCACGACAATCATCAAAGTACCCATGACAGAGTTGGACACCAACTGTCCCGTGTACATTGACGAAGCGATGCGTGCCATCAAGGGAGCCCTTTCGTCTAATACCGAGCTTGCGCAAGCCTCATTGAAGCTGGTATCGGCTGTGCTGCGCGAACGACCCCATGTGGAAATCAAAGAGCGGGATATTGGTCACCTTCTCAAGCGTATGGTACCCGACTTGGACGAGCCAGACCGCTCCGGTGTCACCTTTGGTTTTCTGAAAGCCGTCATGAACCGTCAATTCGATGTTCCTGAGATTTACGAGGCCATGGACAAGGTCGCTGAAATGATGATCACCAATCAGACCAAATCCGCTCGGGATATCGCTCGCAGTCACTACTTCCAGTTCTTGACATCATACACACAGAGCGAGAAGCGTTTCAAGAAGCAAATGGAGTTTCTCCTCAAGAACTTAAGGTATGAGCATGTTGAGGGCAGGCAGTCGGTCATGGAAGCGCTGGATCTCATCATCACAAAAGCGCTACCCAGGTTCCCGGAAAAGCCCATGTACGATTATCAAGGTATGATCTTCCTACCCTTGATCAACACGCTGGCGAACGACGACGCGAGCAAATGCCGCGAAATGGCTAGTCTACTCGTCAAGAGGCTTTTCCAACATGCGAGCGACAAGCGGCTGCAAAGCTTCGCGACCGACCTCAAGAGCTGGCTGGAGCAGGACGGGAATGTTGGCCTTAAGAGACTTGGCATCCAATGCTGGGGCTTCTACTTCGAAGCCATGGAGGACGACGATGAACCGAAAGAGCTCTCATACGTCCTTGACCGACTTGATGCGACAATTGACGAATGTCTTACGCGCCGTGACGAGGATGACTGGGAGCTACTCTACTATTCGCTCACACTGCTTGCGAAAGCATGTAAGAAGTACACCGACACCATGTTTTCCTCAAGCAAGGATAGCTTATGGACCGCGATTCAGGCTAGCGCTTCTTATCCACATGCGTGGGTCAAGCTCAAGGCTGCGGAGTTGATGGGCACGTACTTTGCTCATCTTGGTATCTCGAACAAAGATACAGGCCTGGAGGCGCTACCCCTTGAGGGTTCTGGCGGCTTGCAGCTCGCGGAACAGAACATGACCCAGCTCTGCAACGCGTTCTTGAGGAACCTACTGAACTCAGAATGCTCGGAACAGCTTTGCATGCAAAGCGTCAAGAACATCGCTTTCCTGGCACGATGCCTGGCCGTCAACGGAGCGAAATGGCAATGGCAGAAGACGGACGACGATGAAGAGGTTGAGGACAGTAAGTCAGCAGCGAACGGCGATGCTGTATCTTCGGACGAAGATTTTGGCGGTTTCTCGCCTCCACCCGATAGCCAAAAAGCCAAAAAGGCCAAAGAGGCGCCGCCCATGGCGATCCACCGCCTCATGATCCGCCTCTCAGGTATCGTCCGCAAGGACAAATCCACCATGAACGCCAAAACCGCCATAATATCCCTCTTCGATACCATCGCCGCTAAATTCCCGCTCGAACCGCTCACTTCCTCGCTACCCCACCTCCTTACTACACTGAATACGCTAGTCGACCCCGCAACAACCATCCCGCGCGCCTTCACCAATTCCGCGAACCCCAGCTCCCTCAACGAACCTAACGAGGTGTATAAGAGCTTGATTGACAAGGCGAGGGAAATTATGAATACGCTGCAAAAGCGACTGGGCACGCAAGAGTATCTGAATGTAATGGGCGAGGTGCAGAGAGGTGTTAGGGAGCGCAGGGAAGAGCGCAGGAAGAAGAGGAAAGTTGACGCTGTAGCGGATCCGGAGAAGTGGGGCAAGGAGAAGCAGAGACGACATGAAGTTAAGAAGATTAAGCGGAAGGAGAAGGGTGCTGAAGAGAGAGGACGGAGGAGGGGGTGGTAGGAGCATTGTAGCCGTTTTGTGCGCTGTTTAGCACTTTTCCGGGAAATCTTTTTGAAACGGAAAAGCTTTAGTTATGATGTGTAGATTTTTTCTTGAGGGGATGTAGATAGGAGAGGGAGGAGAATGCATGGGATACCTTTTATTAATATTGCCTCTGTGACGGTGTATCGCTCCCATGCTAAGCAACACCGCGTCCCTCGCATACGCGTGTAATGATATGTTACTGCGGCCTCGGTTTTCGGTCCGCCTACCGGGAGACGGGAGGAAATGGTGTGATGATGGGTTAGCGGCGGCAGGGGCACATTTGTTCGCGCTGGTTGTGGGTGGGCGATGGTTTACCTTATGTGCTACACGGGAGAGGGGAGGGAGTATAAAAGGGCAAAAGGAGAGAGGCGTACAGGGCAAGGCGACTGCGGAGGGCAGTGTAATAGATTGATTTGGTTGGCCTAGGTTGAGATATGTGCGGATGGTGTGGATGCCTGGTAGGGGCTCAACAAGGACTTTCGGGACTCCTTCTAGGCGTATTTGTACTAAACGGATGACAGGCATAGTCTGGCATTGCTCGTAGTCATTTCTGTTGATAGTAATAATGGTAGGGCTGTAGGCGCATTATACAAGACACGGAGTCGATGTTGCTCGCCCTTTCAACGCAGCATTGAAACACTTTGTCACATGAGAAGAGGCCAGCTATACGCATAACAGCTCTCATTGCGATGCCTAGAGGTCAGCGTCGGCTAGGCATGCCCACAATGACGACAGACTCATGGGCATTTGTAGTCTTTTCCAATCCCTGAATACGACTCTCTACCAGCGAAATTCTGCCTCATGGGTATCGAGGCTCATATTGCGGCCCTTGTCGATATGCGTAGTATGGATCAAAGGGCGGACTGGGGCTCCTTTGAACAGGTACTTCGTACGAATGTGTACCGTATTCGTGAAGACTCGATTCAGTGGGTTTCGGCATGGACGGGCGTCTTATTGGAAAGTTGTTGTATTGGAGAAACGTTCCAGTGTGGTTTAGCTGGTGCGGATGTTCTATCAGACAATCTTCGTCAGAAGCATGTTCGTGTCTGTCGTGGCGGACCAGTGGCCTGCGGCGAACTTTGTTTGGAGCTTTCTCTCCGTCCTCAGGTAATGTGTTCGCCCTCCGATCCAATTCAAACCGAGTTCTGGCTACATCTTCAATCACATTGCTGCTATGAGACGTCCGCACACGATTGCGCTTTCTATACTCAGGTCTATTCTCCGAACTGTTCAGACCAGACCCATCACCATGTTCGGGTATCCGTTTACGTTGGTTTGCATCCCTTGAATGTACAAAAATGCTTTCGGCAGATGTTTGGGGCTTAAGCGGGTGTCGGTCTGCGCTTGTCAGATGTAAACCAGTATATCGATACTCAGAATTAAGAGCAAGTGCAGGCGATTTTGACCCTTCTCCGATAGATTGCTTACTTTCTTCGCCCCCGGGCAATACCTCTTTGCTCCAACTTCTCCGTAGGCCTGCATGTTCCGCCTCTTCTCCAATAGATTGCTTACTTTCTATGCGCCCGGACACTGCTTCGTTGCTCCAACTTCTCCGTAGGCCTGCATCGTCCGCCATGCCGTTTGGAGATTTTTGAGTAGGCTTCCCGGGATACGTCCTTGTGCTAAGAAGGTGAGCTGCATAGGGACTAAGCCGGGACGACGAAGCTGCTGAAGGATTTGAGTAGTAGTCGTCTACAGATTCTCGTTGGGCTCGGTGTTCGTGTTTGGTGTATCGTGCGCTCAGTTTAAACAGTTCACTGATCTGCTCTTCATTCAATGCCTGTGCTATCACGAAAGCACCGTCCTGCTTAGATTAGAATGCCTCTTTATAATTGTGGGACCTTACTTACTGCACTATCTCGCGTGAATTCATATCCAAGTTGCGACAGAGCTTCTTCCGTTGCAAACTTACAAGACACCGTTGTTCTACTCTTTTTAGCTTTCTTTGGCTTGCGGGCGTCCTCCCTGGAACCTATTTCCACGTATTCCTTGGTCGAATCCTTGGATTGCCCAAGCGCCGTAGCCCACTTTACATGCTTTATTCCCTGTTCCTTCTGCTGACTCTGCATGCTATCCTCCTCTACCAGGATACCAGCGTCGCTTTTTGGCCCATATGGCTCGTCCGCAATTTTTTGAGGCGTTGAAGCACTAGTGAAAAGAGGTGCAGTCCCATTATCCAATGTAGAAGCCTCTTTGCCGAGTGATTGCGTCACCGGAACGGTTACTGCTGGTGATTGGATGGTCGCGCTGTTGATGCCCTCATCTACATGGGACACCACACTTTCGGCAGTTTCCTCGTCGTCTAGACAACACTGGCCGATGTAAATATGCTGCGTCTTCACGTCCGCGCTACAGTCGCGAATGCTTTCCATGATACTATGCGCCGACCACCGTTGATCACGCTCTCGCTCGAGCATGTGTTTGATCCATGTTATGGGAATGTTATCGGATTTTGATGCCGGCAGAGCCTCGAAGCGGTCGATCCAGGAGACAAAATCAACCTCTTTGGAGTGATAGGGTAGTTTTCGCAAGTGGGCGGTCAATGCCTCAATGGTTTGGCCTTTCAGAACTGTCCACATCTCCAGAAACACACAACCAAGCGACCAGATATCCGAAGAAGAGTTGCGAGGTTCATAGGCAGCAACCTCGGGTGCTCCATAACGCGGTGACATTGCTGTAGGTCCTTGGGTGGTGCTATTGCCAAGCTCAGTCCAATCAACAGAAATGCCGAAGTCAGTGAAGTACACCTCATCCTGTTTGATGAGTACATTTGACGGCTTGATGTCTTTGTGCCGAATTTTGTTGTCGTGAAGAAACCTGGGGTGGATGAATGAGATCAGTATTTACAATGCATACACCACTTAGATGAGGACGTAGGTACCCTAATGCGGAGATGAGACAGCCGAAGTACGGTCGAAGTGACCAGCACCTGTCGCCAATTTCAGGGTGCTCCAGCATTCCTGCCAGGTTGTAGTCTGCAACCGGAGACATGAGGATGCCTACGTATCGCGGTTCGGTGTAGCCTAAAGATGTAAATTAGCAGATGCCGGACGCCGAGTATGCAGGGAAGCTCCTACTTCCAACGAGATCGATGATGTGTCTGTGGGCTTGTGAAATTCGCTTCAGATTTGATAGCTCCTTCTCGAACTCGCGCAAGACCTGCTTGTCCTTCTGGAACGTCTTCCCCCTTGGAATGAGCTTTAGGGCATACTCTCTGTGCGTTATCGTGCTCACAACACGATTAACAACTCCCGAGCCCCCCTTACCTAGGTCACCAATCTTCCTCAATGGTATTTCGCGAGCCAAGCGAAAATGGCCATGTCCAACGTCTGCTCGCTCCAGATTCAAGGCCTTGGTATTGCACACCAGCTCTTGAAAATCGAGAAACTCCTGCCGAGATGAATGGCTTCGCAAGCCTGCTGGTAGACTCCGCTGAGTGAAAGGAAACCAGAAGTCAGTGACGCCTTGCTGGATGAAAATTTCGATGGCATCCAGCTGATTGATCTTCCGAAGGACAACGTAGATTCTTGGAATCAGGCTCCAGTCGTTCTTTCCGGCGCGCTCGAGTAGTGTCGCAATCTCACGTATATCCTTCTCGGTGAACGATACCTGGCCGGCTTGTTGTTTGGTCGCTGGAAACCACTGTCGCAGAAGGTCTTCATCGTAGTCTTGCGAAGCCATTTGGTATGCCAAAGCTATCTTCGTTAGGCTGTAGGCATAGCCGATTCGACGAGGAGCACGGTGCTACGATATCGGGAGAGTGGCGATGGGGTGCTGTAAAAGACGCTGTAGAGAAAGAGCGTCCATGGTGGTAGGCAAGCATGACGGGTGAGGTGGGGTAAGCAGACCTAGTCTCATGCTGCCGCTCAGCCTGGCTCAGCCTTGCTGCACTCAGACGGGTGCTGGAGTTGTGATTGGACAGTTCAAGCGAGAGGCGGAATGAAGAAAAAAGGCAGAAAGGCTAACTGTCGAAAAGAGCGCTCATGGTTGTGCTTGAAACCACGACTCTCCGAACCTGGGAACAGTTGAGATAAATGTGCAGAAAATACTACATCTCGCATCGTGACGTCCAGGGGCAATACGAACCAGTACTCCGACACTTCAATCAAATCTTGACGTCAATAACCACTACCCTCGATCCCAACGCCCAGTTCGCCTCGATAACATGCTGATCCGCCTTTCAAGCCTGCGCCTGCTCCCAAACCGGGTCAACAACACAACCACAAACCTTCACCAAATCTTCCTCATGCTCCCTCACCAGCGAGTCCAGAAACACCCCCAGCCCAGGATTCTCCCTTTGGAACCAAACCCTTGCGGCCCTGCCTTCAAGCTTCGCCCTCCTAGCAATCCACCATAGGTAGCCATCAAGAATCATCTTGAACCACCATCCAAGTGAAAACACAGCATGCGCGTCTTTGACCTCGAGCAAGATGAGAAACTTCGGCGTGACGAACGCGATCATGTAAGGGAAATTGAGGCAATTCGCGTGCGTGAGACACATGTTTTGGATGCATGAGAGAATAAGAACGGGGAGGTGGTACGCGTTGCTCTTTGACATAGATTCGGACGTGATGTTGAATTCCTGCTTTACGCGCTCGAGGATGCGCGATGTGCTGTTATTCACCATCCAATCCGGCGGATCGAGACATGGGCGTTGCTTCATGATGATATGGAAGGCACTATATGTGCGCGTTGGGTCGGCGACGCGCCAGAGATGTCTTTTCCCCTCGCCAAACTTCATCCAGGAGAGGTCTTCAGGCTCATCAGGCTTAAGTGGCCAGGCATCGTTAATGTTTGCGGATTCGACGTACCAGAATGATGCGGCGCTTAAATGTACACCAGTGGCCCAGATGGCGTCGCGGTAAGACGGTGGTATCGGATTCGCGAGTATATGGTTGAAGAGCTTTGTTGCGATATCCCAGTGCCGAACACTCGCGTGTTTCTGCCTAGAAGATAGGGCCGGCTCACGCGGGAGTGATACGTCCGCGTCGTGCATCAAGGTCAGGCCGTCGACCATGTGTATTAAGGGATACGTGAAAACAAGCTGACATACGACATCCCGGTATACGGGCGCCATTCGATGGTCCCCGATCGTCAGTGCTGTTCTCTTTTGAAATCTGCTTAGTATCTCGAGGTGCACTTCAGAAAACTGCCATGACCTCGTCGTATCAGACCAACTCGCCGATCCCGTGCCTAGGTGCAGACCCGCACTCGAAGGACCAGACAACAGTGAATCATCTATCATGGCACCGATGGTGGAGTTTATTGAAATAGGCGACCAGGGGGCCCCCAAGCTGTCATCAGCCCAGTAGTTCGACATGGCAGAGAATGGCTTAGTTTTGACATTGCCAGACATGGTCTTTTTTTTTTTGGATGACTTGCTTATGCAGGAACGGATCCAAATCCGATGATCTGCTCTGTGGGAACCGATGGTGTAAGATCGACCTGGAATGATCCTTGAGCCGCAAGATCCAATGAAGTTTTCGAACCGCTGTAGTCGCAAGACACGCCGTATGCCTTGCACTTGCCACAAAGTGGGCGCGTCTCATCGCACTTTGGAAAAATACCTTGTCCGCCTCCCGTCGTTTAGGGAAGTAATAGGGGAGAGCTCACCTTAACCCGTCACAGTTTAATATTCTCGCACCCTTTCATACTCTTCACATGAACCCTCCATTCCCTTTCCCCGCCTTTCGACACGAGAGCTGGCATACCTTCTCAGGTCCCGGGGTAACCAGACCACTTTATCACGAGTTAGGTAAATCGACACATCTAACTCTCGTTCTCATCTCATCCCAACAGGATCGGAACATCTCGATATCATATACCCGCGAGGCGGATTTAGACTCTTCACCTACGGTAAGGTTAAGGGCGGTGACAAGGTGCTGTAAGCGACGATGGCGCTAAGGATTTCGAGTCTAACACTTATTCGTATCCAGCATCACCTGCTCTCCCGATTGGTGGGGATCGACATCAGGGCGTCGCCACGACATCGCACCCGATGTGCAGGCGGAACTCGCATTGGAAGTATTAAAAGCCGAGCTCTTCCCGCTGCCGGGCTTATAAAGTCCGAACGGTGTGTCCGAGTGAGTTAACCAGGATAATCTGCAGACCGGTGCGGTGATTGCCCGTACGTAGTAACGATAATGAGTATTCCTCGTCCGCAGGAAAGGGAGTATAAGTGTGACCTCTTACAGTCAAATGGCGATGAACCATTTGACATCGCTGCTCTTCAACCTTGACTAAAAACCAGCACACACCATGACCCATCCTTTCCTCATCCAAACTACAAAGTGGTTTCCCTCACCCTCCCCAAAGGAACACCCGGCCTCCTCAACGCATTGCGCTGTGGCTATGAAGGGCGTTAATTTGAGTGGGTAAGAACCATAAGCTAGGTCACATGGGTACCTGTGTTGGTGCCGTGGGGATAGCCGAAGACGGACCGACAAATCAAAGGAGTCACGGCCATGCATGGATCGGCCAAAGGTGTACTACTGTAAATACCCAGAGATGGGCATGCACTCACAACGTAGTAAAATCATGGTTCGGGCGAAGAAAGATCCCCTGTAATTCTGAGACGGCCACTTGGGAATGTTTGCCAACCGCCCGGTGTGTGAAGAAGAAGCCGAGGCTGGTGCAATCTGAGCCTATCCAGCCGTATCATGCCTATACTATTTCAGCTATAAACCCCCAAAGCAAGAAATGCTGCAATCCGTCATCGTTCGTAAACGTTTCATGACCTCTTAACGCCATTTGCCGACTTCCATAGGCCCTTGAGCGACTGCTTGATGGTGCGCCAGTCGCAGTTGCGGCAGATAGTGGTCGAAGTCATCGGGGTAGGAACGTCGGACTTTCCCGCTAATGCCGAATTCGTTGTCGAGGTGCGCGTGTTGCCGCCGCGGCTCGAAGAGCGTGTAGAAATTACGCTATCGGTTTTGAGGCCCACAGGAGTCTTGTCGTTGCTTCGCTTGCGCGATGTCACCTGTTCCTGAGGCCTCTCGCACCCCTAATCAATACCGTGTTGTTTTTTGAGCTTTTCTAAGTTCTCTTGGCGCTCGGCGAGATCGTTCGCGGCCTTGAGCATCTTGTCTGGCTGGTGATATAATACTGCGACAATTAGTAAATAGTGCGCGAGAAGAAGATGGGGATTTGCGTACCGACGAGATAGCGGTTTTGGAAGTTGAAGCCGTTCAGCTTGTCGCAAGCCGACTTTGCATCCATCACGTCTTCATAGACGACGAAGGCCGTGCCCTTGGTGTTATTGGCGATGCCCTGACGAATTTGGCTGTGACATGTTAGTATTCGTATTGTTTTGTCGGAGACGGCGCGCGCGCATGCGCGTGAAGAGAAGACGACGTACCGAACCGGACCGAACTTGCCAAAGAGATCGAAGAGTTCCTCTGGGGTGACGTTGAAGCTGGCGGAGCATTAGCGTGCGATCATGCATGTTTATAGAGTGATACTAACCTCAAGTTCTTTACGAAGAGAGCTCTACAGACAAAAGACAGGTTAGCGGAGGTGGTTGAGTTGGCCGCAACAGCCTTGCGGCGGCACGCGATGCGGACTAGGGCGGACGTACCGGTTGACTTCCGGGGCGAGCTTTCCTCCTCGACTCATACTTTGGCGACTGGAGTAGCTGTGGAGAAGGGGCTTCTTTATTTGGCGATCAGAAGGGCGGCGGGCGGAGGTGGATGAGCAATTGAGATGGTCGTGATGAACTGCGGGATCAAGATGGCGACGGTGGTCAATGCGGCCTTGGCGGACACTCGAGGAAGGAGCGATGCGCAGCGGTTGTTGCATAGTGATCAGGGCAGTGAGAAGGCCGCTTGTGGGCTTGATTGAACGTAGACATGACTGTGTCCGCAAAATAGTGCGAGGCAGAGCGAAGACAGTCCTCGGTACGCCTGTCGTAGGAGTGCAAGAGGACCAGTCGGAGCCCTTGAGACTTGCTACGGCGAAGAAGCGTCTCTCTGCTCCCAACCATCACCCACCATTTTCGCTCCATAGGCGCTGCACCAGGCGCTCTGTTCCCATTGCTCGCTCTTATTCATACATATTGCGCCTGTCCGTATTGTTTTGCTTCTAGCGAGTCCGATCTCCAGCGCACCTCTTCCGGCCGCTAGACGTAGTGACATTCTCCCCGCGAGATACCTCTCCTCCTCCACCACAGCGCGGCGCTACGCACCACTCCCACACTCGCTCCCCCGTCCCGCGCACCACTGTCGCTCTGAATTAGGACATGCTCGCGCCCACCTCCTCCGCATTCTGCCGTGCTGCCGCCGCTCCATAGCTGCACACCTGAGACGCTATGCCGAGGGCGCCGACGAAGGTTCGCGCGACCGGCGAACTCGCGACCATGCCTCGCACCAGCACGATGCCGCCCGTATCTTCCTTCAAGCAGAGATACCGGCAAGCTCCGCCGCGCGCCGCCACGCCGCCGCGCCCCGAGATCGAGCCTCTGTCGCCCGTTCTGTCGCCCGCCCTGCACCCCGCGGGCAATACCTCAACCGCGGATACACATGGCGGCCGCTATACCAATGGCGCTGATCATGATGCGCCGGCCTTCAGGCAGGGCAGGCGCGCGCACACGGAGGCGCAGAGCTCGCCAGCGGTAACGTATGCGCCATCGCCATCTCTACATTCTGCACCTCTCCAGCAACCACAGTTTGCCATGGCGCTGAAGGCGCCCGTCGCGGCCCTCGCGGGTGCCGCCATGGCATCGACGCACACAAGCCCGGCCTATGCTGGCCTGTTGCGCCACGCCTCGAATCCCGCGCCCTCGCCCGCGACGCTGCCGGTAGGCGAACGCGCCGCAGAACACGTCTTCGCCCGCGACCCACCACACTCGTACCATCGGCCGTCAAAGCGAGCGCGCTCGGAATTCTACGCTTCGCCGCAGTATGGGCCCACCCAGTCGCGACCGGCCACTAGCCACATTCCGGGCTGGTCCTACAATGTCGAGCACATGGTGGACATGCACCAAGAGGACCGGCCGCCGGCGCCGCAACAGGGCGACCCCAACAACCTGATTTCCGATGCCCAGTTGCTACTCGACTTCTTCAAAGTCTCCACACAAACCGCACAAACACCGCCCTCGACAGCAAAGCGGTGGAGCGTGTCCCATTCTGCGCCAGCCGAGCAGCCGCCAAAACAAACACCGCAAATACAGCAAACACAGGAGCCGACAGGCCCATATGTAGCACCGCTGCCGCCCTCCGTCCACGAGTTCCAACATACGCAAGCTCCCGTAGCGGTCAAGCATCCCATGGAGCCGTTATTCCCTGCGCTCGATGTAGACCAGGCTGAGCAGGCTGAGTCGGCTGCGCAAACACACACACCACCTAACGAGGCATCAGGCGCAGTGCCACAGCCTGCCATGCAAGCTCCCGTACCTGCCGAAGAGCCTAAGCCAAAGAAGCACCAGGGCTGGCCGAAAGGAAAGCCGCGCGGGCCTCGTGGCACCCCAGCCACTAACAAACGGAAGAGATCCACACCCAAGCCAAAGAATGCGTCTTCTGCAAGTGCCTCGGGTGCTCCAGATCAGCTCCAGTCCCCCCAAAGCCTTCCCACAGAGCAGCCCGCTGGAGTCCCGGTAGAGAGCTCCATTTCTTCCATACAACTCGCCGAACCAGCACTTAACACGGCATCACAAGCCCGCCGCCACTCGTTCTCAACCTCAACTTTACCGTTACCGAACGAGAACCTTTACCTACGCGCTCGATCTCTCCCTCTTGGGAGTCAACCCGTCGAACCAGCTCCAGTCGCGGTACGCCCTCAGCCCACAAACCCCCCCATCGAGCAGGACCTCATCTGCGCCGCCTGCAAGTCTTCCGAATCAGAAATCAAAGTCGGCGACGGCGAGCAATGGATTGGGTGCGATGGCTGCAAGGAGTGGTATCACTATCCTTGCGCGGGCTTCAACAGCGAGCGGGAGGTACGGGAGGTAAACAAATTCTACTGCGAACCGTGTAGACCCAAGTTTGGTGAAACAACAAGTAGGTCTACCGACGCACATTGGGCTTCTAGTTCTAATATGGTCCAGAGGTTCGTAAATCCGTCAGAGCCCACACGACTGTTGATTACGCCGGCCTCAACGAAGGCGTCCTCAAGACATCCGACGACAATCCGGAGCACCACTACATCGCAGCATTCAAGAATGGCGACATAGAATTTACACCAGAGACATTCCCACGCATGCCAGCCCAGCTCATGACCGGCGATTTCCTCGCGAAGATTAACGGCTTCAAGGAACCGATTCTGATCCCTGCCTCGCTCAATCCTCGACCTGGCATGCCAATCGAGGAGCAGCTCTTTGAACAACCCACCGAAGACTTTAACCCGGAACCGGATGGGCCAGTGTCGCAATTCGAGTACGAAACAATTGCGGATGACGGTCAGGACAGCCTCGACATGGTCATCCCCAGAGGCCTTACCGTCCGACGCGTAGCCGAACTATACGGCCCGAACGAACCCGTACCGGTGATCGACGTGAAAGCACAAGAGGGTGAAGGCAAGAAGTGGACTATGGGAAAGTGGGCCGACTACTACGAGCAGCAAGGAGAGAAACCTGTGCGAAACGTCATCAGTCTCGAGGTGTCCCGAAGTAGGTTAGGGAAACTGATCCGTCGACCAAGAGCCGTTCGAGATATGGATCTACAAGACTCGGTTTGGCCGGAGGACGACAAGTATGCCCCACCGCCAGTGCAGTTCTACTGCCTGATGTCCGTCGCAGACTGCTTCACCGACTTTCACATCGACTTTGGAGGGTCTTCCGTGTATTACCACATTGTCAAGGGCAAGAAGGTGTTCTTCTTCATTCCGCCAACCAAGCCGAATCTTAAGAAATACGAAGACTGGTGCCTTTCGCCCAACCAAGGACATGACTGGCTTGGCAAGCAAGTCAAGGAGTGTTACCGAGTGGACCTGTACCCTGGCGATACGATGCTGATACCCTCTGGCTGGATCCACGCGGTTTGGACCCCCGAGGACAGCCTCGTCATCGGAGGCAACTTTCTCACTCGCATACACTATGGCATGCAGATCAAGATTCTGGAAATCGAGAAGAACACCAAAGTGGCTTTGCAATTCCGGTATCCATTCTTCCAGAAGATCATGTGGTTGACCGCTATCAAATACCTCGAGGAAGACCCCATTCCAGAAACTGTCCAACAGACCTTGCAAAGTGGCGAGCAATTCCCGCGAATTATACCCATCTATTGCGAACCTGATAAGTTTGGCCACAACTCGCATCTCGGCGCATCTCGCTATAACAGGAGATACTACTCCAAGCACGAGCTGGAAGGGCTCACAGATCTCCTCAATTACATCTGGAGGACTGTTCTCATCACAGAGGGCAAGATCGATGTAACACAGAAGACCAGAAGTGCCGTCAACAAGTCGATCCCGAAGGGCCACGGTGAACCTCTTGTTCTGGCGCGACGCTTTGCAATGTGGATTGCTTGGAAACGCGGGAACGAGGCAATACCCTCCTGGGCCTTTTCCAATGCTAGCCTTCCTGAAATGACGGAGTCTACCGAGAAGAAGCTCAGTGCAGCCCAGCTGAAGAGACTTGAACGGGAGACGCTGAATGAGGCTCTGCGGGCAACGGCGGAGAGGTCGTCAGCTCGCATCCGGGCATCTGATGTGCTCCCTGATCCTTCACCTCCACCTCCACCTTCTGTTGATGTGGGGATGATGAACAACTTCGACGACTTTGACAACTTCGACATGGGGCCTGTAACCTCCGGCTCATTAACTGGTTTTCTCCGCCCTTCTGCGAATAATCCGCACATCACCACCCCGAAAACATCCCAGCTTGGACCAAAACGCGTTGCGTGCGATGCGTGCAGGAAGCGCCGGATACGATGCAAGCACAAAGACGAGCTCATTGACACATCGAAACCGGGGATGCATACTATCGACCTATCGGGGTCCTATGGCATTTCCGTCAAGCGGCGTCTCAGTGATCATTCTATCGCCGACAGCCTGTCAAATTCTGTAAATGGACCCGTGAATGGAGGCCCTATAATGGCTGACGTCAACGGGGATCCCTACGCGCTCAAGTCTGGCAGAGTCAAGGCTTGTGCCGATTGTCGGAAGAGCAAGGTAAGGCCGGAATCGTAACACTCGTAGGGTGAAGCTAATAATTCTAGCGTCGTTGCATACACGATGAGTACGGCAATGTCGATCCCGTCAAGGCCAATGAAATCCCTATTCCGAGGGGCTCAGCATCCAAGAAGCGTCGTGTTAGCGACGAGGACGAGACATCAACGGCTAAGAGGATGAGGCACGAGTCTTCATACGACGACGATTACATGAACGGCGACATGCATACGCGACACTCATTGCCAAACCAGTTTAGCGGAGGATCCTCGTTCCTACAGGATATCGCATACTCAGCCCAGCAAGCACTGGACCAAAGCCCGGATGACGATCTGGTGCCCGTCGACCCAGCTCTGCAGGCATATGGCAATGGCGATTATAATACGATAGACATGGCAAATCCCTACCACATGAATGGTGATACCGTCATGTCATCAGTCGAGTACCAGCCCAACGATCCGACGCTCATGGGAGGCATCAAACTCACAGGCCAAAACGGCGAGGCACACGAACCCAGCATCCAGCCAATGACGCCCGGTCCTCCTCCGCACAATGACACAATCCACGTCCACACGGATGACTTTGACTCCAAGTCAGCAGTCGAGCACCACGCCGTCCGTCACCCCTCGTCGCCCGTCTCGCCTAGAGACGTGTCCGCAACGTCTCCCACGACGAACAATTACAACCCTTACCTCACCTCCCCGGCCACGCAAACGTACAACAACTTCACGACAAACTCGGACTTCCCGCCTCCGGCAATCACCCCATACAAGTCTTCAGGCCGTAAAGAAAGTCACACGCCCTCTCGCGGTGGTCGAGGTAGCAAAACACCAAAAACCACACCCGCACGCAGAAGAGACAGCGGCGGCATTAAACTCGAGCACGGGATGAGTATGGAGACGGGCATGGGACTCGGGATGATGGGAATGGGCATGATTGACCCAAATCTCGACCAAGCGAGTTTCGACCTCATCAAGCAGTTGCAACAAGAAGATCTGGGGCTGCGGCGGAGGAGTCGGTAAGAACAAGGTACCCACGTTGAGGATTGAAGGAAGCCGTGAGCCCCTCGCAACTTTATTTTTGTTCGTTTGTTGTTTTCTTGGGTTTGTTATGGCGTTCAACACTGGCACGGGAGCAGGACACTGGGGCGTTTTTTTCGGGCTTGTGGGGAGGTTGGTTGCTTATACCCCATTGGTTTTTCACTGGGATAGTTGTATATTGCTCATATTTCTCTTGGGTTTCTTTCTTTTAGCCCTACGGGCGATGGATGGGTCGGCGTCTGGTATGCCAGCATAGACTGGGCTTTTTTATTGTGCTGTGATTTTGGAAACTGCGGTCATGCAGATTGTACTAGTTTCGCGCTATTTCGAATCCAAGATGATCAAAGCTGAAGGGTGTGCGCTGCGATGTAGCAGACTATGGTATGAGTGGTCATTCATTGATTGGAAGTATTCATTCATGATTTATGGTGCTACACTGCAGCATTCGTAAGCTGCTACCTAGAGCCTCGCAGCATAAAACCCGCCTACTCCAGCGCGCTGGTCACATTGGAGAACTCGCCCTTCTTGAGCTTCGTCTCCCAGAAGATGGGATTCGTATCGCTGAAGCCGTGCTTGACCCAGCCGTCTTCCTTGACATGGTACAGGTTGATGAAACCACCAGAGTACGCATCCCTATGAGTGGCGGCCAGAATACTCCTTCTGCCGAGCTCCAGCGCCTCCTCGTCTTCGAGCTCGTACTTGTATGATGCATCCAGGACACCGTATGCGAACGTCTGGCCGGAGCCGACGCAGAAGAGGTTGCCGGCGAGACGCGTGCCGTCACTGTCGATGTAGTAGAGCGCAGGGCCTTCTTGAGGGGTTACGCCGGCGCACATGGTTCCCTGGTGATTACTGTTAGATTGGAATGAGGGGGTGATACTGGACCTAGAGACACTCACCATACTCAGACCCTGGCCCTTGTACGAGTAGACGAGGTTGGCGAGGATTTTGGAGGCGGCGGCAACGGAGATGCGGCGCTTGTGGCGCAGCTCGTGCAGGCGGCATTGCATGCCTAGGTACGCGAGCCAGTACTGGCAGTCCTAGTACATGTCAACATCCGTCTCTATGCCTGGATATGAAGACCGTCTTACGGCAGCGCCACCCGCCATAGTGCCCAGCAGGCAGTTGTTGATCTCAATGACCTTTTTGACCGTCTGACTCGCGATCCAGTTCCCGGCCGTCGCGCGCGAGTCGGTGGCGACGATAATGCCGCCCTTGAAGCGGAAGGCGAGCGTCGTGGTGCCGTGGGCGATCTTGATGGGGCAGTTGGGGTTGGCGTAGTCGTCCGTCATTGCGCGGAGCCATGATGCTGACTAGGCCGCTGTCAGTATGCCCTATAGGCTACTTTGAAGGCGTATAAAAATACCTGAGCGACGGGCGGCAGGGCAAACTTGAGGGAGAGCTCGGGGGCGCCGCTATAGAGTTGTAGCTGCTCTTCCTCCGTCTGACCTTCTTCGGTGTACGCCGGCTGGCTGTACTGGGCGACTAATGAATCCATGGTTGCGGATTTGTGTATTGGCCGAGATCAAAGAGTAGATTGGGCGGCGGGGTTGTCGTCCAGTTGATGTCGTGAGGCTCACAGCTCCGAGCTGTTGTCGGAAGTGCCTGGTCATAGCGCCCATCGCCGCGTCGCAACTGCTGCCTTCACCATCCCTCGACTACCGCGACCACATCCAACATGTCTAGTCCTTGAGAGTGACTGTATCGTAACAAACTCCTACATATGTAGTTGAGACGACTCTCTTTGTCTTCCGTACTTGTCACTTGACTTTCGTCATCTATCCAACCCACAAGCAGACGCAGTCCAGGACCTCCTCGCACTGTCAAAGATAATGCAGGGATATCAAAACTTCTCTCATAGTTCACATACGTCACCGGTTCGTATGCTATTCGTAAGTTGCCAAGTAGGCGTCGAGGCAGAACCGTCACATGCCCCCTAATGAAACTCGAGGTCATCCAAGACATCGCACCAACCCACGCGCCCATCTCCCGCTCTCACCAGCCTCAGTCACTCGCTCAACCGACCAGAACACATGTTTGCATCGCCTACATTCAGGCACCGCGAACCATCATGCAGGCACAACTTCCACCCACCCTGTCTCATTTGTTCCTTTCATATAGCCAGATGGTGCGGCCCGCGTGAGTACCTGTGGTAGTAACAAATGACGCCTGAGGGCGCAGTATATGTATAGCAGGACGCCATCATGGCGGAGGTAAGAGACGAATTTGATCATCTGGTAAGAGGGTGTCAGTTGTTTATAAGTATCGACTTCTCCGCTTGTTTCTTCTTTTCAACTCTCTGAATGCCCGATTACGAACCAAGTCCTTATTCAAACTACCACCCCTCAAGACCGCCATCGGTCTACACACCATCATTATCTTTCTCAGGCTACCACCGTCTTGCACCACCAACACGTCTCCGTCAACTCCCAACGCGCTTCGACTCTAGCCTCGACATCTCCCTACTGCCTCCTTTTAGCAGACAAGATCCCCGGAGCAGTCATGTGCTGGTTCACCCTAACCCCCAAAAAGCCCAAAATCCGCCACCATCATCGCCCATCAACAGACTCCTCATGTGTCGAAAACCCGGTCCGTGTCCACCGCGGTCCACCCAGCCCCCGCTTCGGCGAAGTCCGAGTCAAAGTACCCAGCATCAACGTGGAAGTCGATGAGAAATACCACCATCATCTACATCCACGCTTGCAGCACCACCACAGACACCACTTGCACCCCCTACACCTCCACCCCATCCACAACCCCCTTCATCACCTCCACCCCCACCACCATCACGACCGCCAAACCGACGTCGAAGTAATCAAACTCCGAGGCCAAGCACGACCTCGCTACCCCCCACCCGGTCCACCCCCTCCATCCCGCGAACCCTCGCGCGAACCAAGATACCGCACGCAAATCGTGGAACCAGCACAAGTGCGAGCAACAACGCGTGTAGCCTTGCAGCAAAACAGAGCAACAAGCGGGAGACTGAGGCGGGTGAGCGGGTACGAAATGCTCGGGAAACAGGTACCGTGGAATTGGGATTGTGTGAGTAGTTCTATGGGAGGGGGAAGTAGTGCGGGAGGGGATGGGGGGAGGTGGAGGAGGAAGAGACGAGGTGGAGGAGGGGGAGGGGGTTTGAAGTATCCGCCGTTTGGGGGGATGGATACATGGCTGTAGCATAGCATCTACATGTCGACTTGAAGGTGTATTGTACTGTAATGTGTGTGTATGTGAAGAGGACGCGGAACAACTCGCAAATCTACCCAGTATTACTTACTAGTATTCTTCTCCACTCTCCTACAGCGGCTACCATACTTCCCTAAGCCAGATCGACGTTGCGCCACCAGTGTTGCGTGCCGTTATCAGCTCAACCTCGGAGCAAGCTATTGTACCGTTACCGCTACCGTTCTGTGCCGTCTCCCAAAGGGCAATTCAAGATGGCGTCATGGTTGATTGCAGCAGTTCACCAGATCTCCCACACAATGGAAGAATCTGGAAATCACGAATGCTCCGGTGTTTCACCCTTCAAACCCTCTTGACCTCGGACTTTGGAAACCTAACATACAAAACACAAACACCCGCACCAGTACATCACCATCGTATCATCTTCAAAAGGAAAGGTTCACTTCATCAAAGGGTTGGAGAAAAACAGTTCCAGTAGTAAACATGTTAAATGGTGTAATATTAGTAAAGTTCGTCGTCTTGAACAAACATTTCGTCTGACTAGTGGGGGGTATTTCAAACTCTAACTAACTCTAACTAACTATGATATATGCTACAAATGCTCGCTATGTTGATGAACAGTGGGGGAATAGTAGGGAAGGGGAAAAAAGTCTGAGTGAATGTATGTTGTTGTATCTGTCCAAGCAGATATGTCGATGGAACCATCGGAATACTTCCTGCCAATCGAACCATGTAGTTAAAACGTCGTATGCTTTGTCATTAGTTTCTTGCCACCTTTCATCTTCGCGTCTTGGCTTGCGCGAATTTTTTTATCGTCGTGATATCGCTTCTTGTTCTTCTCATATCTTCTTTCCATTCGGTCCCCATGGTGGATCAGGTTTCGCACTCTGTCTCGCGTACGGTCCATCCGCTGCACCACCCCAGTTGCCGAAGCTGCTCGTGCGTTTGTTTCGCGATACCTGCCTGGTGACGCTACCACGCACTGGCTTGCGACCTATGACGTTACCAAACCCGAGGACTTCAGGCCGGTCAAGATCAAACGGATCCGACTGTCGGTATCTACGGCCGTTGGGCAGTATGATGTAGTTGGATTCACCGGATGTGGCAGTCGAGGTTGCGTCAAAGGTTGGTAATGTCATGGAGGAGCGGCGGTTGTGTTGTGGTAAGACGGCCTGGGTGGGAATTGGTGGTGCAGGGCGAGGGTCCTTGAACGGGTCGTTGGCCGGGTCGTTGGCCGGGTACAAAGACAACGGCTGGTGCGAGCTCTGGGTGCGCTGATGGGTTAAGCCTGGACCTCTCACTAGATCCGCTGATTCTTCGGGATCGAGGATAGATGCAAAAGGGTCTTGAGGGGCCTGTGCAGTGGCTGCGGGAATTTGAGGTGTGACAGGTGCACTTCGAGGGTCAGGGTTGAGCAAGAAGAGCGTGTTCCGCGGTTCCGGGTCCGTAAACGGGTTTGCGTTGGGTGAACCGTTGTTCCCCACGATACCAGGGAAGCGATAGTTCGATGAAATGCTGCTTGGCTTCTTGTGGACCAGATTCCTTTCGCCCTTCTTGTTCGATGGACTGCCGGTACGTCGACCTACAGACAGTGCCTGTGGCTCACTGGTCGGTCTTCCGCGGCCATTGGTGTTCGTTGAGTACATAGAGCTAACACTGCCCTGTGCAGTGTGTCGTTGGTAGAGATTACCCATCGGCCCAGCTTTCTTTCCCTTCAACTTCGCCATGAAGCCTGCCACACCTGCTGATATTGACTTGATCTTTTCCGTGAAGCCGGCACCTATCGCCCTCATCGCCCCCTTCTCGTCCCATCTTACTGATCTCGAATTCCGCTTCCTCCTCAGACAGAAGAACAGTAGACCGCTGATCAAGGCCAGAGCCGCGATGCCACCAAAGACTCCTCCGAGAATGCCTCCAATGTTCGATTCGCCTGACGTGGGTAGAGTGAGGCCACTGTCTTCGGGGCCTTGATTAGGTGCAATTATACCTGCCGAGCTCCCGGTTGGTATGGCACCGAAGATGGACGTTGTTCCCAGTGGTGCTTCTGTACCCGGTATGTCTGTAGATGCCGGTTGCGCCTCTGTGTTGCTTTGGGTAGGCTGCTCGGGGTTCGTAGCAGCGGACGTGGGGGTGTTGGATACAGCCGGAGCTGTGGAGCTAGGCGGGCTGCTGGGAGATGCGACTAGCGACGTGGGAGCAGCTATAAGTACTGTGTCAGAGCTTGTTGATGTTGCACTCGTGGAAGGAGCTGAGGCAACTACAGCGCCCTGCGAGGACACTACATCGCCCTGCGAGGATACTACAGAACCTTGCGAGAATGCTACAGCCCCCTGCGAGGATACTACAGCGCCCTGCGAGGACACTACAGCAACCTGCGAGGGGACTGCAGTGCCCTGCGGGGTAACTGCAG
>ML976058.1:47329-166814 GCA_010015635.1 Clathrospora elynae
ACAGCAACCTGCGAGGGGACTACAGTGCCCTGCGGGGTAACTGCAGTGTCTTGCGAGAGAACTACAGCAACCTGCGAGGGAACTACAGCAACCTGAGAGGACACTACCGGCGGCGCTTTTTGCTCTGGTGGCGCCACCGGAACTGCCGCTGCTGAAGTTGACGGCGCAAGGTCTGGAAGCGGATTGATGCGCATAGATGATGTAGGAATAGCGAGTATCGTACCTATCGCGGACGTTGCTGCTGCTTCCGTGGTGGATGTCGTAGGCGCGACAACCGGTTGCTCTGCTGGCGTCGTCGAGGAAGGTGGAGGCGGAGGAGGCGGCGGAGGGGATGTTGAGGACACTTCGGTAGTGCTGGTCTGTACTGGTAGTGCCTCTACTGCTGTGGACGTAGTGGCTTCAGTGGGAGCAACGACTGATGTCTCTGAGGTGGTGAGGGTCGATGTGGCCGCTGTTCGGGCCCGCGACCGAGTACATCGTTTCCCGTTTACCGTCGTGATCGACTCCTGCGGGGAAGCCATATGAGCTGTAGCTCGTAGATAGAAACGCCGACCAGGGCTTATGATAAGAAAAGATGAGAAAGGACTCCAAGCGCCGCGGACGCTTTGCGCATATTAACCTGGGAAATTGAAATTTTCAGCTACTCTGATGCTGAAAGATTGATTACAGGAAATGGAAGTTAGTAGGCGTTCGAAGAGCGACCGGGTGTTTGTCAACTGTTAGCACAGTGTAGTGCGCTTGTATCCGTCTGAAACGCGATCGGCTTCATGTGCGCGCTTCGAGCACACATGAAGCGCGGTAGGCCTCGCAGTTCTGAGCCTCTGCGACAGGGCCGTCTCAGCGACGTTGGCGGCCAACTTGACGGCATCGCGAGGCTTGTGACGATGCGAGTGGTGATGTGCCGGTGCTGAGGTTGAGAGGGGTAGCGAGAACATCGAAACCGGGCACCATACAAGCACACGTGATCGAATTAAGATCTTAGCTGCCCAGGTGCGATGTTTGAATCGGATATTCGTCTTCGAATCTGCAGATGATGATAGATATATACCTCTTTGCCCATTATTATGTAATTCATTCGAGATGGGTCCAAAGAGCTGCGAAGAAGCTCTCGGCGACTCTCGGTGGCCCAGAAGAACGCATGACGCAATGAGAGGCTTTAATCGAGACTCCTTGGAACTGGATATTAATCAGTGCCATCGCTCAATGCTGCTGTGCGGACTTTCATTAAAGAGGCGTGCGCGTGTGGAGACAACGATGGATCCATTGCTGCAGGCGCACGTTCCAGGAATTGCGGGCACCGTCGACCTCGACCTCGACCTCGACCTCAAAGTCACTTTGGCCTCCAGCACCTCTCTGCAGATGAGGATCGTGGCGACCTGCAATCATGTTCAACTTCAGTGGTAAGCCTCCCATACGTTGTCCTTATTTTGTCTCTCTGTGTTATCGGTTCACACTTCATGTTTGTCAACCCCGACAAGCATCACAGGAACTTCCAACATCAGCTCTACAATGTACTTTCTTCTACCTAGCGGTCATGGTCGTCTCTCCAGCTGTTCCACTTCTTGTTGAGGCTGAATGTTTCGCTCCTATCTGCTCTGTGAACTCTTTCACACATGTTTCGTCTGAGACGTGTCATGCACGTGCGGCAATGTCGCTAACGTACGGCCATTCGCCTACAGGAAACCTGCTTGCAGGGCAACATGATACGCAGAAACAAAGGCCTCCGCCGTCGAAGCCAACACCTGTCAGGTTTCCTGATTTTCGGCCACCTGAGCCTTCAAGTCAAACTCCGCCAGCGTCCTGGACTCAGCAAGGTGCCAGGATCTCGGCGCATTTCTTGGGCTTGAAGAAGCCGTCCGACGTCAAGAAAGAAACCTTGGCTTTGCTAAACGTCACGTTTCAATCCGAATGCGATCTCGAAACGTTGCTACCCACTTTGTCAAACAATACACAATCGTATCTGCCCCCAAAGTCCTGGCTCGATACGCCTGGGGAGCAACAGCCTTTGCCCAACACAGACTCAACTGCCACTCTTCTCAGTAACGGCAGAAAAATACCAGACCAGAAAGATTTCTACGTTCGTGCAAGAGAGCTACTCTTCAACAATGGTGATGCTTTCTCCACGCTCACACGCAAAAGCTCTGGAGGCCAAGCGCCGCTCCGGCTGGCCCACTTTCGAAAGTTCTGGGAAGCGCTGGACAATATGGCTTATTACTGGGATACAACTCTAGACGAGTACTTTCCTCCGGCTCCAGAAGCTGCTGATGGGGGCGAAACAGTCTCGGACTCACGGCCAGGTCAAACGTATGTCAAAGGTCAAGATGAAAATTCCGAAACAAGGCCAGATGGGGAGTCTAAGACGGAGCCAGGTCTTCGGACTACTAACGAGGAAAAGCCTCGCAAGAAAGCAAAGATGGAAGAGATAGTGAGCGACAAAACATCGGCTCAGTCTTTCGACGCCAACGGGTTTAGTACCGGACCTCTCGCAGCACGTACACCGTCCACTACCCTAAATCGTATAGTTCCAGCTAGGGTTGCATCACCAAAGGTCCCATGGACTACGAACATCGAGTTTGATGCAAAGCCAGTGGATCTCTCGAGTGGCTCTTACCGAGGTTACCGTATTGGTAACGGCGCTGAAATGCCCGAACAGTACCGCATCGACTGCGTACGTGCTTTCCTGGAACCTATCGCATGGGCGTTCGGTGTGACACTGTCGCCACATCGGCGTCCACCTGTCCTCACCCTAGAACGCGTACGGTTCCCAGTGCGTATGAGCTCTGTAGCCTGGCGAGGACCTCAGGATAGGGCAAAGTCCAGACAGGGCTATATGGAAGGTCCAGTATTAGGCGTACAATGCAGAGCAGACGTCAAATTTGGTGTCACAGGAGATTTGAACGCACAGTCCACTCTTGATACTGTGCGAGAACTTGGAGGGCTGCTATTATTGGCACAAGAAAGGGCACGAGAAGGCAAAGAAGAGAAAAGAGGCGGCGAAGGAAAATGGTGGACAACAAAAGAGCGATGGGGCGGAGGCCCTGGAGGCGAGGTTGGCGAGGCTGTCGGAGCCAGTGACATTCTCATGAAAAACGCAGTTCCTAAACCGGAAGAGAAGCCGGTTGAGAGAAACCGAGACGGATCCAAAGCCCGTCGCAGGCCAGTACCAGCCGAGACCTGGAAGGCCCTGAAACCTGGAAATCCGCTCTGGGATCCAAAGGTCACATACGAGGCTATCGGTAAGGACAGAAGTGTCGATTGGGACGATGTAGGGCTCTGTGCAACACTATCTAGGTGACCCCGATTTGCTAATCTCGACTCCAGGTCTTCATGGTATCGTCATTGAATCACCACATTAGCCTGTTGAAGCTCCGCATACATCCAGCCTACTTACAGTACATCACTGAAGGGAAGATGCCTGACGAAGCGCCATCAGACCCTAACTGGTGCTCGCCGAAGCTGCAAAGAACGCGATGGTTTGACCTGTTCGACATCGATGACCGCACTGAAGCCATGAGGGGGATCTGGGGTGTTATGTTCTATCTCATGCGTGCGAATCTCAGAGACCACGATAGACCTGCTATGAATGAAGCTTGAGGAAGATGGGCATCGATCTGGTTTCTCAATAATTACAGCTACCAATGTCATCTCGGGCCACGGCGTGCGGGCTAGTAAGGCATCAAGTCAAGCATTGCGCTTACGAGTCAACAAGCGGGAGGACCGGAGATACTCGGCGCAGTAGATCTGGATTGCAATCACACAACCTGTTTGAAGCCAGGTACATATCCGCCTAGCGTTCTTCTTCACTTCCTATTCGTCTCAAGCTGTCAACATGAACCACGGGACTAAGTTCGCTAGAGCGATGGAAGCTATCGTCGAGATACTCTCAAGAGTAGATCCTAGGTTGTGCTTGTACAAACCATGCTAACCAACACTGCAAGAACTTGCAACTATGACACTACAACCTTCTTTTTAACTTCAACATAGACCGTATTTCTTTGGCTGCGGACAGATCTCCGGAAGTACGCAAGATGTTGTACGACCCAGCAAGCATTTCCTTCCTGCGCTCGCTCGTCTCAAATGGATGTTGAGGCTCAGGCGCACAGCCGCCTCTAAAAGGTAAGCCTAATACAACAGAGCCACAACATGACTGGCACGATACGGCTTTGGTTCAGTCGCACGCGTACAGGTGTCGCTGTTGCTTGACAGCTAACGTGCGTACCACCAATTGCGCAAGCGTTTAATGTAACAGCCCCATCAAGAATATTCGTCGTTTCTCCACCAACAACTCGCACAGGGCTTCGCCTCATTCAGTATAACTGTGGCGCCTTTAGGCAGTCTGTACCCAAGAGGCGCCCGAAAAATAACGTAAGGCGTCTGTCAATGCGCCTTGCCGCTTGCACGTACCTCGAGGTCGTGACGGGGAGTACAAGTTTTCCAACTCTCGATCAATGTCTAATCACGTTCCCAGATGCAGTCAGCGCAAATAGCAGTTTTACGTTCCCAAAAAATGCCTACAATCATCTTTCAGTCACACCAAAACATAGCTTTATGGAGCGCACACCAATGGAAAACAGGTGATAGAGGTTTCTCAATCACACACTTACGACCAGACGTCGTTACATGCACATTCGCACAGACGCCCAAATCAGCCGAGATCCGTTACAAGAGCCACTGCAGCAATCAATCGGCACTGATTCTAGTCACACTACCCTGCACTAAGGACAACCCAGTACTTGGTCCTAATATGGCCGGACACATGGTGTCAATCTCGAGCAGAGATCCGTAGACCGGGTTCGCGAATGGCCTGAACATGTACCTATGTACCTAAGTACCCTGCAACGCATCATGCAGGCTGGACCGTAATCCCATCTTACCCCATACTCTGATTCAGTAATAAGCTTAAACCCTATGGCTCACTTGCCGCCGGGAGAAACAGGCAGCAGGAGAAACACACTCAAAAGTAAGGCTTGCCAGCTACGAAAAACGGCACAAGAGGACATGGCGACGATAGTCAGGAACGCTCAATGACTGGTCCTCCTTCTAACGACGCCTCCACCGGCAGAGTAACAGTGGCTTGGAAGCCTACGACGAAGGAAAGCAGAGCGGTCAGCAGCCCATTCTCCTCACAACCTTTCCCTACTGCGCTGTTGACACCAGCCTTGCATCGGGTTCCAGACGTATATAAGCTGATGCATGCATCGTGAGATGCCGTTTGGAAAAATCACTACACCGCTTACACATCTGCAGAACCAAGTCAGCACACCTTTTTGTCATTGCAGACACTTCCAACTTTTTTTTTGGAGATATATTGCCCCGCTTATCACGCTGCTTTTCCTGCGTAGTGCTACGTAGCCATCCAACAGGACATCGTAGACTGTTATATCAGGCCTCGCTACCCGTCATCCATTCTAGCATATCAACAGCACATAGCCGCGTCGTCACAAAAGACTGTACACGGCAACTTCCCGTCCCACACAACACACATCACCGGTATCTACCCGAAATATCAACGGTACCTACCCGATCCTCCCAGCCCTACCTACCACTCCTTCCAGTACGAGCTATGTTCTCCCAGAAAACCCTCTTCCTGCTCACCCTCCCCTCCCTCCTCTCCGCCACAGACACCACAGCCTCCAAATCCCGCACGGTCAACGCCTCGCTCAACGCCGCGCTCAAAGCCGCCGCGACAAACTTCGACCGCAACGCACTCCTCTCCCAAGACACAGACTGGTATTACGACTTCGATCTGCACCCCAACTTCCCCAGCACAACGGGCGCCGTTATAACCGCCGACGCCGCGACCTTCCCCGTCTTGACCGGCGCGGGCATCAGCATCGCGCTGCTGAAGCTAGCGCCGTGCGGCATGTTGCCGCCACACTTGCATCCGCGTGCTACGAATCTCGTGACTGCGATTACGGGCAACACGACGAGCTGGATGATTGGCGAGAATGGGGTTAGGACGCGCAAGGTCGATCTTGTGCCTTACCGGTTGACGGTTTTCCCGCAGGGGAGTCTGCATGTTATGCAAAATAATGGTAATGCCCTTTTTCTTTCTTTTTTTTTTTTGGATCCGGGTTTGCCGGTTCCTTATTGAACCGCCACGCAGCGTTCGTGTATTGGCTGTAGATCGCTGTTCTGCATATATATGGATCTGAACTGATCTCGGTTACTAGACTGCGAACCCGCCCTCCTCATCAGCGCTCTCAACAGCGACGACAGCGGTACACTCAACATCCTGCCCAGCCTCTGGTCCATCCCGCAGGACATCATCCAAGCCGGGTTCGGCGATGATTCCATCGATACAGCAGGCCTGGGCAAGGACATTCCTCAGGTGGGCACTGGTGCTATCATAGGCAGCGATGAGTGCATGAAGAGATGTGCCGTGCACACCAACAAGGAGTGAGGCGTATCTTTTGTTACTTTGCATTGGCTTCTGCCTTGTGTTTGCATGTGGTGGCTTCAAACGTACTTACTTCATGTGCTGGACGTTTAACGTGTTGATGATATCATGATATAACGATATATATAAATAGATAAAATAACGAGAATAAAAGCTGATCGTGTTGCTTTCCAAAGGTCTTGGTACTGCTTCTGGTTTTGGTCAATCTGTAAAGACGGTGCACCTATCGCGCGTGTTCCGAGACTCTCACGTTTGTAAACTCCCGATCAGGCCCTCCTCCAGCGAGCGCTGATGCCATGTTGGCAACAACGTCGTCGGACCAACGAAAAGCATCCACCATCTGGTAGTCCAGAAGCGAGTTGAGGCCCCTCACGATCCACTGCTGTACATCCGGTGTACAGTATTCATAAGCGACGACGAAGCTCAGACCAGTATGGAATGCGCCTATCGGTCTGCTGGCCCAGGCATCCTCCCATGTTTTACAGATCTCGAGAGCGATCGACCGGCATTCGGATTGTAGGGCATAGGTAGCCGGATCGTAGGGTGGCAAGAATCGCATGAGGACTTTGCTTGTCAGTATCTGTACAGACCAGAAGCAGTTGTATGCAGTCATGTCGCGCCAGTTGTTGAAATGATAGGCTGTTGAAATGGGACTGTTTTCTTCTATTGATGGTAGTTCCAAGACTGCAGTGCCATTGGCGAGCTTCCTATCCATATGGTCTCCCAAGCTGCGGAGATTGTCTTTGAGGCTCTGAATCTTGTACAAAATGGCCAGCCGAGCGGATGTGTACGGAAATGCAGTAGCTACTACGTTGGTTGAGTATGGAGAATCAATCGGCTGTACATCGTCTAGAAATTCCAGATGGTCCGCGGGAAATTGGAGTGATTGGGAGGCGTTGGAAAGTGGCTTATAGATATCCTCGCTGGAGTCCAAGTCGAAATTCATCGTACCCGTAGACCGGAAGGCATATTGATTGTCCAGCTCTTTCAAGTCGTTAAAGATACCTGGTAGCTCGGCGAAATATTGCATGAGATCAGTGTGGAGGCAGTCGTCGAAACCAAGCCCAGTCTTATCGAAGGCAATGTTTCGCCATTCAGGCGAAGCAAGGAAGCACGATTTCCGCTCGTACATGCACGTAATGATCTGCGAGCGCGTTAGCCCACGATAATCTTGTCACATTCAGATAGGATCTGCAGAACTGGATCTCTCCGTCTGAGGCCCTCCTCATGAAGTCTACGTACTATGCCGCCTCTGTTGAAACGTAATATCTCTTTTGTGAAAGGGTCAAGATAATGACCAGGGCCTTGCAGTTCCATCAATCGTCCTGCGCCACCCACGTGAGTTAAGTAACGGTTTCCCACCCTTGGACCTGCAAATGCCTACACTCAACGTAAATACACGTGGACAGCGCGCAGTGACAGAATATAAATACCTCTACCAAGCCTAGTAGTACGGATGCGCAGAGCGTGTTAGCAGACATACCCTGCTGAGGATCTTCGAGGCATGTTTGTAACGTCTTTATCGCCCGAATATACAATTCAGGGGACACAATCTCTGCCGCCGCTTTCTTGCGGATGAGCAAAGTATGAACATTTACGAGTACTGTCACTGCTGCATCAAGCGCTGCATTGTGCCCAAGTCTGGCCGGAACTTCTCGGATAAACGGACCAAATACAGACATGCGATGTCCAGTAGTGCCAGTAGTGATTGCAGCAATCAGGGCGCGAGCGAGTTGTTGATGTCGAGATGGTGACGGTTGCCGTAGAAAAGGAGACTTTGGTGGACTCAAGCTTACTGAGCTCGATCGCCGTGGTGCCTTTTTTCGAGGACCCGGACCTCTGTGCGAGATTCTGAATTTGTGAACGACCGAGCCATTCTCTGCGAACTTTTCGGTCAACTGTGTTAGGTGTCTGTCTTGTTGGTCTGTCGTTTACGTCAGTGCATTAGTAATCTCCTTCATCTGAACGTAGCTTACCTAATGGCGCGATTACGACCCCTGTGGCTATGCTGGCAGCGCCAGAAGTGTTCAGTCTGGCTCCAAGGTCCCTGAATGTATGTCGAGCTGGAGGGCCAGGACACGACTTTCCATTCTTCTGACAGTTCAAGCAAGCTGGCCAAGTCTCGTCTTGTTCATCGTAAGTCAGAGCTTTGCATGTCGTCCCTACAACACGGAGCGAGCCTTACCGCACTCTGTTCATAGTCAGATGCTGTTTGCGATAGTATATCCTAGTTTACTTACTAATCTTCCTTTTCCGACAAATGAAGCATCCAGTACTTTTCGGGACACCAACCATGTTTGGCGAAAGGCCTATCACCTACTGAAACCTTCTAGCACGCAAGATCGACGATGTGTTGTGTGCCGAGTCAAGATTTCGGAGAGGATAAGACCGACCGCGAAGAGCTGAGAGTTAAGGCCTTCCCTACCGATGGACGTAGGCAATCATTACACTACTGGACGATGCTGTGTATGTGAAGTATGCAGGACCACCGCCTCCGTCACGCTTCTCGGAAAGGTCGAACACGCCAACTGCGGGCAAGGCTTAGGCCAACAGGATTGGTTCCTGACATCCCGGACTGGCGGTGGAGGAGCTGCATGGGAACTTGAAATTAGCAAGTCCGGGAGACCACGTGCTCGCAGGATAGAGCCTGATCGGGAAATGTGGAAGGCGGATATAACCGTACCGTGCAGTCGATTGGTTAGTGACATGTGTGAGTTTAGATAGGACAGTAGCCTCGGTATTTTCGGTATGAGTCAAAGCTCAAGTGCTCGCCGAATGCGATGACATGTCGTCAGATCGCGTATGCAGCGTGTGCAAAGAATAATCGTGCAAGGCAGACCGGTGCAAGAGCGACAGGGACCGCCAAGCCACTAGAAACTAGCCACATTAGACACTCAAACCTCGAAAAACTACCGGTATTCTATCCAACCCTGACCGGGCGGTTGCTACAGTGGCTTTCAGTCCGCTTACTGTTCCTCTCCTACGTTGCATCTTTCTGTGCAGCGTCTACTTCAGGCTGTTCTCCCCCCGCTGCCTTACCGTACTAGATCGTCGCTTGCTCAGGGCGCAGTAGCATCTTGCCGACGACGATGACCAATCTCCTTGTAACATACAGTTCGTCCGGAGATACTCAACTCCCAACTAGTCAGTTATCCACTAGATGCTGTCGCAAATTCTATGTTACCGACAGCAGCTTAGATGTGCCGTGCCGTTGCTCGCATGGCCCTACTCCTTTTAGGGTTAATCTTTTAGAAAGAACATCTCGTGGACGGTATGTAGTTACGCTAGGAGGATTTTGCAGATCTCGATAGGTGCTAGCGGAATTACCCTACTAAGAATAGCCCTACAGGTCTCCACTTACCAAACATCTAAGCCCCTATAAAGGCCTTATAACGTGTTGGTTTATTTTTAATGTAACTAACATTGAGGTCTTCCTAAGGTTCACCTCATCGAAGAAAAGTACTACTAGAGCAATGTACGTATTCGCTAACACGGGTACCGCCTACATGTAACATCCATCATAACACGCTATGTAGAAATTAGGCTACCGCCCCGGACTAAGGCCGCTCGTGGGGCGTATGCTTATCGATCCTCTTACAGCAACCCACTAATAGTCATACCAAGGATACAACACTGCCTAGGTAGTCTCCCTAACCCAGCCGGGGAAGTACATAACGTGTCTTACACATTCAACGCCCGGGCTAACTATTTCTAACCTCAGAACTTTATACATTAGGCTAGTATGCTAAGTCACGCGGGTGATAGTATGATATGCGTGAAAGACTTTTGTAAAAAATGTATTCAAGAAGTCTACGCCTACTTCGCTAACATACTTTCGAAAAACGAAAGCATAGTCTGAAGCCGAAGAGCAAACCCCGTTATCCATCAAAATGGCTCCGTAATGTGAAGGTGGGTATTGTTAAGGAAATCTATGTCCAAGATACAAAATGTGGTAGACGAGGTTTGTTCAACTAGACCGCCGTGGTGAAGAAAAAAAAAGTATCCTGAGATCGCCTTCAATGCGGCTGAAATGCTCAAGTTGCTAGATCCGCCGCAGATGGCGAAAGAGGTTAGCTGGGGTGCAGTATGCGCCTAGACACCGGAATGGAAACCATAAACAACCAAAACCAAAACCAAAACCCTCTTTCCCCAATCCTTAATCATTTGCCCTGAATTTCGTTCGGAATACCACTTGAGCCCAGGATATTGCTAAGGAGTGAGGAGGTGAAAGAGGTGAAAGAGGTGAAAGAGGTGAAAGAGGTGAAAGAGGTGACAGATGACAAGAGGTGAGAGAACAGGTGAGCAGGTGACAGAGCCCAAGCTCGACCTACTCCTCAATATCATCATCAATGTCCTCTTCTTCAATCTCAACCTTCTTCTTGCTAGCCCTTTTCTTCTTCGGCTTTGCATCCTCCTCTTCGCTCTCACCCTTCTTCTTGCTGGCCCTCTTCTTCTTTGGCTTGGCGTCCTTGGCGTCATTAGCAGCCTCGGATTCGCCCTCTTTCCGAAGGCGTTCATTTAGCGCCTTGAACTCCTCACTCTCGATATCCATGCCGATGAGGTTCTCAAGGAGCTTTATCTCGCGCGCCCAGATGCTCTTGTCTTCGATTTTCTTGCCGTTTGGGCCGATGACGTTAGCAGGGGTCTCAAGGACCATGGGGAGACCGTGGAAGCGGGTATCGTTCATGAGGTTATGAAATGCTTGAAGGCCAAGATGACCAGTACCGATTCGTGCGTGAAGATCTCGATGGCTGGATAAAGGTGCCTTGCTGTCATTGATATGGAAGGCTTTGAGGTATTTGAGGCCAATCTCCTTGTCGAACTTCTCCATGGTATGGGCGTAGGCCTCGGGTGATCGAAGATCATAACCGGCGGCAAAGACGTGGCAGGTGTCAAGGCAAATACCTATCCGGCTCTTGTCCTTTACCAGCTCGATGATAGCGGCAAGATCCTGAAAGGTGCTGCCGATGGTGTTGCCCTGGGTTGCCATTGTCTCGAGCACGGTGATAACGCTACCAGTCGCGGGGTCTTGATGAGCTTTGTTCAAGTTCTCGGCAATAATCCGGATACCATCCTCACGAGTTGTCGCATTGGCGTTCCCGGGATGGAAGTTGTAAAGGCTAATACCGAGCGTGTGACAGCGGATCAAGTCGTCGAGGAATGAGCCGTAGGCCTGCTTCTTGCGGACCGGGTCCGGGTGTGCGAGGTTGACAAGGTACGAGCCGTGGGGGAGGCAGCAGTCGGCGGCACTGATGCTGTGCTTCTGACACAACTCGATGAAGAGCCTCTTTTGCTCGGGATCCAGCGCTAGGCTATCCCATTTGCGGTGGTTCTTCAAGAAGACGGCGAAGGCATTTCCACTGTAATAGTCAGTTACTGACCGTTACTTGAAGATGCTGAATATACCCGATATTTACAATGTTGAGGATAGCGTTAGAGACACCTAGACGACGCGAGACCATTCCACGTTAGTAGTAGCTCCGTCTTGCTTTGCAGCTTGGTGTGTCAAATGGGACTTACCTCCTGCGGAGCTCACATGGGCACCAATGCGCAAAGCGGTGTTGGTTGTGCGTTTTTCGATGGGTGCTGCGGGATTGACGGTCTTGTTTCGAGACTGGTTGGTCGTCTTGGGCCTCTCCTCATGGTCCTCATATTCCTTGTTGGACTGCTTCTGCTTGCCTTTGGTGGCCTTCTTGGTTGAAGGTGTACTTTTGATATGGGTCTTGCGGCTGTCGACATTGACATTGACATCGACATCGACATCGACATGGAATTTACCTGCAACGATGTCCTCCTCGACAATGGCCTTCTTTGCCGCGCCGCGCTTAGGCCGAGATGAAGTTTGACCGTGAGCAGTTGTGTCTCCAGCGTCGCCAATTCGACCGGCAGCCTTCTTAATAGTCTTCTTGGCCTTGAGTTCGCCATCTCCACCCTCTTCAGCGGCGGCATCATGGTGAAATGTATCTTCCGTAACCTTCAACTTCTTGGCTGCGCGCCTCTTGGGTCGAAGTGAGTCTTCTGTGCCTGCAGAAGCATCCTCAGTATCGGCATACTGGACTGCCCTCTTGTTGTTGCTCACTACCGGCTGAACAGTGGGTTCGGCTGCGGTCGTTGTTGCGGAGGCAAGGTTATCTGGAGGAGGAGAGAGCGACGCGTCCGAAGAGACGTCAGTGAGCTTCCTCTTCATGGTGTGAGCTATTAGGGACACGTTATTTGTTGTAATGGACCTAGTGAAGGTAGTCGATCGAGTCGAAGCAGTAAAGCGTGGAGTATAGGAGTGATCGAGGTACAGAGTGGAAAGACGGTTTGTGTAGGCAGCAGAAGCGTTCGAGCGGGGTAACGAACAGCGGTCAAGCGAAGGGCTGCCTGGTCTGAAGTGAGAGAAAACGCTCAAGGTGCTTCTGCCCCTGGGTGTATTGTACGGCGAAATCGCGACAACGTCGTCAGCTAGAGGTAAGTGACGGGACGGTGCAGATGATACAGCAACAGCCTTAGGAAACCCCTCAGGAGACGAGGTCTGTGGCTCTATAACGTGGAAGCAATCGCGATATTGACTGCATGCATCCAAGACGATGGTTCGAGAAGGTCGGGAAGGCGCGCGATGACGAGAGAGTCGGGAAGGAACGATCGTGTGCGAGATTGGGAACGGGCGTCGATGGATTGAAGACGGCCGTGCGGACAGCGAAAGGCTGGAAAATGGCCTCATGCGACGAAAAAGTAGAAAATAGACAGTCGAAAGCCAATGATGGCGCCGACGTCACACCCGACGCGTTCCAAAATTTGGCGCCAGTTCACATGATGCATGTGGTTCGGTACCCCGCTGAAAAGTCAGGAACGTGCAGGGTTTGGGGTATCGTGGAACTAAAAATTGTTCCACCACCATCACCACCACAATAGCCACATCTCAGCGCGACAACGACAACTCCTAGAAGACTCCCATTCTTCGCGTACACGTCGCCTTGAATTGAGCTTCTCGAAGGCATCCGAAGAAGGTCTGCAGCTCGCCTCTTCCTCGCAAACCTTCCAACACATTGGGAACCCACGCCTGCGAACATGCCAAAGGAACGAAAGCGCCACTCGGGCGCCGGCAACGATGCTTCCCCCTACGCAAAGCCAGCATCTACCAAAGCCTCGGCCGCCCATTCTATATTCAAGATGGACAAGGACCTCGGGCAGCACATTCTCAAGAACCCCGGCGTAGCGACGGCAGTACGCGTCCCCTACACGAACTGTCTATGAGACATACACTGACTCGGTGTCAACATGCAGATCGTCCAGAAGGCGCATCTCAAGCAGTCTGATCACGTCCTCGAGGTCGGACCAGGAACCGGAAATTTGACAGTTCTGATCCTGAAGGCCGCCAAATCAGTCACTGCTGTAGAGATGGACCCCAGAATGGCGGCAGAATTGACAAAACGAGTGCAAGGGACACCAGAGGGCAAGAAGCTGAAGGTCCTGCTGGGCGATGTGATCAAGACGGAACTACCACGCTTCGATGTGTGCATCAGCAATACGCCCTACCAGATCTCGTCGCCCCTGGTCTTCAAGTTACTCTCCCTGCCGAACCCTCCACGATCCTGCATACTCATGTTCCAGCGCGAATTCGCTATGCGACTCTTCGCGAAGGCTGGCGAGAAGCTGTATTCCAGACTATCGGTAAACGTGCAGATGTGGGCAAAGGTTAGCCAGTAAGTCGGTTCTGCGATGTGAAGCTTGCCGCGAGCAGCAATTAATCTCGCGCAGCATCATGAAAGTCGGACGCAACAACTTCAACCCCCCACCCCAGGTCGAATCCAATGTCGTGCGCATCGAGCCCAAGAACCCGCGCCCACAGATTGCATACGAAGAGTGGGACGGCCTGTTGCGAATCTGCTTCGTGCGCAAGAACAGGACGCTGCGCGCTGCCTTTCTGGGCACAACCGCTGTCCTCGAACTCCTCACGAGCAACTACCGCCTCTTCTGCGCACAGAACGATATCCCCGTCGATGATAGCCCCGTCGACGATGCTGAGGCGGAAGCAGAACCCGAGACAATGGACCTCGACGACGAGTTCAAGGGCTTCTCGGATCCCGACGACCCCGACGACGAACTCCCAGACTTTTTCAAGCAGCTACAGGCAGAGAGCAGGAAGAAACATGCAAATGGCGTGCATAGGAAGATCAAGGGACGAGTGTCGGAGAAAGTCAGAGATAAGGTCAGGAAGGTCCTCGAAGATGATACACAACTCGCCGATAAACGATCGAGACTTTGCGATGAGGGGGATTTCCTGAGAATGCTGTACGCGTTCAACCAAGAGGGCATACACTTCAGCTAGGCGCGAGTGGAACCGGACGAGGATGATACAAAGAGGACACACAATTGGCGAAGCGAGCACAGCTTGTCGAAGATGCTACGTGTGTTTGATCGGAGTAATATACACGGCTCCAGCTGGGTGCTGGACAAAGCGCAAGGAAGGATGCGAGCATGCGCTTCATTAGGGTTAAGGTTGCCTCGTCAACAAGTTTCATTGTGAAGATGTGGGATTGTGCATACACCGGCGTTTTTCGATGGCTACGAAGCATCATGGCTGGCGTTGGGGTATACCAAAAAGCATGGCATGGCATGGCATGGCATGGGAGTTTGAGCGGGACATGTCGTCTATATACTTCTACGGCCGTGTTTAGTTTCGGAAACTTCTTCGACATGATCATATGTCGTCTTCAAATAGTCGTACCAGCTGTCCCTTTTCCTGCAAGTGATGCTTGACTTGCTTAACCGTGTACTCGCCTCTATGAAACTGTCATCTCGTTAGCACTTTCCCTCTAGTCCTCAATACTCATCATCCACCATCAAGAACATAAATAGCAACTCACCATACCAGCCCCCAACGCAGCATCAGTCCGCGTCCTCGCGAACACGTCCTCGAAATGCCCCGGGTGTCCCGCCCCACTACTCGCAATAACCGGAATCTTGATCGCCTCCTTGACATCGTTGATCAGCTCGAGGTCAAACCCGCTGTTACTCCCATCCTTGTCTATGCAATTCAGAAGTATCTCGCCTGCGCCCATGGCCTCAACGGCAGTGACCAGTTGTCTGACGTCGAAGTCGCGGCCTTCGCGTCCGCCCTTGATGGTGCATTGGTACCAGCAGTACTGCTCTCCCTTTGGTCCTGGGGTGGACGTTTTGATAGTGTGGTGGGAAGTTGACTCAGGGGAGGCGACGTACACGCGTTTTGGGTCTACACTGATGACTACGGCTTGGTTGCCGTAGGCGGCGGATATACTTTCTATAGCCGTGGTACCTGACAGTTTGCTGCCTCGCGCGTAATACTCTTCCGCTGCGGTAACGGCGTCGGAGCCGATACTCACTTTATCAGCGCCAGACTTGAAGTACATGGTTGCGATATCGAGGGCGGAGATGTTGGTCCCGTCTGTATCCACCGTATCCCTTATGCCGCCGCCGATCGTCAGTGGGACGAATACAGTCTCGCTGGTTCGCCGCAGGATCTCGAGCATGGGCGTATCGGCGACAGGACAGTTGCGGAAAGATGTTATGTTGAGGAAGGTGACCTCGTCGGCGCCCTGCTCGTAGTATCTCTGTGCCATGTCGACGGGTTTACCTAAGTTGCGGACGGCGTTTTCTGTGCCGGACTTTTCGCGCACATCGTATTGGTCGCCTTTTGTTACTACGAGATCTCCTTGGTCGTTAGTTCGTACGTCGAGACATGCAATGACGCGTCGTGTAAGTCCTTCTCTTGTGTCGGCTGCCGAGGGCTGGGAAGAGAGCTTCTGGGTCTTCTTGCCGTCGAGGAAGGCCTTGATGACGCGCAGACCGGCTACTCCGCTCTTTTCAGGGTGGAATTGTGTGGCGAAGATGTTGTCCTTTGCTATTGCGCCCACGAACTCTTCATCGCCGTACCGTGCTGTTGCGACGGCCCAGCCATCCTTCTCCAGTTTGCCCTCCTCGTATGGCGCGGCGTATGAGTGAACGTAGTAGTACTTCGACGTCGGTAGCAGCCCATATAGCGACATGGTTGTGACTTCGCCAGTCCGCGACGTGTTTGCGCTGTTCCACCCGATGTGCGGCACGCTCTTGTCCGTGTCCTGGAACTTGCGCAGTCGCGACGGAATCAAGCCCAGTCCCGTGACCTGCTCATCCTCTTCCGAGCCCTCAAACAATGCTTGCAGCCCAACGCATATTCCCATGAACGGTTTACCGGCCTTGATGTGTTCGCGGATCGGATCCATGTAGCCCGCCTTCTCTAGCTGCGAGAGACAGTGTCCGAAGTGACCGACGCCGGGGATGATAAGTTTCTACGGGCGATGCTGCATCAGCGCATGTCAACCGATGTGTATATGCGTAAGATGGTGTTGAAGTACCTCTGCGGAGGGCACGTCGGCGGGCGTCTTCACCCATTCGACCGTATAGCCGACTTTCTCGATGGCATTGACGAGCGAGCGAACATTGCCGGCAACGTAGTCGAGGAGGTGGACGGTCGGCATCGTGCGGAGTATGATCAAATGAATAAAAGTAAAAAGAAGTAAAGCATGACTTGTTGGTAGAAATTTGGAGGGACCCCGCCGTCATTGGAGGAGGGGCAGGTACCAACACGCTAGCGGTGTCTTAGCGTGACGGGGAGATCGTACGAAGCTTCAAATCTTCAGACCTGCACGCGCCGGAAGGCATACCTCACCACACACCCTACATAGCGCCCTTCGTACACGAAAAGAGCGTCGCAACCCGGGAATCGAACAGGCGACCCTCGACATACCGCCGACATGGTCCGGAAACTCAAGCATCATGAGCAGAAGTTGCTGAAAAAGGTAGAACCACCAACACCTTGGAGATGGCGCGAAGCTCATGTTACTAGGTCGACTTCAACACATATAAATCAGACAATGATCACCGGGAAGCGGCCGTTATGCGCAGATATGCGATTCAGGGTCGAGATGAGTAAGCTTCTTCTTCTTGGCGTCTTTCTCATCCTCGAGACACTGGTCTTACTGACGATGTGCAGTTATCGAAAGTACAACACGCTTTGTGGTTCACTGCGACAACTCGCTCACAAGCTCGCGAACCTCGACCCCGCGGATCCATTCAGGCGTAAGCATGAGGACCTGATGCTGGCGAAGCTCTGGGACATGGGCATACTAGGCACCGGCGGCGGAGGCAGGGGCAAGCTCAGCGACATTGAGCACAAGCTCACGGTATCTGCTTTCGCGCGGAGACGTCTGCCTGTCATTATGACGAGGCTACGTATGAGCGACCACATCCAGGCGGCCGTCAAGCTCATCGAGCAGGGCCATGTCCGAGTCGGAACAGACGTCGTCACGGACCCTGCGTACCTTGTCACACGGTGAGCAGCCACGAGACGCTCAAGGAGGCGAACAGTAACTGACAAACGATAGCAACATGGAAGACTTCGTAACCTGGGTCGACTCCTCTAAGATCAAGCGCAACATCATGAAGTACCGCGACAAGCTGGACGACTTCGAGATCGAGGCGCTATGAGCGACATCATACTATCCTATATCGGCCGGCGTTTATGGTTACTACAGCATTTGAAGGCGTTATCTGCAAAACTCAGTATATCCGGCAAACGCCGAATTCAACTTCATACTCTGGCATCTGCATCAGTTAAATCGATCAAACACCTTACCTCAAATCCTACCTTGACAACAACAACTTTTTTATATTCGCTCTACTTGTCCATCGCAGGCTCAAAGTTTCTCATTCCCTAATTTACCAGCTTCCCCGAGAGAAGGACAACAATATCCACGAAAGTGCAAAGGTGACCTGGTTAACCTTTTCCGATGCAGGATTGTGTGCCAATGCCGATCAAAGCCACAACCATTCTCCGCCAATCGTCATGTCGCTCTTCACCACAAGTAGTAAGATCGAATTCTTCTTCGCGTCCTTTGAGCATGCGTTCTGCATCACCAAGCATACGCGAGCGTAGGTTGCTTACGCGTGGAGTTGCGAAATTCCTCTCTACAATTTTTTCTGTAGAGAAACCCGGAGTAAAAGCTCCAGGCCTAGGGTGTATGTTTGCGAGACGTTGCGACTGTTTTTTAGGGTGACACAGATCCCTCAATCTTGCTTCTAGAAGGCCGGATCCGCTGTTGTAGGATTTCTCAAATTCCTTCATCCATCATCCATCATCCATCATCCATCATGGCCGCCTTCAAGGACGAAAAGCCGTCAGCTACGCACTTCGAGGCTATCGACAGCACTAATGCATCAGACCAGGATGTTCAGTACCACAGCCATGATGCGAATGAGGATATCGTTCGTCATCTGCAAACTACCGGCGAGGATGTGGGCATGACCTGTATGTATTTATCGTAGAAGTCCGGTAGCCATTGCTCATACATTCCTAGTTAGGACACTCATGACCGCCATCTCAATGGCTATGTGCTACAACGCCTAACTCTTCACCCTCCTTATTCCCCCAGCGATCCTCACTTACATCAACGCGGACCTTGGACCAGACCCTCGCTACACCTGGATCACCATATCATGGAATCTCGGAGGCGCAATGCTCGTCACCGTCGGCGGATGTTTATCCGACATCTTCGGGAGGAGATGGTTCTTCATCGCCGGAGCTATCATCCTCATCATCGGCAGTATCGTCTCTGCAACCGGACAAAGCATCAACCAGATGATCGCAGGAGGCGCTTTGTTTGGATGTGGTTCGGGGTTTCTAGAGATGGCTTTTGGCGCTGTGCAGGAGATCGTGCCCAGCAAGTACCGACATGTTACCATTGGGTTGTTTGACGCTGCGAGTATCATTGCGCAGATCATGCCTCTCGTTAGCTGGGCTATTATTAAGCAAACGGGCAACTGGCGCATTTGCTACTACGCTATGATCGGCTTTCAGACCATCAACCTCGCTCTACTATTCTTCTTCTACAACCCCCCAACACGGAAAGAGAAGAGAATCGAACACGGGAAGTCGGCGACGAGGTATATCATCCGAGCTTTTGGCTGCTATACGGTGGCTGGCTACGCTGCTATCCCGGGTGTTACGCCAGCTGTCCAGGCAGCAGCCAGTTTAGGTAATAAAGAAGCGTATTTAGAAGGCACACATTTGTCGTATCTTGTTGCGCTGGCATTTGGGTGTCTGGGCGTGATTGCAGCATTCTTCATCCCGAGTGTGGATAAGCGGAAGTATACTAGTAAGACTGTTGCTGTGCAGAATGGGGATCGGAAGGCGCTGAGGGAGAAAATGGGGGCTGAGGGTGGTGTGGGGGCGTGAGAGGTACGGCAGTCTTCGACAACATTTACATTTCTAAGCCTGCACAAGGCTTCAAGTGAAGAAGAAGATGAGTTGGTTGTGTTACAAGTTACGTACAATGATGGCAATATATAGACAAGATTACCTAAGGAAACTAACCCAGGTAGGCTGACAACATTGCACCCTGAAATCACTACTCCAATGGTCTCGAGATCCTCGAATAGTTCGAAATGTAGCAATGTAATCCAGCATCGGGAATCTTAGACGCATTTGTCATTACAAAGCTATAGTTAACTTCCCAGATGCCTATTCCCTCTTCTCGTTCGCCATCGCCGTTAATTCAACATCCGTACTGGCCCAGTAATGGCTCAGATCTCCAATAGGCAAACAAACCGACCAGCGCATCTCCGCCGCCCTGATAACGACGAGCATACACCAGCCCAAAAACGCCACCACGAACAGCAACGCCCCGCCCGCCTATCGAACTCGAGGTCAGTAATCATCCTTCCATCACTGAAGATCCCACATACCTTTTGCAGTTTCAACGCCTTATCAAAATACCCCGCACTCAACGCCCAATACGCTCCACTAAGCACCCAAGTCCCCACCGTCACGAGCCCAAAAATCGCCGCAAACACTACGTTGATTCGTATACTAAACAGCCAGAATGTGGCCAGCGCGAAGCCCCAGACTAGCAAGTACAAAGCGATGACTGCGTTCATTTCCTTGGACACTGCGCCTGCTGCTGCGTCGCCCGTGGGGGAATAAGCAGCGGCGGGCCCGAGAGTAGGGAGTTGCAACATGCCGAAGGAGAGCTAGAAGACGGAGAAGAGGGCGCAGACCATCATGGGGAAGGATTGGGCTTGGATCCAGAGGAAGATTGTGGAGAGGATGAGGAGGACGGGGCCGGTGAAGAGGAATATACCGCTGGTGTTATGTTAGGAGGAGAGATAAGGGGGGCAGGGGGGGAGATGATACTTACACAACGGCTTGGAGACCGCTTGCGCCGCCCCAGCCCATTAGTACCATGGAGAAGGTGAAGGTTGATATAACGAATCTGGTTTCCGGTCAATTTGTTGTTTACGTCCAAAGCTGAGAAGGGGGGAGATGTACCCGAGGAAGCCCAATGGCGTGGCGTTCGCATATCTTCCAACATGGTCCGTCGCGTGCGGTGTCTTGGGAGACAGGTACAGTTTCTCAAACAGCTCGGGACTCAGGGTAATATTGGTTGATGTATGTGCGAGTCGTGGTTCCTTGTGGATGCTATCAGACTGGGTGTCGTGCGAGAAGACTGGTCGCGTTGTCGTGGGAGAAGGAGTCACCATCTTTGCTGAAATGCCACAGGACGAGACAGGAGATGATGGACTCTTGAAGCTGGGTAAGTCAAATTTTATATATGATGCCGTTTTATGGAGTACGCTTTCCCTCGTGTATGCAGATGCACAAACCATTCGGTGGGGTACTCAACCGTACCCAAGCGGACCGATGTTAGTCCACGTGTATCCGATCTGCTACCATAGGTAGTCAAGATGTACGCCTCGAACTTTGCAACATTCAATCATCTAAAGATCATTCGTCGGGTAACTTTCTAGCACAAACTTGTGCATTTGCACAGGCCGCGCAGTGGGGTGCGGTATCTTCTCAACCGTGCCCAAACGGATCGATGGTAGCCCACGCGCATCCGATATGGCATTCAAAATGTACATCTCTGACTTTGTAGAAATCTAACCAAGAGAAGCCGATCCAAGTATCCCGCCACGGCTCGGTCCTTGTGTTCACTGGTCCGGCGATATACCCTGTACCGCCCGCAAAAGGCCTGCCCGACTAGAGCTAGGTTACTAGGAGTGACATGACCAGCCAAAATACTCATCGACGCGGTAGTGGAACTTGCCGCTCCGTGTCCCGCGTAACTGCTGGGTTACCTGAAATGTGTAAGTCAAAGGGTGATTGGTTAGTCTTGCATACATTATGTACCGAGTCAACGGTTATTGAGTCGCATTGCGCGATCAGCAGTCTTAGTATTGTTAAGATGAGCGAGGGTAGGTTCGGGAACAAACTGTTGCGATGATTGGTTGCGGGAAAGTATATACAGTGAAGATATGTATGCGGAGTCTGGCAACTATCCACAGAAGGGTAGAATAAGATGGCTGTGAAGACCAAAAAAGCAAACCATGTATATACTAGAAGCGAAGGGATACAAAGTAGGCGTAAGCGAGTTTAAGAATGTGAACGAGTGACTGTAGGAAATAACGACATCTCAAGATACAATGAGGCAGCTATCTGCTAGCCACAGCAGGGTACCTGACATCGATTAGTCGAGCATGAACTTCGATCCACCCGCAATAAGAGGAGGCCACCTCTTCTTAAGACCAGAGTCGTCTTGTGGGTAAATATCCGTAGTCCCAGCCTTGTACGTAGCCCAATTGTTGCAAGTGCCATACCACTCCGACCCCGTCGCCGGAAGCGTAATACTCTGCTTACGTTCCAAGAACTGTACACTGAGGCCCATACCCACATGGAACGCGATATGGCAGTGCATCAACCACGCACCGGGGTTATCAGTCGGGTACGCAATGACAAGCCAGCCACCGCCCTTCAGCATGGTGACATCGCGACGAGGTGGATTCGTGAAGCGTAGTGAGGCGAAGTTGGTGGCTGCGTTGAACTGGCCGTCTCCGGTGCCTAGGATGTAACTATCGTGACCGTGGAGATGAATTGGATGGGCGATGGGCGGTGCGTTGGCTGCTTGCTGGATGACCCAGTACGTCCACGTAGACGCGGAAGTCGAGGGGACTTGGACGACATTGTAGCCCTGGGGGAAGGTGTTGTTGTTCTGCGCGACGTACTTGATCGTCGGATTGCCCGGGTCAATAATCAAGGACGTGCCGTTGATGGTCCAAAGTACAGTATTTCCATTAGCAACAACTGGCCCGAAAGCAACGGGGAGGTTTTTGACCTGGGCAGCAAAGGTAGAGCTGGGGACGGTTTTTGCAACCTTGGGCGTCGTCACTGGGTCCACGCAGGCTGTGAACGGGCTGGCGGCAGCAGTCGTAGTAGGATCAGCGACGGTCTGACCGGCATAGGTGAATATGGCGCGGCCTTCGAGAGCGTTGCTTGATTGACAGAGTGCATTGGCAGCAGCACGGAACCAGTAGTTCCCAGCTGTCTGATTAGCAGTGATGATCACATCGTAGCGTTGACCGATGCCGATCTGGATGTGGGTTGTGTTGTAAGGCACAACGGGGACGAAATCGGTGGCGATAACTTGGAACGGGTGGCCGTCGAGATTGACGAGCAAGTTGTTATCAACCGAGGTGTTGATGAGGCGAAGGCGGTATCGTTTGCCAGCTGTCATGGTGACCTTGTTCAGTGCTCCTCCTCCAGCAGCGTTCTTAGCAGTGCCGTTGATCAAGATGTTGTCTGCGACTGGGGGGCCGAGACCAGCTTGCCCGTTCTGGAAGGCAATCGAACCTGCTTGAAATGCGGTCCTGTAGTACCAATCCGACATGGGCATAGTGCCAAGATCTGTTACCATCACTGTTAGCCAATTCTTAGCTAGATGTAAGGACGGGAATACTCACCTTCATCGTAGTTTGCGGTAGCAGGGCCGTTCACAATCACTGTGCCAACAACGCCATCTCCATACTGTTGCGAGAAGTGCGAGTGGTACCAAGTTGTGCCGTACTCGGTTGCCTGGAACTGATAGGTCTTCGTGTCACCTGGTGCTAAAGCACATTCAGTGATGCCGTTGACACCATCCTGTATGTTGCTGTTCAACTGGCGGAAACCGTGCCAGTGGATGGATGTACCGTTGGACTGAAGCAGGTTGCGGACAGTGACCTAAGATAGGTGTACGAAGTCAGTGTATGTCAGTCGCAACTGGGATATACTGACTCTGATTGTATCCCCCCAGTCGGCGACGATTGTCGGACCCGGATATTTCCCATTGATCAACATGCACACTCGAGATCCTGCACCATCAGGGCTACAGGTCGTGTTCTCAATCCTCAGATTGTACGAGCGAACGACGCCAGTGTTCGGCCACGAAGTGTACATATCAGTGAGGACTGTGAACCCCTGAGACCAGCAGTTCCTCGTGTTCGCCGTATTGCCGACACCGGCACAGTTTGCGGGAGACTGACGTGCCCCGATAGCGTCGCGTTTGGACATGAGAGGAGTAAGCTCAATATTCTCGGCGGGGATGGCTGCCGCGTTGGCAAGTGAGTTGGAGAGCCCTAGGAGGGCTACTCCGAGTGTAAAGAGGGACTTCATGGTGGTTTGGGTTGATGATGGTAATTAGTGTAGATTCAAAGACAGAGATAAGGATAATGAAGGACTGGTCGCGAGCGTTGCTGGATAGATGCTCTGAAGACTTGAAGTAGAGGAGATTCATCTTCTTATAGCGGTCTGCCCTCAGACTACGATTCTCTACAGACGCACATGACGATGTTGCGAAGTGTCGATGGACTCCTCCATGGACTGGATGTACGCCTCGATACGCCAAGTGGCGGACTGGTACCACCTCTATCGCGTGGTCACTCTGCTTAGAGTCCATCGTAGCGAACACGATTATAATGCTGACCTATTCGAAGAGGCTGGCGGAAATTTGACATTCGGAAGTCGTATGGGGCGTCAAGGAACGAGAGGTGCCTCCAAATAGGCGTACAGTAGTCGTAGCACTCAGAAGTGTAGACTGCAACTAACAATGCACATCGAAAAAATCCACCAACAACCTTATACGAGCACAGTCAGCATTGAGTCTGGTTTATTGGATTAAGACTAAGCCTACCACTATAGCGAAGTGTGGGAAGAGGCAAGCTCTAAGTCCGTGGATATGTAGAGCAAGTATGGAACACTAATATAGGTGATTAGAATTGAAGCTGCAAGAAAAAACCCACGTGAGACCGTGAAGTGGCGTATGTTGCAGGAAGGATCTTTCCCGCCGCCTCGCTACCGAAATAGCTTAGCTGGATGGCTACATGGGTTTGTAGCAGTGCTAGATGCGTCTACAAAGCTGACTGGGGATATCCAGGTCGTACCTAGGACCTGCTTCAAATACATAGAAAGCATAGTGGACGAAGTCATGCTAGAGAGTCTCGAAGACCTGGCTGTTATTTGCTTATCGACAGGAAACGTATTTTCGATGCTGCTTCTGATGCCAAGTATATGGTATAATTCGGCTTCCAAACGCAACGGTAAGCTGAGTATGGCAGTCCTAAGAGGCGTTCATTGGTACGAGCGCAAATACGGGAAGAAATGCGGCAGCTCATGTGCGGATAGCGGCTCGTCGAGCGGTAGGCACGGGCACATGTGAGGTCCTCGTGCCAGAACCTGGGCGTGACTCCAGTGACCTGGTTGGTAAATAGGGAGGCTCGCTGGAAATAGATATCGAGTATGTGCAGATGCCAACGTGGCGCTCGCCATGTATGCACTTCATGTTGACGCCACGCGAGCCGGAATGCTTTCGACTGTGAACCGAGTAGACAGAGTTGAAGTGCTGACATCTCACCTCGCAGTGAAATACAACACCCTTGGAGTCGCTTAGATATCCTAGTATACTAAGTCCGAAGCTTATTGGTGGTGTAGTGAGCGCATGTCGGCAAGCCAATCTGCATACCGATATCAGGCCAGGAACTTATTCCAGCTCCTCGTGGTTTCCTGGTATACCAATACCGCGTGCCACGAACATAAACCAACCCCTTGTGGCCTCCATGAACGATCTTGTGATAGCAACCTCCGTAAGGCGCTGTTCGTGGTGTTGCATGGTCCAGTCAGTAGCGTTTACACTTGTTCGTATTTATTAGCGGCCAGCAGCAAACCGAGTGGCATGCGACAGCCATGCTGCAACTTTGACCGGTGAACTGGAGGCGGATGATAAATCTCTTTTGATGGACTCGTATCATGAGACTCGAGGAGTACGATGATGTTCTGGCCTAGTCGAAGCGAAGTCCGAAGAGCAAGCCCAACGGACTTTGAACAAGCTTCATTAGGCATGCAACCTCACAATAGCTGAAAGCTCCTGATTTGCGGTCCTAGCGAGGTTAGTAGGGATTTTTCATGTGCAGAGTAGCTGGTTTTGAATATCGCTGGACGTCGTGTGAACGCTGTTGCTGGCTCACGAACCTACCTACGTGGGATGCATTGAAATCCGGAATGACAAAATCATCTGACCGATTATGTACATTTTTTTGGTGTAATTCATTGTTATCCGTTAAGATGATGGGTTAATACTGATCTGGGTTCGACGCGATAGTGATGAATTTGTAGGATTGCTATTTGCCGCAAATTCGCTCGTATGACCGCAGATCGGGAGAGCATTCTCCACCAAGCTTCATTTGAGCAAATTTCTTCACATTTCGATGGAAACTGAGTAAATGAGAGGTAGTTCGAAATGATCCGTACATAGCTTTCGTTGATGACCATCGTCGCTGGCGGGTTTGTCGCGTCGAAAAAGATAAGCGCGATATGAGGCATTGGTGTAGGAACGCAGACTACAATCAGTATATGTGTACACGCCTTCGTAAGATATCACCCCTGCGCATCTATCCTCGATTTCCATCAATTGGCTCCCATCCGGGTGCTGGCAGCTCATACCCATTTTCCGAGAACCCGGGGGCGACCGTCGTCCCAACCAACGTCCAATTCCCCAAACTCGTCGCGCTCTGCCACTGACCCTTTTCAATGACAACCTGCGGCGTCTGGTTCCTGAAGATATCGCCTCCGAGAATCCGTGATTGGGTTGCTGTGCCGTTGTTCCACGAAAGCTCCAACCGCATGGGCGCGCCCGAATAGTAATGCCATATTTCGACGGCGTCGAGAAGGCGGTGCCAATACGATGCGCCTGCGGAGCCTTCCAGTAAATAATATATGGCGGTTGAGTAGGTCCGATTGTTGATGGTGGTCCCGGGATCTTCAAAGGTTTGCCGGTAGTAGCCTTTTTCTGGGTTGGGCGAGAGCTTGAGCTTCGCGATGACGTCTTGCGCGCTGCTGCTCTTGGGGTGTGAGGCAGACACCTCTAGCATGGAAAATGCGAGCAGGATAGCAGCAAACATCTTCATAGTCTTTCAAGATGTGCGGGTGTGGAGGTGTTGCAAGGCTGTGGGAGCGGGTCGGGTCATTTCCCGGCGTCATGAGGAACATGTTCCAGATGTCGCTACTGCAACTCCGTTATCGTTATCATTCCTCCACATCCACAATTGCTCCTGGCTTCATGAGCCGGCCATGCTTCGGCGTTCGAAGATGGACACGATAAAGCTCTTTGTTCGGTGTGGCCATCACCCAAACACCTAGCAGAATAGCTACATGATGGCGTTCATGTACCGCGCGCTCGACAGCTTCCTGGTTCCCCATCGAGTTCTAAAGCTCGCGCTCACTGTGTTACCCTTATCGGCATCAGTTGCGCTAGATAGGAGGACAGAAGTAAGGAACCTGATCGTAGACACGGATCTCTTCTCAGACATCGAGTAGGCCTTACCTCGTCCCTTGCTGGCTTGGCTAACGCCCCTTCAGCGATGCCGCCGCATTACTCCTAGCCTGCACACTTCCGGAGACCAAGCTCCTCGCGGTGAATGTAAACGTCAACTCGACCTATTCAGCAATCGCCGCATCTGCCATCACGAACCATTACGGTTACCCCTTCGTTCCCATCGGATTGCCGCGACCGTATGCAAACACAAGCTTCTTCGATACATATGCATACGCGCTTGGGGAGTACACAAGCAAGATAGCCTACCACTGGTCTGGCGGCTCCGTGCCGTTCTTCGAGCTTGATGCGACCTGGGATCCTGTGGAGCTGTATCGCAAGACGCTGGCCGAATCCCAGAATGGCAGCGTGACTATTGCGTCGATCGGCTTTTCTGCGTCCCTTTCCGGCCTCCTCAATACCACAGCCGATGCCTACTCAATTCTAGATGGATACGGCCTTGTAGCAGAGAAAGTCAAGGAACTTGTCATCATGGGCGGCGGCTACCCATCCGGCCACGAGTTCAACTTTTGGGGTCAGAATGCCTCACACACCGCGCACGTCGTCAACACATGGCCAGACTCTGTTCCGATGACTTTCCTTGGTACAGAGGTTGGCGAAGCCGTTTCAACGGGTGCGCGCCTCACAGTGTCAGGACCTGAGAACGACCCTGTCAAAGCGGGCTATCAGTGGTATGTCGGCTACAACAACACGCGAGCATCCTGGGACCCGTTGACTGTGGCGTACGCTGTTGAGGGCCTAGGAGACTGGTTTGAATACGGCAACAAAAACGGATACAATTATGTGTACCCGAATGGTTCCAATACTTGGATGGACGGCGACAGCAAGACTAACCAGCACTATCTCAAGCTCAAGGTCTCGAACGAAACGGTTGCGATGGAGCTGGATAATTTGCTATTGCGTGGCGCGCGGATGCACGCCAACTACATCTCGAGATGAAGCCTAGAAGTTAGAGTATGTCTACCGATACATCTTTCTCACCCGGCTAGGCTCAGCTTACCTTAGTCTCAAATAATGACTATCGGAAGCACGATACTCTACTTTTGACCCGTAGAGGAATAGAGAATGGATGCGATTCGTCTTGTTCTAGTCCGGTCTGCAATCTGATGCTCAAAGCGAGGCCATCCATCATTCGATTCATTTCAGACTTCTAGCAATCACGCATATAGCACTCGAATGATATGCGTATATCGCGCCAATCGCAACTTCTCCGCTTGGAACAGCGGGGTCCAACGCTCGGATGTGCGGAATACTAGTTTGCGTATTGATCTTGTCGCCAAGTACCAACTCCGCTCGGCGCCAAGGACGTCTTGACTTTGTCATCAGCCGATGCAACGCCCTTCCTTCGACCGTTCACGATGGAGCAGGCAATTGGTCGGGTAGACACGAGTCACCAGGCCTCTCACGAACGAGCCTCACATGCGTGCTTAGCTGTTACGAGTCCGCTCCCACCGCCTCCACAAATGAAGTTCCGCCGAGACGAGCCAACATGCCGAGAAGCAAAAGTTATCCACAATGACATCACCCCAGATTCGTTTCTCAGCAAGAACTTAGAGGTCAAGTCTTGCTAAGGCCTCTCCGCTGCCTAATGCCGATGTATGTTTGCATAGGCCAATGCGTTTGATGGTGTGGAGTGACCATGGGGAGTCTTATCCCGGTGTAGACTGATCCGCTCTTCAATGGGGGAAAGCGGGCATAGAAGAAGTTTATGGAGTTTACTATTTAACAAAGCCTCCCAAGGTTTGTTGGTGCTTCGTCAAGTGTTTTGGTCTCATCCACTTTCGATCCGCAATCTACCCTGGACCTCAGGAGTTGTCCAAGACCTTCAACCTTGCGCTTCAAGTTATCGAACGCAATGTCTGGTCGCAAGCCAGACATAGAGGCTACTGAGCCAGGGCTTTCGTCTTCTACTGGAAGTAGCAAGACTGACCTTGGGATCGCGCAGCACAACGAGAACGTTGAACCTCGCCAAACGGCACATACCAGCCAGCCTCGTCAAGCATCTGTGGCCGCGAAAATCCGAAACCCATTGGCTAGTCTCACCGAGGAACAGGTCATAGCCGATGTCGACGCCTGGTGTGTGGAAAAGGACCTGCAAGAGCACCAAGATGCGTTCCGAAAGGGCGCGCTGATCGCTCGCGTGGGTCAGCGAGACGACGGCTTTGAATATGTCAATCAGCTCAGCACCGAAGAAAAGGATATGCTGCGTTACGAAGTGAACCACCGATGGTCACAGCCCTTCATGCTGTACTTTCTGATCATTCTCTGCGCAGGTTCCGCCATCGTCCAGGGGATGGATCAGACGGCTGTGAACGGCGCCCAGGTTAGTCCCGCTTCGGTTATTTATGTGTCTCATAGCTGACGTACCTGTAGCAATTCTACTTCGAGGAGTTCGGCATCGGAGAAGACGAAGTATGGCTTCGTGGTCTGCTCAACGGCGCTCCCTACCTCTGCTCCTGTCTCATCGGCTGTTGGTCAAACGCACCGCTGAACAAGTATTTCGGACGTCGCGGAACGATCTTCATCTCCTGTGTCATCTCGTTCATCGCTGGTATCTGGATGGCATCTGCCAATAACTGGCCAAACCTCCTCATCGCTCGATTTTCCCTTGGGTTTGCTGTCGGGGCGAAGTCGTCCACGACCCCAGTCTACGCCGCAGAGTCAGCACCAAAGACCATTCGTGGAGCTCTTACCATGATGTGGCAGATGTGGACAGCATTTGGTATTATGCTGGGGTTCATCGTGTCAGTTGCCTTCCAAAACGTAACCATCATCGGTGGTCCTACATCGCCATGGAGATGGATGTTGGCTAGCACCAGCATTCCCCCGCTGATCGTTTGCTTCCAGGTGTACTTTTGCCCTGAGTCGCCACGCTGGTGAGTGATCACCCGACCCCGAAACCTGTAGCCACATGCTGACAGCGCACGCAAAGGTACATGGAGAAGGGAAAATTCGACAAAGCTTTTGACTCTCTCTGCCGTCTCCGCAAGCACAAAATCCAAGCTGCACGTGACATTTATTATGCATACAAGCTGCTGGAAGTCGAGCAGGCCGAGCGAGAAGGTCGAAATGCTTGGAAAGAGTTCTTTACTGTCCGCCGCAACCGTCGTGCAGCACAGAGCGCTTTCTTCGTCATGTTCATGCAGCAATTTTGTGGAGTCAACGTCATTGCCTATTACTCCACTGCGATTTTCGAACAGGCAGGATTTTCGCGCTCCGAGGCGCTGCTCACTTCGATGGGTACCGGTATAACTAACTTCGTCTTCGCCATCCCTGCGATCTACACTATCGATACGTTCGGGAGGCGCAACCTGCTGCTTACAACTTTCCCGCTTATGGGTCTTTGTCTGCTTTGGTGCGGCATGAGTTTCTACTTGCCTCTTGATCCCGAGACTGGACGACCGACCCAAGCGCGTCTTGCTTCGATCGCTGCTGCGATATACACCTGTAAGTACTTATATGCGTCTCTCGCGAAACTAGTGCTAAAGATGTGTCTCCAGTCATGGCTGTATACTCGCCTGGTGAAGGCCCTGTGCCATTCACATACTCAGCTGAAGCATTCCCACTCCATCTTCGCGATGTCGGCATGGCCTTTGCCACCGCGACCTGCTGGGGTTTCAACTTCATCCTCTCGCTCACCTGGCCCGCCCTCGTTGCCGCCTTCACTCCGCAGGGTGCTTTCGGTTGGTACGCTGCTTGGAACTTCTTCGGCTGGGTCTACGCATACTTCCTGCTGCCTGAGACCAAGGCCCTGACACTAGAAGAACTGGATACCGTGTTCGATGTTGGTAACCGCAAGTTCGCGACCTACTACCGCAAGAAGCTGCCGTGGTACATGTCCAAGTACATCTTGAGGAAAGATGTTGCGCCTATGGAGCCTTTGTTCGAACTTCATGACGAGTGTCCGTACGGAAATTATGCGAGTGAGCCTATGACCGAGGTTAATACAGCTGAGGAGAAGAAGATTGTTAAGGATGAAGTGGTGAGAACTTGAGCGTCGCTGCAGCGTAGTTCAGATGGACAGATGCCATGGGAAGAGCACACACCGCCAACTGTGTCTTAATAATGTCTCTTGCCCATTTCACGTTTCAATACCCTTTTCATCATTCATAGTTAGTCTCAATTAAACGTCTTCTCATGATCCCCGTGTTCATCTGTGCTTTATTGGTGTATATTTTCGCAATAGGCGGTTACATGTTCAGGTCGTGATGCACGGTTGCTGCCTTCACTACACCGCGGGTTATAAAAGCTGCTTTTCGAAACTCCAATACTATCACACTAAAAAGTCAACGGAATGTACTGCGATCAATACCAAGCTACAACTCCTTCGAAGATAACGAGCAATCCCTCACAACCCTTGACCCATAGCGGCCGACCAAATCTGTTACGGTTTGGGTTCAAGGTTTGGAGTACTCAGCTGATGCTCTCATCATTGTCTCAACAACTCGACTCCGGTCCGACCTCCACATCATCTGATTACGCACACCTGATAGTTATATAGCTACCCTTCGTTCATAGCTATTCAATCAGTTCAATCCGTCATTTCCTTCCCACATGCGCATGGTCCACGATCCGTGACAAAATCTCTGTCGACCAAACACATCGCTCGCAATCTCCAGCCACCAACAACAACTACTCTACGCCTACCGCCTACCACAATTACAAACCCCTTCCTAGGCATCCCAATAACATGCGCCATGTCCCTCTCCGCCGTCCTTACCACCCTCCCGGGCCCCATCACCCTCGGCCCCTCTCGCTCAGAGCGCGATTTCCTCTACAACTGATATCGCACGCTGGAAACGGAGCTTTTTTCTGTCAACGACACGGCGTGTCTGCAGACGGCGCTGTGTAAGGTGGATGATTGCGATATGGGGGGTTTAACGCATGCGTGTGTGGCTGTGATGAGGGATACGTGGAAGGTTGAAAGAACGTTTGTGTGTTTGAGGGGGGTGTGAGAGAGTGGTGGGGGAAAGGTAAAGAGGGAGATTTAGATATTGACTGTGGGTGCGGTTTTGGTTGGTGGGTTGTGATAAGCTAGTGGTTGAGGGTATGGTTCGTGTATTTGGATAGTTGGGGACTCACCTCTTCGACTGACGGTTGGGTTTCTTCCTTCCCACTCGAATTCAAAACTTACACTCTCCAAAATTGTTTTATCGGACCGACGGCCACCTCGCTTCTTCACACACACTTCGGATCAAATGACCTTGGGACAGACATGCAACCCACGATGGACAACTATAAGCGCCCCTGAAGCGACAGCACTGAATACCTCCTCCGAGTGCGTGGACATCTACCTCCGCAAACAAATCATCTAGCCGGACTGCAGCATCTCTCCTCCCCGCCCGAGCACCACTGTGATAGTCTTTAGTACCGGTACTAAGATGTGTTCGATGGATACCATAATCACGGATAGGCCGTCGCTAACTGCTATCACGACACGAAACCCGGATCCCATGAAGCACCGTATGTAAACATCTATGGCTTTCACAACATTGGCTGGGCGACCCGATGAACTCACTTGTCCCCTGTGTTTCCGGTATTAAGCTGTGTTACCGGTATTAAAAGTACTAACAGGTACGAAGCTCTGCGTGTCCTTTATACAGCGGCTACGGAAAGACTCCATCTCATTGATCGCAATTGTAATGTCTCTGTGTACGTCCCTTAGGGACACAAATGTCCCTACACCAATTTGCATCAGCGCCAGCAACATTCATTTACACATATGCTCACTACTTATTCGGGGCTTTTACGTGCTCTCGGAACTATCAATGCCTCACCCGGCTCACACTCCTCCTCGTAATCCTCTCATCCACATAGCTCCCCCTCGGCGTCCTAATTTCGACATCACTGACCCTTCGACGGGATACGCTTCTAGCCCTCGTAGTGCTGCGCCTGGGCTCTTCAATGTACCCAATCGCTCGTGGTTGAGATCTTCTGATGTTTGTTAGCATCCATACGATAACGCCGCTTCATTGATGCAATGACGAGTTGGTTAAAAGGGGAAGTTCAAGTGAAGATGTGCTTTACCTGTACTCGACAACACGACCATCGTCGCTGTAGCTCTCCGAGCGGCGCCACTCGCGCGGTAGTCGCATTACGCCTGCTGGGGCATGGGACGTGTAGTTTCCACGGCGTGGCGGCGGTTCAACAACGGTGCGACCGCGGGTTTCGTAGCTTTTCATGATACACATGTTGGTGACTTTGATGATGATGGATTGAGCGTGTGCATGTGTTACTAGATAACCGGGATAAAGGTTAACGAGCGTCGTAATTACGCGTATTGAAAGCGATTGACAGTGATATAAGAGTTAAGTTAATAGAGGATGAAAGAGCTGAGGATACAGCGCGGGAGTATGAGATATGTAGATCAAATCCCGTATCCTTGAGTTGATGTGCAACGTCCCGGTTAGTATTGGATAATGACGTGTGCCAAGGAACCAACCACCTGAGTCTGCTGCTTATGGGGTCGTGCTGTGTCCGACCTCGCCTCATTTTGATTATAGTTTTAAAATTCTCTCGAAGTATCGTGCGCTTGTACAGAATTCTTTATTGGAATTTGCCAGAATGATATTGATCCATAAACATGGTTGTTGCTTGGATCTTCCCATGCTTCTTTACCAGGGCCTACCTGTGTAAGCACTCAGAATTATCAAGGTAACCGTGGTTAATACTCAAGAGCTGGCGGAAGTAGGTATAAGAAGAGCTGCAATTTGGAATAGAGAATAGATTACTTCAACAATTTTCCAGTCATACACCGAAACAACGCAATGGCAGATCAGGACGCTTTTCCCCATTTCCGTCGGCTCCCTGCTGAACTTCGAGTCGCCATCATTAAATTTACTCTCGACGAAGATATTGAGGGACGCGACAGGAATTTGACCCTTGGCCTTCAAATTAGCGACACTTATGAAGGCGCGTCTCAAGCGGATAGAGACAACTTCCGCGCCGAAACACAACGTCGCATCCAACTACCCAAACTTCCCGCCGTATATCATGTTAACGGCATGTTTCGCGCGGAAGCAAATCGTGTTCGCCCACTTCTTCAGATTCTCGAAGTTGGGTTCGGGACCTTGGACCCTCGTGGCGCCATGGTGGTTTTCGATCCGGCGCGCGACACTTTCGAAATCAAACTCCAAGACGATCGACTCTTTGGTTGCGACGACCATACTCCCATATACGTCTTTGAGTTGATGAACAAGAAGATCATGGCCTCAGTTCAGCGCATGCGCGTTTTATGTGGTGGGTGGATCTACAATGAATGCTATCTCGAGCTGTACGGCGCAGTATACGATCCACGCTTTGTCGCACTCGAGACGTTTGGCGTCGTCGTTCTGCCAGAGCCTTGTCCCCGGGCTTTGCGCAACGGTCACCGTGTCGTTCCCTGCAACAAATGTACAACGGTAAAGATTACCATGAAGTTAAAGGAATGCGGAGATACGGACATTTGTGCGACACGACATCACGGCACCTTTCACGAAGCCCGTTCCTGGATTCACTCGCCAGATGCAGCCGAGACGAAGAACCTCAAGGAAAAGAGAAAGTTGCAGGAGCCGGCGCGGAAGTGATGATGATACTAATATTCCAAAGTGGCACATGTCTGGGTGATAGCCAATTAGAAGCGGTGAACCTACAATTAGTTCGTGAGGCTTGGTACAGCGTTTCTACCTCTCAGGTTGAAGAAAAAGTCGGATGTAAGCAATTTTAGTGCATTCCTAGCAGCTCATCAAACAACACTCGGATTTATGATTCTTGCCACCTACCTGCTTTTTAGCTGCGAAGGCAATCACGATCCTATACCTGGCTTTTTCTGCACCTCAAGAGTCTACCTACATAGGGCAGAACGACCAAGAAAGGTTATGTTACACCAATCAGTCATGGAACTACCATCTCCATCACTGTGAGAACGCTCAATTACGTATCAAATGTACCAAAGTTCGTAGCCCACCTATGAATGCGCCAAGTTCATCAACACCTCACTTTCCCTTCCCACCAGCCCTTTCCCTAACCCTCTCATCCTTCTCGAACCTATCGCCGAACATCTTGAAGAACAAACCCACCCACTCTTTTTCGCGCTCACCCAGCTGCCTTGCCGGGTTCTTCCAGCTATTCGCTAGAATTTCCTTGACACGGCGTCTCAACACCTTCAACGCAACAGCAGCTCTCCAATCGCGGACTGCAAAACGTAGCACGTTGCCAGGTAGACTGATGACACCTGCATGTAACTTGAAGTCCATGTCTGCTGCAACCATGAGCACCATGGGAAGTGGGTGAGCGATGGAAGTCGAGTGTGCGTTGTAGAACTTGTTGCTGGATTGCATGATGTGGTAGTAGGATAAGAACTTCGCCGTCGATGAACCTTTGTTCACGGACGTTGGGGCGAGGCTGACTGTCTGGTTGTTCGAGATGTTCCGCCAGCCTTTCCCCTCTCGAGTCAGGATCTTCGGGTAGAACGCAGTTGCGATGACTGAGTTGACGAGGAGGTCGTTGTCAGAGTGGATGTCGTACTGCGCTGGTACATCTACGAAGACGCGGTATCGCGAAGTACTGCGGTAGCGGTTCATGGCACGGCGCTCATCCGGTGTAAGCTGCAGGAAGCCGGCATCGACCAGTGATGAGAGCAGCTGGGCTTTGAGGTCCTCGATATTGCCGAGGTTTTGCGGACTGAGGAAGTTCTTGTGACAGAATTGCATCTCGGAGCGTCCTGGAGTAGTACACACTGCTCGCCAAGCCTTGTAGGCGTTATACGTGGTCAAGAGATCGGAATCGCCCTTCTTAAACGCCAGGCGAGCTATATCGGCTCGCTGCTTGGCTCCAAATGGTGTCAGGAACGGGGACTTGGAGGATAGGATCGCGGCTATGGTAATGGCAACATCAACACACGCGAACGCGCTCGCAAGAAGTACGAGTTTGCCCAGATGCGCATCTAACGGCAGTTTTGCAATCTGGCGACCAAGAGGTGTGAGGTCCTCGCCTGGAGTCAGTGCGTCAACCTCAATAAGCGCATCGATAGCACGGCGGATGTTCCTCGAAGACGGCGGATCAAGTGCTAGGGCAAGAGTCGCCTCAATGTCACCTAATTTGCATATCTTCGTGCGCATAACAAGATCTTGGAGGGACAATCGGAGCATTTCCGGAGTCTGTTGTTCGGCCATGAGGTTGTCGTGGCGGTATTTCGTGAACAAATGGAAGCACAGCCCTTCTTGAACACGACCTGCGCGGCCACGTCGCTGCTTCGCATTGGCTCTAGAGATGAATGACTGAGTTAAACGAGAAAGCTGTCTCCGCTCGTCGAAGCGCATCTCCTTGTGTTTGCCCGTGTCGACAACGCAGGTGATATCGGGGATAGTCACGCCTGTCTCAGCAATATTTGTGGCAAGCACGATCTTTCGTACACCGGGAGGTGGAACGAGGAATGCGGCTTGCTGATCTTCACTCGAGATTGTGGAGTGTAGGGGGTATATGAACCAGTTGGTGCTGAACACAGGATGGCTGACAAGCAAGTTGTTGAGCTGGCGAATCTCGGCAATACCAGGAAGGAATACCAAAACGGCGCTGCTAAAGAGACTTAGCTGTGGATCGTATGCCACCGTCTCGATTAGGCGGACAACCAGGTCATAGTCGATGGCATACTCGTCATACGTAGAGAGTGCGTTGCGTGTTGCAGGGCTGTAGCCAGGAAGCTTGCTGGGAATGCCGGACTTGTCTATGGTAATCCCATCATGTTCGTCGTCGTCGCTGGTATTCCTAGGCGTTTCAGAAGTGCCGGCGTAGTGCGTCAGCTCGATCGCATCCTCTAGATATCGGGTCTGGACCGGAAATGTTCGGCCGGGTACCTAATGGTGGCTACAGTTAGTGATGGCCCTGAAAGAAGAGTGTAGAGACGCATTTATAGTCTACGTCTCAGACCAGCCCAGAGTGCTTGACATGGAATTTAGACACTATAACGTGTTCAGAAGCTGTGCAAAGTACTCCGAGGCTACGTGAAACACATAGCGCTATATGTGTCGCGACTTTACGTACCGTTAGGATCGGTGCGTCATTGAGGTATCTCGAAAAGCGCGTGGCATCGATTGTCGCACTCATCAGTACGACCTTGAGCTCCGGACGACGTTCCATCAACGAGCGGAGGATTACTAAGAGGAAATCGCTATCGATGCTTCGTCGCAGTTAGCTCACGTCCTAGATGGTATATTTCTACAGCTTACCTTCGCTCATGAACCTCGTCAATGACCAAGTGTGTGACCTCTTGTAGACCTCCAGAGGACTCCAGCATGCGAAGTACCACACCCACAGTTGCGTATACCAGTCGAGTCTGTGAACAAGTCTTTGATTCTAACCGAATCGCATAACCAACAAGTGAGCGCATAGTCCCAACGTCCTTTGGTCCTTCGCCCAATTCCTCGCTCACACGTTGAGCAAGTGAGATGGCGGAGATACGCCTCGGCTCGGTACAAAAGACTTTGCATGCCTTGCCCTGCGAGAGCTCGTGTTCAAGAACAAAGGACGGGATCTGCGTACTCTTTCCGCAGCCGGTCTCACCGCAGATGATGGTGACCTGGTTCTTGTCAATGGTCGACAGGATGGAGTCACGGAAGCCGAAGACAGGAAGATTTGACCGACCGAAGAGCATACGCTGATAAGATGGGGTGGATGCCTTCTGAGCCCATAACTCTCGGAGGCCGTCGTGTTGCCGCACTGGAGTGTTATAGCCAGAGTTCGATGTACTGGAACTTGTGGCAGCCTGATTGCGCAGTTTGAACCGATTGGTGAGCACAACACCATCCGACTCTTCAGTTTCGATCTGGTCCTGGATGATTGAGCGGTAGTACTTGATAGCTTCGCGATCTGCCGCATCTAGGCGTGTCTGGCGATGTTCCAGAAACTCTCTGTAGAGCTCTCTCCAGTTGGAAGGTAGCCGTAGATACACTTTCTCCTCTTTTGACGAAGCTGCGGATATTGAAAAAAGGGCGGCAACTGAGATGTAGTTCTCGCTTTGATCAACAGAGACGGCGGCGACGGTAATTGCGTCGAACCTAACCTGTCTCTTGTTTTTTGAACAGATAACACCGGGAATATCCTCATCGTACTCGATATCATGATCCTTGGACCAAATGATTGTGACTGAGTGCCGACACGTATACGTTGTAGGTGAGATCATCTTGTAGGCTAAGCGTGCACTCGGGTCCCTAGAATTTATTAGCCAAGTACGAAAAGGAGCTGGGTTTGACTAACCTTGATCGTACCGCCTCTTCCAGCACTTTTCGTGGAGACACCCCGCTTACCTTACCGAAATCACGTAACGCTACATTCTCAGCGTTGGCGTCCTCCGAGACGATGTCTGCCGTTGCTGATTGGCCTGGGACTGCAGAAAACATGCCTCCTAGGAGATCAACGTCATCGTCGTCTCCATTGACACTATGTGAGGTTACTGATAAAGCTCGCCCTGCTTTAGCCAACGCGACAGGCTCAGCATCGTCTTCATCCTCTTTCTTTTCCGGATCCGTCGATCGTGTTCCCCCTTGCTGTCTTCTAGCAGCCTGGGTTTGAGCAATCTCATTACGCCTAGTAGGCCATTGCGCCTCAGCCTCGTATCCGTCGAAGAGGGCATCTGACGTAATCTGCTGTAGCTGCGAGAGGAGTTTGCGAACAGCTGGACTCTGCTTCGGTGCTGGCACCGCCTTCTTCGATTTCGCGCCCTTGGCAGGCTTTCGTGGGTTGGGCTCGGCGAGTTGTGGATCGATTTCATACAGCTTGCCCTTGATCTTCAAATACGTCGAAACGAGCGCGTCTAATTCGATATCGCTGTCAAGATCACTGACGTAAACATCGGTTTGATCGGATTCGGAAGGTGTGGGAGTGCTAGGCGTTGATATTCCTAAAGTTGCTGTCTTGGACGTTTCGAGCGTCGTTTTGTTAGAGATAGGTGCTCCGTTAACGGGAGGCTCAGGGGATGGTGTTGCTATAGTAGGTTAGTGAAATGAGAAAGACGGTCTGGAAGTGAGGTGAAGGTAGAATGAACAAGCTTCAAGGAAGATGGCAGTCGTGTTATCGCATTGCAGATGAACTCACTAGGACGAGAGGTTTCAGGGGTGTCGACTGTAGATGGTTTGGGGCGCATTTCTTCGTACGAGAATAAGTGGCCTTCACACTGATCCAGTGCAAGCCATTCCAGAGCTTCCTGAAGTCCCCAGATGCTGGAGGATGCCTCAACGCTGGCGGCATTGGCGCACAGCCACTTCAGAACGGGCACAGTATGCTCTTGGGAGAAGCCCAAATCACGTAGGGTGAGATCAAGAGCCCACAGTCGGGACATTGCGTCCTCTTCCGTCAGAGTCTTGAGGAGGGACTGCTGCCCTTGCCTCCTGTTCGAATCATTGGATTCGGCCTGAGCCAAGGATACAATGCTATCCAATACGTCACTAGGCAGCCAGTCCTGAACAGTCACGGGGTGAGACTGCCCACGGAGTACTCTACGTTCTGTCTGATACTTTGAGACATGCCGATGGCATTCGCGACGGACCTTGGCCGCGTGCTTTTCAACGAGCAACTGGAGCTCATCGCGCTCGAGCTGGGCCTCGAGCTCTTCCGGGGTAGGCGCGACTTCGTCTTTGGGAGCTTCCACCTGTGAGGACGTCGTCGGAGTCGCAGGTTCCGGCGTGGCTGCGCTTTCCTTTGACGGTGCAGGTGCGGCTTCCTTAATCGGGGCGTCGGCGATGATATTTTCTGGCTTTGGCTTGCTTGCAACCGATGTGGTCGCGAACCCTCGCGCGGGGTTGGCCGCCGTCTTCTTTTTCTTCGCCATGAGCGAGCGCGGGCTCTGGCTGAGTGGCTGTAATGCGATATAATATCCAGGGTCTTCCGGAAAGGGCAGGCACACTCAGGCACACTCAGGCGGGTGCCGTATGGAGTATATCGGGGCTTGATCCCGTGCAAGATCAAGATTCGGGAGGCTAGAGTAGCTGGTGGGACGCATCTAGGGCGCTGTCTGCTCCAGGGCGGAATTGTCAGTGGGGCGGGTGGTTGAAGGGCGCTCCACGCCCATGTCATAGGCGCTAGCAGCAAATAATTACCTACTCTCGGCAGAACACCGGCCGCCGCGCATCTCGAGAAATTGCTCCCTCTCACCCCGCCACCACCCCGCATTCCACCTGCTGATGCGGACTGGACGACATGGCTGTGAACGGGGACGCTGATGTGCAGGCCATTAATGACCACGGTCTGCGGCAGAAGCTCATAACAAGCTCTACAAAGCGCAGAATCGCAGAGCTCTCCGGGCTGCAGCAAAAGGTCGCAGACGATTGTTAGTGTGCACGCGAGCTGTTTGATAGAGGAGAGCAAAGACTGACTAGCAATCTCTTGCATGCAGCACTAGTCAATTCCGATCTTCAGGCGCTTCTCGAGCTCCTCTTCGAAACATACCCGCTCTACGAAGACCGCGAATCGCGCCGCGCAGTCGAAGGAGTGCTAAAATCGCTGGTAAACGGGCCACATGGCGACACTGTCCTGCCAGCAATCATCAAATTCTTGAAGCAGGAGTGTCTAAAGAAGGGCATAGCGCACGTGAACGCCTTCGTGCTGGTGGATTGGTGTGCCGTCCTGCTGCTACAGTTTGCGAAGTCACCCGCACGATGGTCAAGACATGGGCTGGACGTAGCACTCGCGACTGCACGCGTGCTGGAGACGTGCGTGGGTGGAGGCACTGACCGGCGAGCTGGGCGTATCTCTGAGTCTGCGCTCGTCTCGACGCGCCGGGCTTTGCGTGCCGTCTTTCGCTCCGAGGCAATTGGGCGGGACGCTCTTTCCAAGTTGGTCACGACCCTCACCACCAAGGGCGTCGCGTCTACCGCTGCAAACGCCGTCTTCCTTGGAGTCATCGCTGGCGTCTCGGCTCGGCTACCGACCGCGAAGCCACTCCTTGAACAGCACAAGCCTGACTATTATACTTACTACATACGCGAGATAGTTGGATCCAGGAGCCAGTTGCCGGACCACATTTCCAATGCATTGCACGACTTCTTCGACAGCTTTCCTACCCTGGAAGAGCTGCGCAGGGATGTCTTCCCCCCAATCGAAAAGGCATTGCTGAGGGCGCCGGAAGTGGTACTGAACGACATTGTCTCGCCGATGATCTTGGCCCTCCCCGAATCTATCGACCTCTCAGAGATACTGCTCGGAAATATGCTGAAGCCGCTACTCTCCAACGTCAAGTCAAGCAACCCCGTCATCCGAGCAGGCGCCTTACGAACCTTCAAAGCATTAGCCTCGCGGTCAAAGAACGACGAAGTTATCGGCAAAGTCGCAGACGAAATCCTCAACCCTTTGAAACAGGGCAAAGTCCCGGGAGCCGATCAGAGAGTCCTACACGCACAGATGCTGTCAGTACTACCCGAGTCGCCGTCATTATCGAAGAAGATTCCCGTAGGTATCGCTCCGGTAGCGCTGAAAGAGCCGAGTGAGCCGGCTGTCTTGGCTGAGGTATCGGCTATGACCAAGCATCTTACATTTGGTTTGGCGAATGGAGTGCCTCTAGACAAGACTTTGTCAGATGCTTTCATCAAAGGCATGGCGGACAAGCGCGTGCTTGTCAAAAGGCTCTGGGCAATCCGTGCGGCAGATATCTGGTGGGGACTCTCTGATGCCCAGCATGCTCAACAGGACGTAATCGCCTTCTGCCATGCCACGTTGCCGAAGTTGGTAGAGATTTGGCAAGATGTCATCGCGAATCCTGTTCCCGCGACCCAGAGTGGCCTAGTCACAGTAGGGCATTACGTTGCAGCTCTCCTCATCGATAGAGTACAAAACTTGGAGGACGAGACTCTGGTATCCATCTTCAAGATATCCGACGTCGTTGCACAATCGCTCGCGAATCAGCCGAAACCCTCTTTCCTTCTCAACCCAAAAGTGTATTCGAAACTGTCTACCGAGGAGGATGTCACTTTGGCATTGCGGGCTTTGGTGGCAGTGGCTCCAACCCTTATCCATGGATCCTCCAAAGAAACTGAAGTTGCATGGGCACAGGCGTTCATCTTCTTCATCGTAGCGCAAAGCGTTTCGCCTAAAGCCAAGTCGGCCTCCAAACAAGCGTTGACGCAGTCATACCTCCAAACCTCGCCTGAGAAAATCAGCAGCATCATAACAGAAGGTTTGTGGTCTTGGTACAGGTCCAATGAGCAGGAGGATAAGGACAGTGCGGCGTTCGCGTCCAAAACAGGCTCCGGTGAACTTGCCGCTGTATTGAGTTGCATATGCCTTCCGTCGGACACACTAAAGAAACCCGAGGCACACGTGGATGCTGCCGGTCTACAGAGGCAAGCTATGAATCTCATTGTGCTGGCAAGAAAGGAGATCATGCCACGAGTGTCTTGGATTGATCTATGTCTTCGCATGGGCGTAGATCCGGGTGGACTTGTACGAGACCACCTGAAGGATTTTGTGAGCACCATTAACGAGGCTACTGAGGTACGCAAAACCTCCATCTCTCTGTCTAACTATGTTGCTTACAAACTATACAGAACCCTGACAATGAGCGATACCGAGCTATCAGCCTGGCGGCCTACAGCGCTTACACTGACATGGCGTTTGTGGCACCCGAGACAGCCTTGCCAGCCGTAGTGAAACAGTTCAGTCAAGATCTTGACCCGAAGCAGCTTGAATCAGTAGGGCCAACCGAGGCCGCCATCTTCCGCACGCCGGAAGGTACAGCATACATCGATGTGCTGTCGAAAAAGGCTCCCGTCGCAATTGACAAGAACACCAAGGACTACGACACCCTCAAATGGGAGGAGGATCTACGAGCACAGCTCGCTCAGAAGAACGGCCAAACCAAAAAACTCACTGCCGACGAGCACGCCAAGGTCAATGCGCAGCTGGTGAAAGAGTCAGCTATTAGGAAGGAGGTCGTTGCGACAGAAAGGAGAATGAAGCGAGGAGTTGGCATCATCCAAAACTTAGCTACTGGTCCACCTACTGAAGCAGAGCAATGGATGGGACCGGCTGTGGATCTCTTGATCCAATCCATCCGCGCCGGTGCTGGTCTCCTGCTGGGAGATGTGCCTGCAATTGCTCTCATCGCGTGCTCAGAAAGGATATCGAATCGTCTAGGTGTCTTGCGACCCTTCGTCGGCATTGCCACCCTGAGAACGATCGGCTCCATCCAATTGTCTGATGAGTACGAAGACGAAGATCTTGGTGGTACGTGAACCCAACCTCTTGTTGCCCGCATACGCTAACATGAATAGATCTGGTGACGCGCGTTTTGTATCGACTTCGGTTCTTGAGTGAGCAGAGGCCACTGGATGCAGTATCTCTCGCATACTGTTTCCCTCTCGTTTTCCTGGTGCTAGAAAAGGGTGGTATAGGAAGATCGTCTCCGGAAGAAGCAGACGAGCAGCTCATTCTAGCCATCGAAGTGTTGGCTTTCCACACCAACTCCTGTAAGTGCCCACCGCATAGATCATCAAACACACAGCTAACACCTGGTATAGGTACCGATCTTCGTCTCCCACGCAAGGAATTGCTTGAGATACTTGTATGGTCCATGCAACGCTACCAGCAACATTACAAGATGATTAAGGACTGCGTCACAGATCTTGCTAGTGGCCTCGCTCCCAACATTACCAACGAGGAGTTGGGCGCACTACTTCGCGGGACTATTGTGCCTGAAACTGGCGTTCGAACAGCGACTTTGCAAGCCCTTGACGCTGAACTCGACATGAACGACCTTACTTTCAGCGAAGAGATATGGATTGCTTGTCACGACGATGTACCAGAAAACGTAGAACTTGCACGAACTATCTGGGACGAGAATGACTTGGAGCTCAAAGCAGAGGCAGGTGCCCAGATGCTACCCTACCTCGACTCACTGGACAAACAACTCAGACGAGCGACCGCTCGATCTATTGGCGAGATAATAACGAAGTTCCCAAACACGTTCGACAACCTTTTGAAAACACTCCAAGAGTCATATACGGAGAAAGCCAAGCCTCGAGTTCCAGAGCGCGATGAGTACGGCATGCCGCGAAAGATTGATCTGCGAGACCCTTGGGAAAGCAGAGACGGTATTGCATTGGCCTTTAAGGAGATGACACCTGGATTCAAGCCCGATGGACTTGTTGACTTTCTGAACTTCCTGATTTATGAAGGTCCTCTTGGAGATCGAGCCTCTGCTGTGCGAGACGAGATGATTGAAGCAGCGACCGCAGTCATAACCAACAAGGCGCAAACTAAGGTGGAACCTCTGATGGAGCTGTTTGAAAACGCACTCGAAGCACCTGATCGCAAATCGGAGATGTACGACCAGGTGAATGAAGCAGTTGTCATCCTCTACGGCGCACTGGGTCGCCATCTAACTGCAGGAGACGAGCGAGTTCCCAAGGTTGTCCAAAGGCTCTTAACAACTCTTAGTACCCCATCCGAGACAGTACAGTACGCTGTCGCCCAATGCCTGCCACATCTGGTTCGGACATCGGAACAGGAGCTCTCGACCTATATCAATCAAATGATGGAGCAGCTATTGCAGTCGAAGAAGTACGCTTCGCGACGTGGTGCTGCCTATGGTCTTGCGGGTATCGTCCGTGGCAAAGGTCTAGGAGTGCTCAAAGAGCACCGCATCTTGTCTACCCTCAAAGGCGCCAGTGAGAACAAGAAAGACATCAACCAGAGACAGGGCGTGTACCTAGCGTATGAGCTCCTCTCTCTGATCCTAGGTCGCTTGTTTGAGCCATACGTCATTCAACTTGTACCGCAGTTGCTTGCTGGGTTCGGTGACGCCAGCGCAGACGTTCGAGAAGCATGTCTCGATGCGGCAAAGACTTGTTTCTCGACTCTCAGCTCCTTCGGTGTTAGACAAGTGCTACCAATACTCCTCGACGGTCTCGATGATCAACAGTGGCGAAGCAAGAAGGGTGCTTGCGACTCGTTAGGTGCCATGGCTTACCTGGACCCAAACCAGCTAGCCCTGAGCTTGCCCGACATCATCCCACCTCTAACCACTGTCTTGACGGACAGCCACAAAGAAGTTCGAGGGTCGGCAAACAGAAGTCTTCAACGTTTTGGTGAAGTCATCAGCAACCCTGAGATCAAGAGCGTTGTCAACATCATACTCAAGGCACTTAGTGATCCGACGAAATACACTGATGATGCTCTCGATGCGCTCATCAAGATACAGTTCGCACATTTTCTCGATGCTCCATCTCTCGCCCTCGTGGTCCGAATTCTAGAGCGAGGTCTGGGCGATCGATCTGGAACGAAGCGAAAGTCTTCTCAGATCATTGGAAGCTTAGCATATCTTACCGAGCGAAAAGATCTTACATCTCATCTGCCAATTCTGGTCGCCGGCTTGCGCGTTGCCATTGTGGACCCCGTACCAACCACGCGTGCTACAGCGTCGAAGGCCCTCGGTTCACTCATGGAGAAGCTTGGAGAGGATACTCTCCCAGATCTCATACCAAGTCTCATGTCCACTCTCAAGGCCGATACAGGAGCTGGCGATCGACTGGGTTCCGCTCAGGCTCTTTCCGAAGTTCTCGCGGGTCTCGGAACCGGACGCTTGGAGGAGACATTGCCAAGTATCTTGCAGAACGTGGCTAGCAACAAGGCTTCAGTGCGAGAGGGATTCATGTCTCTCTTCATCTTCTTGCCAGCTTGTTTCGGAAATAGCTTCGCCAACTATCTCAGCAAGATCATCCCTCCTATTCTTGGTGGTTTGGCAGACGATGTGGAGTCGATTCGAGAGACTGCCTTGCGCGCTGGTCGTCTCCTCGTCAAGAACTTCGCCACCAAGGCTATCGATCTCCTGCTACCCGAGCTTGAGAGGGGTCTTGCAGACGACAGCTACCGTATCCGTCTCAGCTCTGTGGAGCTTGTTGGCGACCTACTGTTCAATCTTACTGGTATCAGTGGTAAGGTGGAAGAGGAGGAAGTCGAAGACGGCGCGAAAGAGGCGGGCCAGTCTCTACTGGAAGTACTCGGAGAAGAGAAGCGAAACAAAGTTCTGTCTGCGCTGTACATTTGCAGGTGCGATACATCTGGTCTGGTTCGCACGGCGTCCATCAACGTCTGGAAGGCATTGGTGGCCAGTCCGCGCATCCTACGCGAGCTTGTGCCTACGCTTACCCAGCTCATCATTCGCCGCCTGGCAAGCTCGAACATGGAGCAAAAGGTCATTGCTGGCAACGCGCTGGGGGAGCTTATTCGAAAGGCTGGCGATGGCGTTCTCGCAACACTTCTGCCTACTTTAGAAGAAGGCCTACACACTACCGATGCTGATGCCAAACAAGGTATCTGCATTGCACTCCGCGAGCTGATCGACTCTGCTTCGCCAGAGCAACTTGAGGATTACGAGAAGACTCTTATACAGGTCGTCAGGACTGCTTTGGTGGATCCAAACGTGGACGTGCGAGAAGCTGCCGCAGAAGCATTTGACGCGCTACAACAGATATTTGGTAAAAGAGCTGTCGACCAGGTTCTGCCATATCTGCTCAGCCTGCTGCGTGGGGAGGATGATGCTCAGAATGCTCTCTCTGCACTTCTCACTCTCCTCACGGACCAAGCGCGATCCAACATCATCCTACCGAATCTCCTACCTACACTTCTCACCTCGCCGATGTCTGCCTTTAATGCTCGCGCTATTGCGTCGCTGGCTGAAGTCGCGAGCTCCGCCATGACTAGGAGACTGCCCAACATTCTCAATACCATCATGGATAACATCATTGCCTCCAAGGACGAAGAACTCGAGTCAGAGCTGGAGACGTCTTTCGACAAAGTACTCTTATCCGTGGATGAGTATGACGGACTCAACGCTGCCATGAGTGTCATGCTTGCCCTGTCCAAGCATGACGATGAGCGGAGACGTGCGCGTGCCGATATGCATTTGGCCAAATTCTTTGCTGATTCTGAGGTCGACTTCTCAAGATACTACCCTGACCTCATTCGCGCACTCCTCATATCCTTCAACGACGGCGACAACGACGTGGTCAAAGCGGCATGGACTGCTCTCAGCACGCTCACCACAAAGCGTCTGCGCAAGGAAGAGATGGAATCACTTGTCATCTCGACTCGCCAGACACTCAACCAAGTCGGTGTTGCTGGCGCGGATCTTCCAGGTTTCTCGCTACCCAAGGGTATCAACGCCATCCTACCTATCTTCCTGCAAGGTCTCATGAACGGTTCTGTCGACCAGCGGACACAGGCTGCTCTGGCTATTTCAGATGTCATTGACCGCACCAGCGCCAAAGCACTGCAGCCATTTGTCACTCAGATCACCGGACCTCTCATTCGTGTGGTTACAGAGCGTTCGACTGAGGTCAAGGCAGCCATTCTGCTCACGCTCAACAACTTGTTGGAAAAGATCCCGACATTCCTCAAGCCCTTCTTACCTCAACTTCAGCGCACTTTTGCCAAGTCACTTGCGGATACTTCATCTGATGTATTGCGAGCGCGAGCAGCAAAGGCTCTTGGTACTTTGATCAAGCTCACACCAAGAGTAGACCCTCTCATTGCAGAGCTAGTGACGGGTTCCAGGACAAGTGATGAGGCGGTTAAGACTGCTATGCTGAAAGCCTTGTTTGAGGTAGTAAGCAAGGCCGGCAAGAACATGAGCGAAACAAGCAGGAACGCCATCTTGAGTCTCATCGATACCGGGACGGAGGACTCTAACGGTAAGCACATTTCTCGCGCACATGGCATTATACAAATGACTAATGGTCTCCAGATGCAATGGCAATCACGAATGCTCGCCTTTTGGGCGCGCTCATCAGCTGTCTACCCGAGGATATCGCGTCTAGTCTTCTTAAGGCTCGCGTGCTTACGACGCACTACAACAAAGCTTCTGTATTGGCACTCAACGCCATTCTACTAGACGCTCCGGGAGCTCTAACAGAGTCATTCGCGGATGATACGGTATCCGTCATCTGTCAGGGCATGACACACTCACAACCCTTCATCTCAGACAACGCAATCCTCGCAGCGGGGAAGTACCTCCTCAGCGAAAAGAGTAACAAAAGCTTCGACCACACGAAACCAATCTACGAAGCCATCGCGCCGGTCATCGAGCCCGGCCACCATGTTGACACGAGACGGCTGGCACTCGTCGTTGTCCGAACGGTTGCACGAGAGCACAACGACCTCGTCCGTCCGCACATTCCGCTCCTCGCACCGGTCGTGTTTGCATCAGTGCGCGATGCAGTTATCCCTATAAAGCTTTCTGCAGAAGCAGCCTTCCTGACCATTTTCTCCGTGGTAGATGAAGAAAGCTCCGTGTTCGACAAGTACATGGCAGGACCAGGCAAGAGCCTTTCGGCTGGCCAGCAGCGCAGCATGGGAGACTACTTCAAGAGGGTGGCTACGAGGCTAGCAGGGCAGGCTCGGGAGAGGAGAGAGGCCGAGGGCGGAGCTGGTGGGCTTGGGCTGTCGAGTGATGAGATGGAGGACGAGAGGGAGATTTGGAGCGTGGGAAAGGTGGAGCTGGGGGATGTGTTTGGGGATGATCAGTGATAAATAGATAAATTCGGATCGAAACTACTGTACTCTAGCATATAGGGGCGATGATCAACGAAGTGCAGTAAATATATTTGCAAGAAAACCTCTATAATACATAGGCTGTAAGGTTTCTAGATTTGTTTGCTACCCCAGAGTCTTATGGGAACTACGCAACACGTCCCGGGGCCGAGCTCAGGGACCTCACCCTCTCCACCACTGCACGGTCAATTCATCGACGTACGTCCCGCACCACACTCGCTCCATTTATGCGCAGTCACAAAACATTACCGACGGCCTCTGCGACCCAGTGTAGACTTTCAAACACGCGCCCAGAGCCCTCTGGCGGCGTCCCGCGCCCCTCGTGCTTCTCCGCACGTGTCTAGCAGCACGCATACACGGCGCGGCGCAATGGCCGGCACCATACGGCCAAACGACATGAATGTCTCCACCACGCCTACACTGGCCTCGACCGCGCTCCCGGCCCTCCAAACCGACATCGCAAAGAAGGCCAGCGCGCCCCGAACGCCGCGCATAGACGTCGAGCCCCTGTACTCGGCGGTCAAGGGCGCCATTAGCGACGCCGACTGGACGATGTACAAGAAGGCACTGTCCTTCTTCCTGCTGGGCAACCTGAACCAGGAAGAGCTTTCCTTTAAACTTGCCAAAATCCTCACCACACCCGCCCTCGAACACGCGCACAATGCACTCGTTACGGCGATATACGCGAATATATGGCGCGACCCCCCGGAGCCCGGCATCGCGACCTGGGTGTCGAGTAGCGACAAGCCGAGTAGCGGGACGATCAAGGGGACCGGGGACGAGAGCGAGAAAAGGCTCAAGCATGAGGTCATGCAGCTGAGCCGGCGGGAGCGCAAGAGGTTGAAGACTATACCTGCGGGCGACGGGCTGGTCAGTGTAGGACAGGATGGGGTGTCGATTGGCGTGGGGGTTTCGGGGCCGGTGCAGGAGTATGTTGATGCGCGGCGGGGGAAGCAGCTGGAGGTTGGGCCGAGCAGTATACAGGGCGGTGGTGGGTTTGGCAAGACCAGTACGTATGCCTCATACATCACTTTTCTCGGCCTCGAGACAAAATCATGCTATGGAGTGCTGATACGTCGTAGATTGGGACCTCGAGATCCGCAAACGCTACACCTCCGCCCTCTACGCCGAAACCCTCGAGTTCCCCACCGCAACCACAATATCCTACCGCCTTCTGCCCATATGCTACGAGTTCGGCTTACCACAAGGCCACACGCCCGACTGCCCCGACTACCTCAATATCGCGACTGAAACGTACATCAAAGAAGCGCTCGCCTCCCTTCTGGGCAAGGTCGGCAGCAATGGCCCGGGCTACGTGCGGACAGGCGACTTCAAGAAGAAGGTCGAGCGCGAGGAGCGGCTGGTGGAGAGGGGCGACTTGGTCAGAGGCAGTGGCGGCGAACTACCAGTCGAAGCAGAAGAACGGCGGAAGAGGAAGCTGCTCTGCATGGAGGATCTGCGTCTCGGGCTCGAAATTGGCGACTCCTATCTGGCACAAACACCGTTGATCGCCGGATCAATCGTGAACTCGAGGTTCCTGGATACTCACGGTATTGAGGAGATGTACGACCCCCCTTTGAAACCACTTACAAACGGCGTCAACGGCACTGCTGTGAATGGCATAAAACACGAGCTGAACGGGGAAACCTGGACAATTGATGTCGGCGACCCGATGCTACTCGACGATGACTATTCGGACATGAACTGGCAAGGGGGCAGTGTGCAGGATGTGGCCGACTTGGATGACGCGCTGGACCATCTTCTAAACCTTGGTGATCAATAGGATGATCTTCGGGATGAAATTCGGAAAGTGCTGGGATAAGATCTCCGGCCAGGTACTTGAAGAGGAAGCCTAGAGTTTGCATTTCTCTTTCGGATCAAGGCTTCGAGGCGTTTCTAAGTTTTGGCAATGGGACGGCGCAATGGGGGGTTATTTGCATTTTGCTATGGGGGGTGTTTGGAGTGGGATGATACCCTGTCTATTTGAATGCGAGTTTGGACTTTGTGTCGATATTTGAGTTTCTCGGATGGGCTAGCATCGTTTGCGAAGCATTATTGTGTTTGTAGTAGATAAAGGAAGCCACGCTAGGACGCTGGTAAAGAAGATCATCGATTCATACATCATTTCAAAAATCAGCGCAAATCATTGCATAATAGCCCGGCAATCCCATACCATGACCTTCTCATCCCACCCCGTACTCGCACACCACCCCTCCGCCCCAAACAAACACCAATCCACACCCGTCACAAACTCGGTATGCCGCCCCATCCTCCCCATCTCCCTCCCTCCACCGTAGAACATGGGGTCTTCAAGCATATTCTCCTGCTTCACACTCCCCACTCCCATCGCACTCCCATCCGTCCATACCCGACACGTCATGTCGTAACTCGCACTCAGCAGAATATCCGACAGATGCGGACTCCACGTTACCCTCCTCACCGCATACTCGTGGCCCGGCAGCACGGCAATGGGCCCCGCATTCGGCATCCGGATATCAAATGTCCGTATCACGCGGTCCACGCCCGCCGTCGCTACAATCGTGTCGCGATACTTATTCCAGTCGTGTGTAAGTGCTTCGGTTGGCGCAATACCCACGGATGCTGCGGCGCCCATGCGCGGTTTCGGGGGCGTGTGGATGGGGATGCTGAGTGTGAGGTGGTTGCTCGCACTTGCCGGGGTGCGGAGATCGAAAACCCGGAGGTGGCTGTCTGAACTCACACTACTCAGCACACTTGCATTGTGCGGGCTGAATGCTGCGGAATAGGTACAGGAATGTGTTGGCAACGTTGTTATAGAGGAACTAGCATTCGGATCCCAGATTTTGATCGTGCCGTCCCAGGAGCTAGAGAGGAAGGTGGATTTGGCTACGAGGTTCCAGGATACGGCGAAGACTTCGCGCGCGTGTTCGGACCAGGAGCTGATGGGGAACTGCGGCACGTTTATGTCGAAGAGTTTTACAGAGCCGTCGCCGCCAGCGGTGAGGAGCTGGGATTCGTGCGCTTCGGACCAGGTGCTGTCAAAGAGGGAGTCTTGCGTGTCGAACCTGTTATGTGCCGTGTTAGAGTCGTGTGTATGGTGCATGTTGGGGGGAGGGATGAAAGTACCATTTCTCTGCGACGATTCCGTTGGCTGTTAGGCCTAGGATGTAGAGTCGGCCATTGCCCACGAGACCAAAGTTTGCTGAGGTTGCGACTGCGATTTTGGAGTCGTAGAACGGGCTGTATTTGACGCTGTATCCATTATACTAGATAAGGTACGAAGTCAGTGCTTGTTTCACATGCATTTCGCACATGAGTACTTACACCTTGCGTCCTGAACTCGAGCATAATGGCGATTTAGGTGGCGCAAACTTATGGCGCGTGCAGTATGTGTAGTACGTGGCGCATCATCGTTCTCGCATATGTGAAGCTGGTGATGTTTGGCGGCATGGCAGATGACGACGCGGACCGAGGCGTATTCGAAGTCGTGTAGCGGGGCTAACCTTGAAGTCTCGTGACAGCGCGTCTATTCTAGAACTCATGACTACTGCCTTTACGAGCCTCACCTGCCTCATCGACTTGAACATGTGTGCACTTACACTCATACACGACGATCATGGACGCGTTTGTGTCGCGGAAGAGAAGGCGGGTTGAGGAGCCACAGAAGGTGGCGACACCATGCATACCACCGACAGAGAGCGCGGAACAAGAGGAGGAATCTACGGACTTCAAGCTGGCTTTGTTGGCATCTCTGCATCCGAAACTTGACGAAACCACATTGCTGGAAGCTCTTCTCGCCTCCGATGGGTCTGTCGAGCAAGCCTCGGAATGCCTGGCACAGTCTTCAACCACTTCTCCACGCAAACGTTCTGCGCCATCTACAGCTGGATACCAGTCCTCACTTAGTGCGTATCGAATCGCTCCGCCGAACGGAATAGCGACCAGGAAATCGGTCGTCAAGAAAGGCCAGACGCTGTATCTGTACAGCCCAGATGACATCGAGGGACAGACACCATGCTCGATCATTCACAACTTTCTGCCTGTCAAGCAAGCTGATGCATTGCTGCAACAACTGCTCGATGAAGCGCCTACCTACCAGAGCTTGGAGTTCAAGCTGTTCGATCGAGTTGTTTGGAGCCCGCATACGTTCTGCTTCTATGTCAATAGTCTAGCAGAGGCAGAAGAGCAGAAGACGGAGTACATTTATGATGGACGACAAGTTGAAGTGAGTCTAAACATAGACGCTAAAATTAGGGTTTAGTCACTGATGGCGTTTAGGACGTCCGACAAAGCACATCAGAGATGCTAAAGGCGTGCCCTCAAGTAGAAGAAGCTGTGAATCGCGAGATTCAGCGACGAATGCAGGACTTTTATCCTGGGGGTAAAAAACTTAAGTACCAGTCTCCCCATTCTTGGAAAGCCAATACGGCCTTCGTGAATTGCTATGACGGGCCCAAAGAGAACGTGGGATATCATGCAGACCAACTCACCTACCTCGGGCCGCGAGCAGTCATTGGTAGCTTGAGCTTAGGAGTGGCTCGCGAATTCCGTGTTCGCAAGATCGTTGCTGAAGACGACGAGCATCGAAAAGCAGATGGTTCTTTAGCAGATGCGCAAGGCCAGATCAGCATCCACCTACCGCACAACTCACTTCTGATCATGCACGCCGAGATGCAGGAAGAGTGGAAACACTCCATCGCACCAGCTCAAGCCATCGATCCGCATCCACTTGCGAAGAATAAGCGGCTCAACATCACCTACAGATGCTACAAAGACAACTTGCACCCGAGGTATACGCCCAAGTGTCGGTGCAACATACCAACAGTTCTGAGATGTGCAACAAGGAAGAAAGAGTCAAGAGGAAGGTACATGTGGATGTGCCATGCGGGCTATGTTCCTGGTCAAGAGGGGTGTGGCTTCTTCCAGTGGGCCGAGTTTGACGATGATGGCGAGCCGTCGTGGGCTTCGAATGTGGAGCAAGAAGGAAAGGTGTTGAAAGAGCAGGAATCGACAGAAGCGTCACATAATGACAGGACGGCTGACAGATCTTGAGACAAGGGAGCTACCTGGCCACGGAAAGAACTCTCGCGTCGAAGCTACAGCTGCTCCTTCCCATGTGTGGTTATTTGTAACGGAAGGAGTCGCAGTGAGAAGCGGTAGGAGTGAATGGACTATGCAACACACCACATTCCCGACTGCAGCGCTATACTTGGGCTCCAACAAGTGTCTCCGCAGCACCCCGTACCAACATTCCCAATCCATTACTATCAGTTCCGACTGATACACAGCTGCGAGTCGCATCACTAGCCTCAACGTACTTCACCAACGACTGCATCCATCATGCCGCCGCTCGCCCCTCACCAAGTCACCGACCTTAGCCCTCCACCTACTCTCCAACACTACGTACCTCAAGTCTCGAGTCCCACCTACAAAAAATCGTTTGAAAACTTCCTCGGATTCCTCATCGTCGCTTACTGCATTTGGGCGCTCTTCTACCTCATATACGCCACATTGTGGTTCTGCGTCTAGGTCGCACGGAAGACACGGGACGTTATTCACCTAATACTCCCTACACCAATGATATTCGGATATTACTTCAGGCTCCGGCTTCTGAGAATGTTGAATAAAGGACGGGTGGAGGATATTTTCTTGGCATGGGATGAGAAGGAGAAGAAGAAATGGGTGTTGTGCAGTGAGAGTAGGGATTTGTGGTCTGTGTTGTCAAGCGAGGAGAAGGATGCTATGCGGAAGGGGAGAGGGGTGGAGAATAGTCTGGATCGCCGACAGCGTGCAAAGTCTACTGACACGTCTTCGAATATTGGCTTCGTCACTGAGACGGTACCCAAATCGCCGCTTGCCCCAGGTTTTCCAATCGAGAAAGAAACGTGGACAGCACGCCGCAATATCACGACACAAGACCCCGCTTACTACTCCTGCTCCTTCCTCACATACTCGTCAAACCAATACACAGCCTGAAGAAACGCCTGTTCCTTTGCGAACATCGCCTTCTTGTTCGAAAAATCACCCTTGACACCAAACCCATGCTCAACACCCGAGTAAAGGAACATCTGATACGGCACCGTGTATTCTTCGAGAATATCCTCCGTTTTGCGGCGTTTCTTGGCGGGGAAGACGACATCGGTTTCTGCTCCCTCATCAGCTTTGCATTCAATCAAACCCAAGTCAATCGAAATAGTTTCTTGTGTCGAGATCCACGTCTCCGTCTCTCTTCTCTTCGTGATTATAAGTGTATGATGTTGTACATACCAGCAGCAGCAATGCTCAACGGCCCCCTAATCCCCTCAACCTCTTCTGCGTCAACAAAACTGGGATGCGCAGTAAACCCAGCATCTAACCCTCCGTTCTTCAAGCCCCCTTCTTTGAACCACCGACACACATACTTACCTCCAAAACAATACCCTAAGCCACCCAGCCTCCTGACGCCCAGATCGTCCCTAAAGTGTTTGATGACTTGCTCGTACATTGGGTCCACAGTCTCTGGCCGGGGCATCTTGTTCTTGACGTACTCGCTTATGGAGAAGGACTCATGTGCCGGGAAGGGCACTTCGCTCCTGTTGAAGACGTCGGGGATCACGGTCAAGTAGCCGTTTTCGGCGAATTGGTCGGCGATAAGTTAGGTGTTGGGGAAGTCCATGCCAGTTACGTCTGTCATGATGAGGATAGCGTTTTGTGTGGATTTGTCGGAGGGGTAGGTGAAGTATGTGCAGACTGTGGGTGTTAGTTTAGGATGGGATGAGGGTGGGAGGGAGGATATACTGTTTCCGATGCTCTTGATTTCGCCATTGGGTGTGCCTTTGTGCTTTACGCCGACGATGTAGTAGCGTTGCATTGGGTTGGATGCCATTACGGTCGGCTTTCGAGGTTTGGAAGGTCAATATGTATTCAGAACGCGCAGATGGGGAATTTGAAGCTACTTTTAGCTGGAGGGTTGAAGCTGTTCCATTTAAGTCAGAAGGCTAGCGCCCATTATATACTCGACCATGATCGCGGAGTCAAGCTACAGAGCTCTTGTTGCCCGTCCTACACGGCGGGGTGTACTCGTGACTAACAGTGATTACGACGCCCTAAGATGTATGCCAGTATTTGGCCCGAACAGCGCCATGTAATGATGGATAATTGGGCATGATGAGTGCGAGGTACGCCTTAAGAAACTGTTTATCAAGTGTGTATCGGCTGTAAGGATGATGTGTTGCGGCATAAGATTTCCTGACTGGAACGCAGAACTGAGATTCGGGCGACTGGCTTCAGTCGCGTTGAGTCGCTTTCGATCGCGAAACCTCCAATCCGTGAGTCTTGAACCGATCTCGTGATGTGTGGCGCTCCTTGCCGTGTCGATGCTCTGGGTCGCGCTCTTTGCTTCTGCTACGACTCCGTTTCGTCTCTCGCGTGTATGAAGACTTTTTCTCCTGCCTATCATGACTGCGATCTCGACCTCGACTTCCGTGACGATGCCTGTGCCTAGAAGAACCATCTCCAACACGTCCGTGTCTGGTATCGTAGTTTTCGACATGGTCATCGTCTCTCTGCTTCCTCTTGTGATGTCTGGCCCGCCTATCTTCCCGCTCCTGGGTAGCGCGCAGTTCTCTCAGCTCACGATCGCGTTCCTCGGCCCATTGCTTCTTGTCCTGCTTCGACCGCTGCAGTTGAGCCTGTGCCTTCTGCATGAATGCGAAGGGGTCGTTGGTGGTGATTCGGCTCTGTGCCCTTTCTTTTCGCCGCGGATCTTCGTTGCCCCAGACGTTCTTGTTCACGAATCCATCGTATATCGTCAGGTCCTGCCCTCCAGCGGCCTTTTGCGCAGGCTTTTGTTGAGCCGTGTACCAAGGCTGGCCCAGCCCGCCTCTACCTGCTGCATTCGCCAAGCGCATGGTGTACTGGTCTTCCAGCGCCTTCTCCTTCTTGCGCTTCTCCGTCTCGGCCTCTGCGTTCTTCTCGCACTCGATCGCTTCCTTCATGTCCACCGGGAACAGGTCGATGTTGCCAGCATGATCGGTGAGTGGGGCATCGCTCGCTGTGTTCCGTAGCTTCAAGACCTTGGCGGCCGTTTCGCCCTCTCCTCTCGGAGCCGTGGCCGACTTCGCCAGCCGTATGTCCATGTCGGTTTCGTCTTCCCCCGCAAGTTTCCTCCGCTTCCGATCATGGCCACGGTCATCCTGGTCCCTGGCTGTCCTCGGTCCGTAGTCTTTTGTGGTCGCTTCTTCTGGTAATGGTGGGGGAGTCCGGCCCCGAAGGATAGCGGCGCGTCGCTCGGCGTCGAGCTCTTGCATGCGCTGCTCATCGGCAGCTTCATGGGCGGCAGCGGCGATCTCGTCAGCCTTGACCCGCGCGATGTTGTCTGCGTTGTAGACGTTCCATGACTAGGGTGATTAGTATCATATGTTGGATACAATATGGCTGCGCGAGGTACCTTCTTGCTTAGCAAATGCCTATAGATTAGTCAGCAATCTGTGATGCAACATGGTGAAAAGCCAAGTGACGTACAGAGGCATGACAGCGCTAGTAAGGTGTATATACCAGTTCAAGTAGAAGGCGCTACAACTGGTGGCGGAAGCTCATCCCATCGTTGTATGAAGAGGAGTGTATCCATCAGTGGAACCCGAGCGGGATCCGGTTGCGCACACTCCACCAGCGTCATGTGCTAGCGAACTCCCCAGTTTTCCCCGCAAAATCTAACAACGGGCAGGTATATATTGTTTCCTGCATGCTTCACGCGTAGGATTCTGCATAAATTAGATCCCAGTTGTTAACCTCTATTCGCTCTCTTTCCGTTGTTGTTGTTCCAGGCCAGGCTTGGAAGAGACAGACCCCAACCACCTCATCTAGGCTCCGCAGATCAGGTTGACTCGAGACCACACCCCGGCCCAGGTTAGGTGTATGACAATGTACAACTTGAGGGTAAAAGTCTGCTGAAGACGCGGATCACGACAAATGCGATTGCCTCTGCCATCAATACCACGCCCCATTCGCCATCGTTGTTTTTCTACAAAACTTCACTTCTTCGAACGCGACTTGTCTGTCGATAGCTGCTTCAACATGCCGACCTGGCTTGTCCACGGCTTCCGCTGGCCCCGCGCACAGATCCGCATCCACATCATCCTGCAGGACCTCGACGATGCCGCCCCAGAATGGCTCATGGCCCCCGCAACCACAGCCTGTATGGCGAAGAACTTTAGAGAGCAATGGCCAGAGCAAATAGCCCAATTACCGGGTCTGCGATTCATCGAGCAGTATGATCCAGAAGATCTCACAGTCAAAGACCAACCGTACGCATATGTATGCGACATCGTACACGAAGTCAAGCTAGGCGTGGACGTGGAAGATATCAGGGGGGCGGGGCTGGGCGAAGAACAATGGGCGGCCATCGCCGAGTTGAGGGACAAGGTCGCGCCTGGCGAGAAGCTGGGCTGGTTCGTCGTGGTCAACGGGGATGTGGAGAGATGGGCACCGCCGCTAGACGAGGACGACGATACGACGCCGGATGCGAGCCATTTCAGCCCGACCAGTCAGAGGAATAGTGTTGGTCAAGCGGATACAATACATTCGCAAGAGCCAGAGCGCCCGTCCACAAGTCGGAGTCTGAAGAAATGGTTTGGTGAGAGATTGAAGAAGAGCAAAAGGTAAGGCTTGCTTGTTCGATCGCTTGAACTCGTACTGACTTGAGGCAGTGGGAGGGATTTAAGGGGTGAAGCAGCAGCAACACCAACAGAACCGGTTCCGCCGTTACCGCCAATGTCGCCACGGATTGCCATGCAGCCTCCAAAGGCAGCGAATGGGAAGGCACCTGTGTCGTCGACAGTGTCGAGATGAGGACATCTCATGATGATTACAGGCCGGTGTCGTTGATGAGAGTGAATGGCTTGAGTACATGTAGTCCAGGGCCAATTCTAGCCTAGCTTAATCAAGCCCTCTCAATCACTCCATCCTGTTCCACTTTACAAGACCGAGAGAGAAACTTCAGCAAATAATGCCAAGCTTGACGTGACAGCCCGTCGCAAACTCACCCTTTGGGTTAGCACGAGCCAAGACATATGATCACATGATACGCGACAGCTTAAACCCGGCCAATTTAGTCGGTCGCGACCTCTAATTTCACAACGCACCGTACACGCAGCACCGCGATATTGTCACTGCTGCTCACACTCGATTTACACCAGAATATCCTCCGAATTACTCCGCGACCGACTATTGTGGGATATTGCGCATACCCCGACGATCGGTTTGGCCTGTGGCCATAGAAACCTCAGAAATACCGCCAGGATGAGCCGACGCGATTTCCTGTCGATGCCGGCGCCGGAGAACTATGTCGCCGGACTAGGCAGAGGAGCCACCGGCTTCACGACAAGAAGCGACCTGGGACCCGCGCGGGAGGGACCTTCGGAGGAGCAAATGAAGGAGATGCTGGCTAAGCGGGCAGCTCAGCTTGGGACCGGTGCCCCGACCGCGTACGGCGTCCCCGAGAAGAAGGAGGAAGAGAAAGACGAGGAGGAGGACCGATTCCAAGATCCGGACAACGAAGTCGGCCTGTTCTCGAGCGGCATGAACTACGACAAGGACGACGACGAGGCCGATCGCATATACCAGGAAGTCGACGAGAAGATGGATAAGCGGCGGAGAGCCAGAAGGTTAGTACCCCTGATTTCTTTTCCCCCGTGCCCCTCCCCTCTGTCTTTATCGTCGAAGTATTCATCGTGTTTTTCTCCACGAACAGATACCGATTGTGTCCGCCCTAGGGAAGCTCGAGAGCAACAAGAACGCGACGATTACGAGAAGAACAACCCGAAGATCCAACTCCAATTCGCCGACCTCAAACGAGCCCTCGGCGGCGTATCGGAAGAAGAATGGGCAGCACTGCCTGAGGTCGGCGACATGACTGGCAAAGCGAAACGCGCGCGAGAGGCTCGGATGGCCAATTCCAGGTCATATGCCGTACCGGATAGCGTTCTACAGGCGGCATCCAAGTCGGGAGAGCTTGATACGTCGATATCGACTGATGCTGACGGAGGTATGACGACGAACCTTGCGAGTATTGGGGCAGCCCAGCTCTCCGCTCTCACGGTCAGATTGGACGCCGCCTCAAACACACCGTCAGGAGCACAAACCACGACGACATCTGGCACTGCTACAACAGTTGACCCGAAAGGATACATGACCGCGCTGGACAGGAAGCAAGCTTCTGGTGAAGAAATTAACCTCGAAGACCTCGGCAAAGCTCGACTGTTGCTTGAATCAGCTGTCAAAACAAACATACACAACGGGCCTGGCTACGTAGCCCTTGCACGACTTGAGGAGATGGCTGGAAAGACTCACACTGCCAAAAAAGTCCTGCAACGAGGCTGTGAACTGTGCCCTAAATCGATTGCAGTATGGGAGGAATCCATTCGGATTCACAGTCAGAGCAGCATCCACAACGCCAAGATCATCGCGGCCAGTGCTATCAAGCTTATACCAAAGTCCATTAAGCTCTGGCAAGCTGCTATCGATCTGGAGCAGACGCCAGCAGCAAAGAAGAAGATTTGCCGCCAAGCATTGGACTACAATCCTCAAAGCGTAGAGCTCTGGAAGACGCTCATCAATTTGACTGAAAGTGTTTCAGATGCCAAGCTCCTGTTCGCCAAAGCCACCGAGACCGTTCCGCTATCAGAGGAGCTATGGATCTCTTACGCGCGTGTCTCTGGTCCCGATGAAGCCCCCCAAATATTAAACAGAGCGCGAAAGGCTATTCCCACCAGCTGGGCCATCTGGATCCACGCCTGCAGGCTACAGGAAGAGCTGGGAAGACTGGACACGCTTGATATGATCATGAGCCGCGCTGTTAAGTCTCTTATTAAAGAAAATTCCATGATAAAACGTGAGGCATGGTTGGAACAGGCTGAACTGGCGGAAGCAGAGAGCTGTAAGGGAACTGCAGCTGCAATTGTCAAAGCGACTGTTGGCTGGGGTCTTGACGAGGACGACGATCGCCGGGATGTATGGATGGAGGATGCAAAGAGAAGCATTTCAAACGGTCGATATGAAACTGCTCGCGCCATAATCGCTCACGCTGTCTCCCATTTTCCATACAGCACGACCTTGCGAACTACATCCGCCAATCTCGAGAAGCATCACGGGACAACCGAGTCCTTGCTTAGTGTTTTGGAGCACGCAGTTTCAGCCTGCCCGAGCTCAGAGTCCTTGTGGTTGATGTACGCTCGCGAAATGTGGCAGTCAGATCCTCAGGAGGCGAGGAAAATCATGGGGAGATCTTTCGAGGCGCTGCCCGGCAACGAAAATCTCTACATTCGCGCCGTGCAAATTGAGATCGATTCGGGCTCATTCGAAAGCGCCAGGAGTTTCCTGCAGATCGCTCGGGAGTCAGCTGCTACCGATAGGATCTTCATGAAGTCTGCCGTCCTCGAGCGGCAACTGGAGAATTATGAGGAGGCAATCGATCTTTGCAATCGGGGCTTACAAAACTGGCCAGGGGCCTGGAAACTGCATGCCATCAAGGGGCAAACGTATGAGTCGCTATCTAAGCTCAAGGAAGCCCACGAAACGTTCAACATCGGTACTCGCGCAGCACCAAAGGCACCAGTTCTATACATCCTCCTAGCCCGTCTGCAAGAGAAGCAGGGCGCCGTCGTCAAGGCCAGATCCACGCTTGAGCGAGGCCGACAAAACGTCAAGAATAGCCCAGAAATCCTCCTGGAGCAGGTCCGGCTCGAACTACGCCAGAACAATCTACAGCAGGCACAGAAGATCATGGCTGGCGCCCTGCAGGAGTTCCCGACTTCAGGAAAGCTGTGGTCTGAGCGCGTGCTGAAGCTGGAGCAGAGAACGCAGCGGAAGCCGCGTGCGTTGGAAGCGATTAAGAAGGTTGAGAACGATCCGCAGCTATTCGTCGTTGTAGCGCGTATCTTCTGGTCGGAGCGACGACTCGACAAGGCTATCAACTGGTTCACAAAAGCGATAACGCTGGATTCATCAATTGGTGATTCCTACGTCTATTTCTTCAAGTTCCTGCAGCAGCACGGCACTGAGGAGAAGCTACAGGAGCTAATCTCTACGGCCACCATGTCCGAGCCCAAGTACGGCGAGATCTGGCAATCTGTGGCCAAGGACCCCAAGAACGCGCGGAAGAGCGTAGAAGAAATCCTCAAGATTGCGGCGAACCTGGCGGAGTAAGATGGTGCGTAGGCATCCCGGCATGGTTTTCAGGGGCTCCCAGCAGCCAGGGGCGGCCATGGGCCCAGAAGACCTGCTTTAGAGGGCGAGCAAGGGCCGAATAGGACTATGTACAGTAGTTGAGATCAAATACCCCACAATAATTCGTACCTACGATCCTGTGCAGTCGGGCTTGTGATATATAGGGCGAGGACCTTCAGGCCGTACCTCGACTGCCTTGTCTGAACGATTTCGTGGCGAACAAGAATATAAGGGAAAAGCGAAAGGAGGTGATGGAGGCCTGTTTGCATCTATGACCACATACATGGCTGGCACAACGGCGGCCTGAACCAAAAAAGTCTCATAGGGTAAGTATCGGATTCTGCTTACCCAATAGTCCACTACTTCTTCACCTACCCCTTTACCTCAACATCATCCTCTTTCTCTGGCTCCACAAACATCGTCTCCTGCGCACTCCACAGCTCACTATACAGTCCATCCCGATCAATGAGATCCTGATGCGTGCCACTCTCGGCCACATTTCCTTCTCGGAGCACGATGATGACGTCGGAATCGTAGATAGTGCGGAGACGATGGGCGACGAAGACGGAGGTGCGTTTCTTTTCCTTGACGAGCGAGTTGATGTGGGATAGGAGGGCTTGTTCGGTGTGGGTGTCCAGGGCTGATGTCTGTTTTTTTTTCGTTAGAATTAAGTAGATAGGCGTGAGGGGGAGGGGAAGGGGAAGGGGAAGGGGAACATGGCTTACTGCTTCATCGAAGAACAAAAACGGTGGGTCCTTGAGAATCAATCGAGCCACGGCGAGGCGTTGCTTCTCACCACCCGAGATCATCATCCCCCGCTCTCCAACCATCGTGCTGTACCCATCTGGGAACCGGTTGATACTCTCGTGGATATGTGCTCGTCGGGCTGCTTCGTGAACCTGCTCTTGTGTGGCTTCCAGGTTTCCGTAGTGGATGTTGTGTTGGATCGTATTGTTGAATAAGGGCGTATCTTGTGGTACTACACCGATAGCTCTTCGCAAGCTGTCAAGAGATACGTCGCGGATGTCTTGGCCGTCGATGAGGATACGACCCTCCTGTGCGTCGTAGTAGCGGAACAGCAAACGCAAGATTGTGGATTTTCCGCAGCCGCTGGGACCGACGATGGCGACCTTTTTGCCGGCGGGGATGGTGAGGTTGAGGTTCTTGATGATTGGTCGATCGGCGCGGTAACCAAAAGACACGTTCTCGAACTTAATCTCGCCGGTCTGCAGGGCGAGGGGCTTTGCATCTGGTTTGTCTTTGACCTGGATGTTGACCTTTTGCAGGTTGAAGAGCGTCTCCATGTCTAGCAGACTCTGCCGGAGCTCGCGGTACATGGAGCCGAGGAAGTTTAGGGGCACAGAGAGTTGGAAGACAAGCTGGTTGACCATGACCAGGTCACCGACTGTCAGCTGGCCGGTCGCGACACCGTTGGCTGCGAGGTACATCATGGCAGTCAGGGCGGAGGAGAAGATGATGTTCTGGCCAGAGTTGAGGAATGCAAGGGATGTGGCGACCTTGATGGAGGCCTTCTCGTAGTCTTTCAAAGCTTTGTCGTAGCGGCCTACTTCGTACTTTTCGTTGTTAAAGTACTGCAAGAATCAGTAAGGAGCTGACAAGTTCTGAAGGGATATCATACCTTGACAGCCTCGTAGTTGATCATGGAGTCAACGGCTACAGTCGCTGCCTTGTTGTCTGCAGCATTCGCCTGCTTCCTGAACTTGGTTCGCCATGATGTGGTCAAAATGGTGAAGGCTGAGTAGGCAGTCATGGTCACGCCCGTAATCGCAGCGAACTGCCAGCCGTACTGGTACGTCAAGATGCCGCACACGAGCGAGATCTCCAAGGCAGTAGGGACGATGTGGAAGACCATGGACGTCAGCAGGAAGCTGATGCCCTTGGTTCCACGATCAATGGCCCTCGTCAAGCCCCCCGTTTGTCTAGACAGATGAAAGCTCAGGTCCAGCCTCAGCAAATGCTCATACACACTGCAGGCTACCTTCCGTATAGCCTTCTGGGCGACGCTCGCAAAGACGGCGTTGCGGAGCTCTTGGGATACAGTCGCTCCAACACGAGTCAAGCCGTCTGTTTACTCAATCTCAGTCAAGATGGGATGGATATGTATTGCCGGGACTAGCTTACATGCGACTATCATCGAGCCCGCCACTGTCCACGCCGTCCCTCCTACGGCCACGAAGTCTATGTTCATGGAGTCTACGATGTTCTTGAAGTAGAAGGGGACTTGTACGTTAAGCAGCTTTGCACCAACCAATAGCCCCACGCTCAGTCCAACCCTGAATCTTGTGCCCAGATTGTTCCTAGGCCATAGGTACTGTGACATCTCTTTCATAATGGCCCAGTCAGCCTTGCGCTGCTCCTTATTGGTCAACACCTGCTCTTGGAGTAGGGGATCGGCCTTGGCGACCTTTGCTGCCAGCGCGGGCTTCGGGCCTGGCGCGGGCCGCTGGCCGTGGGCATCTTTTCTGTGCAGCAGAGAAGAGGTGAAGACGCGTATGCCGTGGTAGAGGGGATGCGGGCGCAAGCGGGATGCGCGAAGGCCCGGCCGACTGGCGACACGGGCAAGCGATGGGATGAACATGGCAGATTTACATGTTAATCTACAGTATTTCTTTAGTTTGAAGTGCCAGCAAACCGGGGGATGTCGCAATCCGTACCTGACCTCTCCCGCGTGGGCTAGCCGCGCCGATGTCATCGCCCGCCAACATGGAAAGCTCCGAACTTCCTCTACACCAAACAGCCAATTGAACGGCACAGCCATGCTACGCCCGGTAGCCTGCACATCGGCTGCTACTGCGCGGCGGATACCAATTGCTGCGCGATGCATCAACATTTCGGCTACGAATTCCTCACCGGAGCCTGCGCTGGAGCAGACTGTTAGTGTCAGCGGCTCCGCGACGCCGATGAATACGCCTGGTATTTCTTTATGCTTCTTATACATAAAGAAGCATATCCGCTAATATCCTGTCAGACGCCCGCTTTGAAGTCATAGGCACGCCCTTCTCCCTCCTCTCCGTCTCCCTCGCCGCCTCCCAAACGCTCTACACCCGTCGCGGCACCCTAGTCGGCCTCAGCGGGAAATCAGAAAACACGCTATCCACGCTCTCCTTCCTCGAGCCTTTTCGGCGCGCCCCCGTCGGCATTCCGTTCCTCTATCAGAAGGTGTCCTCCACGAGCCCCGTCACAGCGCTTGTCTCGACCAAGTCGCCAATTTCGAGTATAGTTTCGGTGAACATGGATGGCAGGGACGATTGGGTCATCAGTCAGAGGCAGGCGTTACTTGCGTGGACGGGTCATACTTTGAGTTTGAAGCCGCAATACAACGTCAAGCTGGGCGTCGCGCATTGGGGAAACACATATATCACCGGCCGAGGACTAATAGCACTCGCCGGAAGTGGTCAGATATACCAGATACAGGTCAAGGCCGGCGAGAGCTATGTGGCGCATCCCAGGTATGTTGAGGACGAAGGTGTTGGGAATGCGAACACTAACACTTGTACAGCAATGTCGTGGCATACACGGCCTCGACCACACCGCCGCTTCCCTTCCGCTTCAAGTCGTCGAACCTCCGCTTCCAAGTACCCGATCTTGGTCTCGGCTCGTTGGTCCAAAACAGCAGATTCTTCAGAACCATGAACCAGACTTCGACATGGCGGGCTATCGCGACGTCGTACTACACCCTCAAGACATGGCTGCGGAGGACCGTCTGGGGTGATAGAGTAAGTACTTCTATCTTCTACTCTTGATGCTGGAAACTGACACTGCATAGCTATTCCTCCGGTTCGAGGGTCCTACCACCATGCTCCTCCAGTCTCGCGCCTCGCGAATCAGCGATGTGCTCACCCTACGCGACGTCAACGAGATCGCCGAGAGCCCACCAGGTGCTGTTGACGACGCTGTCGCGCGGAAGATCAAAGAGGAGATCAAGGAAATAGGGGACGGCACGAAGGCACCGATACCGAACACAGACGCGTCTGGTACGGTGAGGTATGCCACGGTCAAGGATGGAAAGGCCGAGTTTGAGAAGGCTCTAGTCTAAGACACTGTACCATATGTATAATAGCTTGAAGTACGGCAGCAGCAGAAACTTGGACGATGCATAGTATTTGATTGACTGTGAGACATGGATGGTATGCAGCAGGCAGGAGCTAGAAGCCACCCCCACTAGCCCCGCCTCGTGGCTTAGCATAGTCGACCCTGAAACGTTGGTGTTGATGAGGCTTAGGTTGGAAGTACCCTATAAGCTCGCATATATCGTGTAACCCTTTCCTTCCTACTTTTCCTACACCAGTTGCTCCTACAATGTCGCTAGTATCAGGTATGAGCTTTGCGTCCCTCACAATACCAGCAACTTACCCCAACAGAGGCCATCTGGGCAGCGTCCCCTGCAACGACTCGAGGGCAGCCGACGCCGCTGTCCTCCGACCCCAAGGGCGAGCGTATAGCTTACGCCGTATGCATACCCGTTCTGGGCTGCTTTCGAGCTGACTAACACGTCAAAGTCCGGCAAATCCGTCTTCCTCCGCTCCATCGACGACCCAGCCATCAGTAAACAATACACCCAACACACAACGCAGACCACCGTCGCCCGCTTCTCGCCCTCTGGCTTCTACGTCGCCAGTGGAGATGTGTCGGGAACTGTTAGAGTGTGGGACTGTGCAGGCGAGGGCGCTACCAAAGGTAGGTGAAGGCATATTCTAAGGTGCTGCAGCTGATAGCGCTGCAGGCGAGTATCACATCATCGCAGGGCGCATCAACGATGTCGCTTGGGACGGCGACTCGCAGCGCATCATCGCAGTGGGTAACGGAAAAGAGCGCTTCGGCCACTGCATCACGGCAGACAGCGGCAACAGCGTAGGCGAGATATCGGGACACTCTTCGCAGATCAACTGCGTCTCCATCCGCCAGCAACGGCCTCTGCGCGCGGCCACTGGTTCCGACGACACCAACCTGGTCTTCTACCATGGCGCTCCCTTCAAGTTCAACACCAGCTTGAGGGAGCAGCACAACCGCTTTGTCCTCGGTACTGCCTTCTCTCCCGACGGATCTGTCTTTGCTAGTGTTGGCGCAGACAAGCGCATCTGGTTGTACGATGGCAAGACCGGTGAAGCAAAAGGGCAGATTGGCGAGGGCGTGCATACCGGCAGCATCTTCGGCATCTCGTGGGCCAAGAACTCGAAGAATTTTGTCACTGCCAGCGCTGACCAGACGGTCCGGATCTGGGACCCCGAAGCAGGCAAGGCCATCCAGACGTGGCGGATGGGCGAAGAGGGTGTCACAAGTGTGCCTGATCAGCAGGTCGGCGTCGTCTGGCCGACGGGTCGCAGCGATGGACTCATTATCAGTGTGGACCTCGAGGGGAACCTGAATTACCTCGTCGACGGCAACCCCAAGCCGGCGCGCGTGGTTCGAGGTCACCAGAAAAACATCACAGCAACCGCTATTTCAGGATCGACATTCGCCACAGGAAGCTACGAAGGTCGTGTTCTGGCGTGGGATCTATCTACAGGGCTGGCCGACAAGGTCGAGGGCGCAGCACACTCCAGTTACGTCGCCGGCATCACTACATCCGTCAGTACAAGTGAGGCGGAACTCTACAGTGTTGGCTGGGACGACACCTTGCGATCCATCTCAGTGTCAAACAACGTCTTCACGGGCGAAGCCAGCGAACTGAAGTTTCAGCCCAAGGGCATCGCTGCAACATCCAGCGCCGTGCTGGTCCCCTCATCTGATTCGATAGCTGTCTACTCCAACGGTTCTCAGGTCAGCTCACTATCAGTCAAATATACACCCACCTCGATCGCAGCACATGGCTCCACTGTAGCCGTCGGCGGAGACGACAAGCTCGTACACATCTACACCCTCTTAGGCACAGATCTCAAAGACACGGAAACGGTCCTGCGCCGCGCAACCTCACCAATCTCAGCACTCGCCTTCTCGCCATCCGGCAAGAAGCTCGCCGTAGGAGCTGGTAACGGCAAGATCTATGCCTACGAAGCGTCCGCGGATTGGAGCATCATCACTGATAGGTGGAGCGCACATACCGCGCGTATCACCTGTCTGGCATGGGACGAGAGTGAGAAGTACGCCGCAAGTGGTAGTCTGGATACCAATGTCATGGTCTGGAGCACCGAAGACCCTGGCAAGCGGATCAAGGCTTTGAATGCGCACAAGGATGGGGTGAACGGCGTTGCATGGGAGAAGACTGCAAAGATCATCTCAGCAGGTGGTGATGCAGCCATCAAGGTGTGGAGTGTGAAGGCATAATACTCCACAACACAGCATAATATACGGCCTGGCATCGATATGCTAATAGCGCACGATGAGGACGTCCCGACCCATCTCGAAAGGTCGGTTCGCAACACACTGGCAGGTTGGATGCTGTCAGCTCTGCAGGACCTTTGAGAGTGAAGCGTACAAGACGGGAGCGGCCGATGCGCCTGGATGTTCTTGCCGTTTTCCGCTGACGTGTGAAAAGAGGGACTGGCTCATCTCGTCTCTGCGCCCATCCTAAAACCGCCTTCATCTATCTATCAAAAGTGCTTCAACTTCCACGGCGTCTCATAAATACGTGTACTGCTCATCTATTTGCAATCCAATGTCAAAATGTTCAGCACTGATGCCAGGAGCTTGCACTTATTCACACTACCTCTCATGCTTATTCAATATTATTTTTGGCAGTAGGCTGCAATCCTCGTTTAACATTCTAACATCCAGAGTGGTGTTCGAAGACGGAAAGCTGTTTGAGTAGCTCTAAGATGGCGCGCATTCGCGTGTCTTATTCCGGCGACCAACGTGCGTCAGCCCCGTTTGCCTTCTTTGCCTTGTCGTCTCGGTATGCCTTCCTGCGCAAAAATTCATGTTGAGGCTGATTTTTTGCATGCCAAGCAGATGTCCTCCAAAAGGACGAGCCAACGATGCCCTGTGCCCTGATATTGTGAGATGACTATTTGGTCGCTTCATCTCCCAACCTAAATATTTATACTTCTGTTTTCCACTTTGCAGGCCAGCTGAACCTAGCAAAAAGTTCTGTTGCTACTACACCCTCTTACTAGCCCCTATACTATCAGCTTGTTTGGTTCTTTGTTTCAATCGTCTCCCTCCAATGGCTGACTTCCCGTATTTCGATGCGGGTGGCAACGGGCGCCACTTCCAGAACGGTCAAAGCCTCAATCTCAACTTCGCCAGCGCCAACACTCTCGAACTCTCCGTGCAGCATCAGATCAAACAGCAGCAACTTCTTTCGCCGACAACGCATCACCGGCATGACTCGATGTTCCAGTGCTCCCCTTCGAACACCCCGAGGCCTTCAATTTCACAGCATCAGGCCGAGACACAGCCTTTTGCCAATACGCATGGAACCATGCACGTTGCCAATAGCTACTCACAGCGTCCGGTGAATACATGCATGTCTCGATCGACGTCACAATATTCGTCGACATCCTCCGGTCACCCTCAGTATAACGGTCACCAGCATCGGGCCTCGCGCAGCTCCTTCGGCAGTAATCCACTCACAGGCGCTTCGGAGATGTCGCGCTCGTATTCGAATGCATCAACGGTACAGCAGGCTACGCCTCAGCCTAATGCAACACAGCCGCGCCCCGTTGCTGATGATAACCTTTCTAGGCAGCCTAGTCAGTTGTCGTCAACAACATCGCCAGACCCTAGGTACGGACCAGCTGCGACAGGCGCGATGGACCTTTCTTTCGATTTCGTCCCCGACGACATCATTGGTGGAGGCTTGGCTGGAAGTGATGATGGAAACAGGTCTTTTGGTCAGATGCAAAATACAAGCGAGTAAGTGCTCTCCAAGCTGTTACATCATGCGATCAATGAGCACACAGTCTACCCGGGAATATACCCTGGACATGGAGCCAAAAAAATTTAAGCCAACGGATGTACATTTTATTTTGTTGTGTGCTCGTCGGAGTACTCGGAACCTTCCTGCGTTATCCTGGACGCCCCCATTTTTTGTATACTGTACGGTTTGCCAAAGCCCTACAATGGTAAAGCGACCTACCTTTTGGATCCAGCCAGGTCCGTGTTGCAATAAGATTACCTTGCAAGCCATTACTGCTCCAGAGGTTGTTCCATCCCATCCACATTGAACGATCAGTCGTGTAAGTAGTGATCGAGGATTCAGGATATTTATGCTGGAGGACATCTTCGCCGTAAACACTCACGCCACCACTCGGTTGCCATTCTCGACAGACAACATAGGCACTAGAGGCATACCATGACAACGGGTTTGATGACTTCCACTTCAATGAACTTTGTCGTCGAGTTGTTTGGATCTTTAGCCGGTTTACAGGGGCTTCTACTGGGCTTCCCATCGCATCAAAAACAAAGCTCTTATGTTGCACCGAACCTCTGTTAAAGAACAATAACACTGCAACTAATCCATCGACTGTGGTCTATTCTTTTCGCTCCATCCTTTCAATAGCGCTTTCCGGACACCGTCTCCCATGGTTCAGGACCCAGCTTAAGTCGCCAGCCGGTGCTATGCTGATGGTAGGTCATCTCCGTTATCGTTTCTTTCCGTCTCTGAGACGGTCATGTGCACATTGGACCGGACTCCTGTAATCGTCAATTCAAGTCCTAACAAACAATAATCCTACTTATGCGCCCCGCGGACCCTTGAATTCTATGGATCTCAAACCCAACTACAAGGTCCATTATTGTTGCTATTCCGGGTCATGATCACAGTATTTCGCCATGAGCTGAATAAGTACCGTGCAAACCCGTTGAGGACTGTGTCCCCACAGCCGCTCTATTCTTCCCTCATCGAGAACTTTATTGCACGACCACGGTGCTCAATACATTGTTACCCGCCTAGGAAAGATCGTCATCTACGGCACACCTGTCCTCCGCTTGTCTGCCCAGAAGTCTGTTTGTTGTTTGGTCCATCATCACCCATAATTGGTTCTAACTACTTTCCCACCAGTAACCTGGACTTCCTGTCACCTTTCTCACCCCCGTCCCGTCCACGGCTTCATTCATTCGGCCATCTCATGCCACAAACTGATCTACCGTAAGTCACTCTCTCTATGCCTCAGACATTCTTTGCGCTAACAATCCGCTTAGTCACCCGTCTTCCCTAGCACACACCAACGCCACCAACAATTCTCCCAGTCGCTTCGGCTCCCCATCACACCCCTCTCCCCCACCCCCCCGCCGCCGACACATATCTCTCTCCTCATCCGCCGCCCCCGACCCGATTATAGGCCAAGTGACTCTGGCTGGAAAATTTAAATGTCTCTCCCCATCCTGCTCCTCCGATCAACTCACCTTCAGCCGACAAGCCGATTTCAAGCGACACTACGAGAATGTGCACGCCGGACGAGTGGTCGAGCACTTCTGCCCCGAGGAAGGTTGTTCACGCTCGAGGAGACCGGCTGGTGGGAAGAGTAAAGGACGAAGCTTCAAGGGGAGAATGGATAAGATGAAAGAACATCTGAGGACTGTGCATGAGAAGGGGGAGAAGGAACGGAAGAGGAGTCGCGGTAAGATGGGGGGGAGAGTTAATGAAGACGAGGAAGGCCCCCCTCATACCTGAAAGGCTACCGCCCTTTTTCTCCTCCCATAGTCTCAGACTCATATAGGACATTAAATGAATACATACATAAGCTTGACTACCTAGGCACTAACTTCTAGCCGAATCTGCCTCCTTGTTTGGGTATCCCAACCATCGAAGTTTCATCAGCATCCATCTCAGCATACCTCAAAGCATTATATTCTCGATTTTTCAGAGCCTCTAGGCTTCTGGTTAAGGTGTATGTATGTATTCATTTAATGTCCTATATGAGTCTGAGACTATGGGAGGACAAGAGGGGCAGTAGCCCCTCAGGTACAAGGTAGGTGGGTTTTCAAGAGGGAGAAGTTTCTGAAAGTACAAGGGATGGCAAGGGTTCTGACCCTGAAGTGCAACAAACAAAGGAAAGTAAAGCAAAAGAAGAAAGGAAGCATAGGTAGTGAGAACTAGCTGGGCCTAGTCCTCTGTAATTTGACCAAGGTGCTACTTACGTATGCCTACCCTGGTCCTGCTAATAAAGGCAAGAGTAGCCTAGATGTCTTGTTTGGTATAGAGAAGCAAAGGCAGTGTAAGCCTTGTATTACTGAGGTCTTGCTAGAGGATTCTGCGGTCTGCTTTCAGCCACTTGCAGCTGAGGAGGAGGTGTTCTGGTGTCTGTTTGGCGCCACAGCTACAGAGAGGACTGTCTGCTTTGCCTATCCGGAAAAGGTATGCTTTGTTGTATCCATGGCCAATCTTCAACTGGTAGAAGGCACTGGAAATCTCCCTCCTAGTTCCTAAGGGGATACTCAGCTTCTTGCAGATCTTCTACTTGTACTTGGCAGCATAGGTGTTGGGGTTCTGGTGGATGGCTAGGGGGGTATAGTTGCTGAGAGTCTGCTACCACTCCTTAGTAGCTGTCAGGACGCAGGTCTACACCCGCTGCGCTATGCAGCCAAAAAGGTACAAATAATCAACAATAGATGATTTGTGAGTAGAACAGTACATGTACAGGACATTGCAGTGGTATCTTGCCCTGCACGCCTGATAGGAGTAGGTCAATGCCTGTGATTCTATAAACCTCAACCCATTGCATGTAAGTTTCTGGGCCGTAACATAGAGTTAGTATAGAATGTGGGCTCTAGTTGTTGGATAGTCTTCTTTACTGGATGGTTTTCTGACCTGGCCTGGCTAGACCTAATAGCTACATGCTCCTTGAAAGAGAGGGCATTGTCAAAGTAGATGCCTAGCCACTTGACAACCTTCTTGGGGGTGACAGTGGTTTGGTCAGGGAGTCTGAGGACTGCTGAGATGGCTTGCCTTCCAGTAGTGAAGTGAATGAGCTCTGTCTTAGTAGCATCAAACTAGATAGCATAAGAGGTTCTAAGGCCAAACAGAGTAGCTACCTCCCTCTCTAGGAGGCATATGTTCTTGTTGAGGCTTGTTGAGGAGGCTGAGATAGAGAGGTCATCCATATAGTGATCAATAGTGCTGTAAGAGATAGATGTTAAGAACCAAAGAAGAGGTTGTTAAGAGGTGCTTAGCAGAAAGCTTCTGGAGTTGTGTTGCTAGCATTAGTTAGTCTTTTCTGGGTTACAATAGGCTCCAGAGTAGCAGGTATACAGCTAGGTGTTGAGGAGAAGTTAGGCCTGTTTGGTCTAGGTTAATAGGTTGTTGGAGTTAGGATTAGGAGAGACTTTTCTATAATAATGTTAGCCATGATATTAGCTAGTAATCCAGACAGGCTTGCAGTCTCTATTAGAGAAGATGTGGGTAATGATAGGGGTCCTGTTGGGTCTAGGATAGGGCCAGGGTCTAGGTTAGGTCCAGAGTCTAGGAATGGTCCAGGGTCCTTAGCAGAGGACATGGTGTGTTTGTTGTTTGCCTTTGACAGCTAAAGAGATAGACAAAGCAGATATACTTGAATTACTGGATAGCTTGTTTTACACAAGTAGAGGTACCTATTCTCTACTAGCCTTCCTGGATTTGAAAAACAAGTAAAAAGATAGCCCTGTTTTACTTACTCTTCCTTCACTCACAACTTACTGGCCTAGCTAGTAGACCTCTGGGGATAGATAGAAGTCAGAATAGTAGAAAATAGAACAAAAAGGCTGTAGGAATTGCTGTTTTTGGCTGAGTTTTGGTTGAGTTTTGGTGTTGGTGTTGGCCTTGGCCGGAAATTTTGGTGTTCTGATAAGATAAGGCCTGGGTGGCCTGTGCTTGAGCTTTGAAAAATTCCGTCCAGGAGGGCAGCAAGTTTGCACCAGGCTGCACACCTCAACCAGAAGCCTGGAGGCTCTGAAAATTGAGGATGTGATGCTTTGAGGTATGCTAAGATGGATGCTGATAAAATTTCGATGTTTGGGGTGCCCAAACAAGGAGGCAAATTCGGCTGGAAGTACATATATACATACATATATACAGACATGCAGCAGAGTGGTTGTTTCTGATCTGTTTGGAATTCAAAAATGAGATGGGAAACCGGACATCTGCCTCTTCTGAAGGCAATTGAGCCGCATTACTTTGAGCCATTGTACCTTGTGATAAGAGAGGTTCGCAAACATGGTGGGGTTCGATTGTATGCGCCGTTTGTATATATCAAAAACGTTACAAATCTCAGAGCTGAGGTTGAGCCCGGCTAAGCCTCAGATCCGTTGCACCAATTGGCCGTACTCTGGGCGCTACTCTAGCACTTATCTCTTGAGCGAGATTCAACCGTACCACAACCCCAATGTTGTCGCTCAACGAGCACAAACACAGCATGTGCCTTTCAGCTCCCTAACCCTGATCGTCGTCGCAGAGTCATGTTCGCTCAGATTATCTGCTCGACGGGCAGCACGGTAATTAAACGAGCCGCAACATGCACTGCTGCCCAACTGTACGAGTCAAGAGAAAACGTGCTCCCGCACATCTTGGAGCATGGAGCTCCTAACACAGCCACGATTAATTGGCCGGTGATAAATCTGAGATTTCAAAGTGGCTGCGGACTGCAAACCGCAAGGTGTTATCGTCCAGCCTCTGCCTGCGAACATTGTTGTTCGTACCATTGCCACGCATGCGCCCAGGGGGACTGCTGTGCCGCGTCTTGCACGAGGTACCTTTCCTTACTACGAGAGACGGATCAGAATGTCAAGCCGATTTTCACACACTAAAAGAGGAAGTAGAGCGATTGGCTGGATGTTGCCAATCCCAAAATCTCATCCCCCACTTCTCGCTCGCGTGGCATATCCTCTGTGCCGGAGTCGGGGCGTTTACTGTGTGGGGTGGGGCATCCTAAGGTCACACAAAGGCGCCGCAAGGTAGGATGATAGATCGGGGTCGGTGGTGGAAGACCACGCATGTGATGGACATGCAAAAACACTTCAGCTTGCAAAAATGTGTACGCTACAGCTAACGAGGTCGACAATGAATTCGAAAAGGTATCTTGGGCATCAGAAGAATATACCCAAACCTGACCCATGGCTTTTCCGCCCAACCTTTTCCTGGTTTCAAAAAAAATATATCCAATCCTTCCGCTCACAAATACTACATGCCTCCTCAAATCAGATTGTCAAGAAATGCCTCCTTAAAATCAGCCCTTCCTTCTTCTGCTAACCAATTCAGCCGTACAGCGTCGTGCAAGATCTCAGTGCTGCTTAGATCTCGGTCGTCATGGAAAAAAAAAAACAGGAATAAGTACTCCAAATACTCCAGGGGTCTCATGCAAAACCAAGGCGAGACCGTCGATGCAAACGCCGCTCCTATGCCGACGCCATGTGAAGAGTGCTTTCTATCAGTGATGTTGGCCGATGACGCGGAATGTGTTGTCGTGTCTCGTTATTGTGCGCTAAATCCAAATATATATATCTGAAGGCGTGTCGATGGCCAAACCAGGGGCATCACAAGATGACGCACTTTGGCTTGTCCTTGACCCTCTTTCCGTTGCCAGGATTGCCTCGTCCGCCGTTGATACGACCGGAGCCCCCTCGCGTACGATCTTTCTCGTGATTGCCAGAACGCGTTCGGGTTTCTTTTATTCGGTCTGTTGGGGAACGTCCGCTGCCCTGTCGCTGCCGTCGGAGCTGTCTGACGACGTCGAAGAAGGCCTTCTCGACGTTGACACAGTTCTTCGCAGACGCCTCAAGGAAATCGCAGCCTAGCTCCTTCGCGAGGGCCTGGCCTTCCTGAGTCGACACCTCGCGCTCCGTGACGCGGTCGCACTTGTTCCCGACGAGCATCACGGGGGCTTGGCCGAACATGGGCGGCGATGCGCTCAGGGGCGAGCCGGGGTACGTGGGCGAGCCCGCGGCGCCCTCCTTAACACGCTGTATTTGGCTGTGGAAGCGCTGTATGCGGGCGAACGAGGAACGCGAGGAGATGCTGTAGACGAGCACGAAGCCCTCACCGTCACGGATCCACTGGTCGCGCAGGGCGATGTACTCCTCCTGTCCGGCGGTGTCGAGGACTTCGAGCATGCACGACTGGCTGTCGATCTGCACCTGCTTGCGGTACGAGTCTTCGATGGTGGGGTCGTACGTCTCAACGAAGTGGTTCAGGCACAGCTAGTGGCGGTCAGCGAAGTACTAGAGAGAGGGGATGTGTCAGGGCAGGGCTACCTGGATGGTCAGGGCCGTCTTGCCCACACCGCCATCGCCCAGCACAACCAGCTTGTACAGCGTCATCTTGCCGGCCATGATAGCGGGAGTGCAGGAGAGGTGCCGGTGCAAGTGCAGGTGCAGGTAACGTGTGAGGATCGTGGTCTGGGGCGCGGGGGCGGCACAGATAAAGGCCCCGACTGCGGCAGCTGCGTCGTGCGGGCGGCGAGCCACGCAGAAGTCGTCTCGTGCTGGCGTTGAGCTCCAGAGGGGCGGGGCGAAAGTGGTGGCGGCGGCGGCGGCCCAAACGAGCGTCGCGGTTGCGGTCCCAAACGTCGGTCGCAACTCGCACGGCAGCAGGCAGGCGCGTGTCGGCGGACAGCTGCAGGCGCTACAGAATCAATCGGCCGTGGAGCACAGCGGTCGCACACGCACTGCACAGTCCACGCAGAAACGGGCAGGCGCGAGGGTGCGCCTGGCAGCGAGGGGAGGAGAGGTGAGGCGTAGAGATGGCGCGGTGAGGCGTGTATGACGGTGCTGTGCGTGAATGTCGGCGGGAGGTCTCAGTCAGGGTGCTCCAGAGGTCGACCGGGCGGCTCGTGTCCCCACGTGAAAGTCTAGAGTCGGGAAGCTGGTGACGGCTATCACCTATCAACAACGGAGCGTCGTCCGTCTATCGGGGCTCCGTTGCATCGACGCGGGCGACGTGGGATGAGAGGAGGCTCAGATAGGTCTGCAGATAGCGGCGTGATGGAAGAGGGAGGTCAAAAGAAACGCGCGATTAGTGCACATGGGCGGCCGGGGGTTTTACGCTGCTACTCGAGGTTGGCAGCTTGGCGACTCCCGGGCGCTCGCTGGGGCTGCCAGACCTCAGCATCAGCCTAGGCCGCTTCCAGCGAGAAATAGCTAACGCCGCCGTTCAAAGCACTCCAGCGCCGCCTCGCCGACCCGGGCCCGTGGCCGCCTGCCGTGTGCGAGTGCAGCTCGACGCCGTGCCCCATGGTCCTGGATTGTGTCTCTGCTGAGTGCCGCTTCCAACACCGTACGACCTCGCCTGGAGAGCGCGATGCGATGCCCAGCGGGGAACGCTGCGGTGGCCTCAACGCGCAATCGCAAGCGGCAGGCCCCAGGCCATACTAGAGCTGCTAACCCTCGCATCATGCAGGCCACTACACATGCACTCGACCCTGTGGGAACAGCTGCCTGCACAGCAAAAATACGCCGTTTGTCTGCCGAGCAGCAGTGACATCGCATCCCTCTCATCTGAGACAGGATGAGCAGACGGGCGTGATGGCGCAGTGACTCGGCGCCGCAGAACATGAGGCCGTCGTGATGCGGTCGATGGCAGTAGTCGTGACCCATCCTCTGCGCTACTCTACATTACTCGTGTCTACTGCTGGCATATCTTCCGAGACTCCTCACACATCTGGCTTCAACCGCGTCGGGTGCTGCAGGCGCGGCCGAATTCATGTCCTCGTCTGGAAGACGTGACTTGTTGTCCAACATCGAACGGCGATGGTCGCACAAAAACCCAGTCCCTGATCGATGACATTTTTGCGCCAGAGTTTCACGTCTGGATTCCCAGGATCGTGCTTCGGGGAACAGCTCCCTAGCCCGCGACAGCTTGCAGCCGACGGGTGCTTGGCATCTCCATTGCTTGCACAGCTCCGAGCCGACGGGAGCACTGGGCCAACAGACGTCTTCTCCGGCAAGCGTTTGTCAGGAGGAGTGGGCCGACTGCTATCTCATGTAAGACGGCACCGTACCACGCCTGTCCTCACTGCACTTATTGGCGACGAGTCTGCCGGGAAAATAACATACCTTAGGTCTGACCCAAAGCGCCAAGATATTCGCGAACTCGATGAGCTCACTCGTCAGGTAGATGAGGCAGCGGGGAGCACCTTGACAGCTGCTCTGATGAGGTGTCAAGCGTCCCAGGTCGGCGGGAAGGTCGCAGCTCAACACGAGCCCGGGAATTTGCAGTCCAGCCCCCACAGCGAGATGCGAGCACGTGTTTAAGCGAAGTCGGAGCCTATCCTTGCTGCTCAAGTTGAACACTACACCCAGGAAAATACTTCCGTACTGGGTATTGATTTGTACACGATGGGCGTTGGACGTCAGACGTTGAAGCTCGGGCAACCAAATTCGCACGGGGAACGGGCCGCTGCGAGTCTGACTACCGTTCAGTCGTTGAGGCAATCATCCATCCGGTAGAGGGCCAGCGAATACGAGGCAGCCTCGCTGTTGAATCAACAGGCTGTAGAGATGACGTGTGACTGTCATGTTGAGAGGTGTGGACCCTTCCAGAATCGAGACTGTTGTCGTGTGCAAGAGTGGTAGAAATGTGGGTCTAGTAAGCACCTGCAGGGTGTGAGTCACGCACACCTGAATTCACGATTATAATGTATGGCAAAGTATAAAAAAACCTGAGGATATTCAGGCTACTGAAAGATCCTTCATGCATCAGCTCCCATCTTCTCAGCAACCGTGATGAAGCCCCTGGCATCTTGGCCAACCCACAGGTCCACCCAGCCCTCCTCCTTCGCCTTCTTGACGTTGTCCTCGCTCCAATCCTCCTCCTCAGGGCGCTCAACATAGATGGTCTGCAGTCCGTTCTCCTTGGCAGCCTTAAGGTCGCTTAGGTGCGCTGCTACCATGACGCACTCAACTGGCGGGATGCCCAACTTCTCCGCAGCTCCGAGATATACCCTCGGTGATGGCTTGTACGTTCCGAACAATTCGGCTGAGAAGACGTGAGTGAACTGTATCGAACTGAATGTACGGAGATCATTGAGGAGACTAAGCAGCGAAGTTAGTCAGGCTCCACTTTCGCGAGTTGGTCGCGCAGAATTGTGTTGCTGAAAACTTGCCTCATATTGCCGTTGGAGAGCATACAAGTGTCTATTCACGTCATTGAGGCGTCAGTGAGGTAGATAGTTAGGAGATATTGACGTACAGAACAACTGGTTCAGCAACTCAATACCTTTGGCAGAATCCTCCCAGGGCTCCAAATGATGCCATACGAGACTAAGGTCTCGAATCTCCTCATCATTCCATAAGCCGTTGATACCCCATTCGACCATGAGCTCCTTGAGCGACATCAGGTGATGCTCATCGACCGAGATCCACGGAAGCGAAGGGTCGTTTGCGACTTTATTCGTGAAGGTTTTGTAGCTATTTCGCCATTGCTGAGCGAACATGCTCCAATGCTCATGCTTCATATCCGAAGCTTGAAGCCGGACACGGGAAGCCAGTGAAGCGGTAGCCGAGTTGAGCGCGGTATGGGCATGGGTGTGCAGAGCATGAACAACAGACTTGCGCCAATTGACGCAGGTACCGAAGACGTCGAAGAACAACGCGTGTGGTGATGGAGATATATTCATCGTGATGCCGGAGATCGATTTTTGTAAGGCATCTAAATCCCTTTATACGGCCGCTGGGGCAATTCGGCCGCCATAAGGGGCGGATAAATGCCCGGATATGCAGTGGTTGACCGGAAACAGCAGCGCGAGGAACTTCGGTGATGTTTGAGAGAGAAGAAATTCATAGAGGCATGTGCATATTCTCCATTGTTGATGTGGTCCGTCACCATTGCAGGAGTTCTGCAGCGAGGATGCGACCTTCTGCAGCGAGGATGCGACCGTAACAAAGAAGCGGTTACACCATCACAACTCGCCTATACGGGCATCCAGATTTCGCGAAGCTCATCTTAGACGCCAGCCTGAATATAGCTACACCATAGAGTGTTATTTATCTTGCTGTCACTTTATCATGTTGACCCCCCGAGTGTTCTTAGCACTCGCAATCGATGTCTGGAACATCAGGCAAGCGAAATCAATGTTGTTGAACACGTGAATGACACCCCATAGCCATGGATATCAGACCCACATCCAGCCAATCCTCCAAAACAAAACAAATATATGCACGACGTTAGTCATGAGTTCTGTGGTGCACCCAGCGACGATCGAGCGAGCTAGCCTCCAACTTCCCCGCAAGGAGCCCCGGGTCGCTAGCGGTATCCCATCACCTCGGCAGCGTCATCCTGTCGACCGATTTAGCCGCATTCAAAATGTCATTGCCATGACGCCCAAATGCGCGATTATAAGAACTACTTCTACTTATTAGGCTCAATCAAAAACTTATGTTACTTGTCTCCCGCATCTCGCTCAGTTCTTCGATCCCCGACGTACAATCTAAGATACCTGTGGAGACTGACATCATACCCTCCGGCAAGCTCACAGCGAAAACATCTCCACACCATGCCACAAGAACATATTCAAGACCAAGTCTACGCAGCCTCAATTAACGATCCCGAAAGCTTCTGGATACGTCAGGCGGAGAACCTGTACTGGCACAAGAAGCCTTCCAAGGCCTTCCAGAAGAGTACCAAACATCTCAAGAAGAGCAATGTATCGCACGACCACTGGAGTTGGTTTGCTGATGGAGAGATCTCAACAACTTACAATTGCGTAGATCGGCATGTTGCGAATGGCAACGGCGAAAATGTGGCCATCTGCTGGGACAGTCCTGTAACGGGGCAGAAAGAGCAATACACGTACAAGCAGCTCCTGGAAGAAGTCGAGACTCTCGCAGGAGTTTTGAGGGAAGAGGGTGTCAAGAAAGGGGATGTCGTGTTGATCTACATGCCGATGATACCCGCCGCGCTCTTCGCTATGCTCGCCATTGCCCGACTTGGAGCCATACACGCTGTCGTCTTCGGCGGCTTCTCACCTGCAGCCCTGGCACAGAGGATCGAAGCGAGTCGACCCTTTGCCATCATGACAGCTTCCTGCGGAATCGAAGGAGCTAAGAAGCTGTTGGAGTACAAGTCTATGATCGAAGGCGCAGTCCAGAAAAGCAGCATCAAGCCATCGAAGACCATTGTTTGGCAAAGGGACCAGCTAAGATGGGATCCTATACTGAAGGAGGACGGTCAGCGGAACTGGCAACGACTGGTGAAGAGTGCGAGGAACAGGGGACTGAAGGCCGATGCTGTGCCTATCAATAGCAGTGACGGATTGTACATCATCTATACATCCGGAACCACCGGGCTACCAAAAGGCGTCGTGCGCTCTGCGGGTGGTCATGCCGTGGGCCTCAACTTCTCCAGCAAGTACCTCTTCGGCGTACACGGGCCAGGCGACGTTATGTTTACTGCAAGCGATATTGGATGGGTTGTCGGCCACTCTTACATCGTATATGCGCCTCTCCTTGCAGGTGCTACCACAGTCCTATTTGAAGGCAAGCCCGTTGGAACGCCCGATGCGAGCACCTTCTGGCGTGTCATCGAAGAGTACAAGGTGACAACTATGTCCACTGCCCCGACCGCTCTACGAGCGGTCCGCAGAGACGACGGGGATAACGAGTTCTTCGAAGATAGAGGAAAGAGAGGCGCACTCAAGACGCTGCGAGCGCTCTTCCTGGCTGGAGAAAGAAGTGAGCCAAGCATCGTGCAGATGTATCAGAAGTTGCTATCAAAGCACTGCGCTACCGGTGCCATAGTCGTCGATAACTGGTGGTCCTCCGAGTCTGGCTCACCCATTTCCGGGATTGCACTGAGCGCTTCAGCTGGTCAGGACTTCTCTTCATCTGAACGACCTAAACCGCTACCAATCAAACCCGGCTCTGCTGGAAAGGCGATGCCTGGTTTCGATGTACGTGTAGTGGATGATCAGGGCAAGGAGGTAAAGAGAGGCGAGATGGGCAACATCGTTATGGCGATACCACTCGCTCCGACGGCCTTTACGACACTCTGGGAGGATGAGGAACGCTTCTACAAGGGCTACATGAAGCGATTCGACGGGAAATGGATTGACACAGGTGATGCCGGGATGATCGATGAAGAAGGTTACATATCAATCATGGCACGGGCGGACGATGTGATTAACGTTGCGGCACATCGCTTCAGTACTGGTGGGTTCTCCTGTGCCCCTACTGCAATACCATTGAGGTCTAACAGCATTCTAGGTGCCATCGAACAAGCCATCACGACCCATTCCTCCATTGCCGAAGCAGCGGTCGTCGGCATTCCGGACGCGTTGAAAGGCCACCTACCTTTCGCCTTCATCACACTAGCTACACACGACCACCGTGAATCTGCAGTGCCGGACGACAAACTTCTCAGCGATATTCAACGACTAGTGCGCGAGCAAATCGGCGCCATTGCATCGCTCGGGGGTATCATCCAGGGCAAGGCAATGATCCCAAAGACACGGAGCGGTAAGACCTTGAGAAGGGTATTGCGGGAGCTTCTTGAGAATGCAACTCACGGGGAGTTCGACAAGGAGGTCAATGTACCGAGCACGATTGAGGACCGCGAGGCGGTTAGTGTGGCAAGAGAGAAGGTTCGAGAGTATTTTAGGGTCAAGGGGAAGGACTTGCACAAGGCTACAGAGGCGCGTGCAAAATTGTAGGCTTTCGCTTTGGAGGTTGTTCATTATGCTGTTGCATTAAGCTTTACTGACGTCGTGGTTTTTGGCGCCATCTTCGCTTATGAGGTTCCCGATATTGCTGCAGCCTTCGTGCAGTTGCAAATACTATTATAAAGACTACCTGCGATGGGCTATACCCCTCCATGATAGCCGCATGCCCGGGTTCTGAAACGGTATGCTCCATGTCGCATATCTTGGGTTGTGAGGGATTGCACATGTTAGTAACATATAGTCATGTTCATTTCATGTCGTACTAGGATATCCGTAATATAGTTGCACCTTTTTGTGGATGTATGCTGTTTTTACGTTCAAAGATACTGCAAGTGTTTTTCATATTTACGTCTACATATCTAACAACTTCAAAAAATCGCAACCCAACCATAGCATTATGAAATTGTGCAAAACCTTGCAGATGAAGTATTCACATATAACTCAATATGTGTCAAGACTCTGAGATGATTCCCATGTGGCTGAGGTAGGGCTTACTCCCACCGCTAGAAATATTGACATCGTAATCAGCCAGACTCAACAGCCAGAAGCCCGCACGAACGGAAGTAGATGTCTGCGACATATAGGTAAAATGGAAATCATAGTCTAGTAAATATTAGGTGCTGTATTTATGCGGTAATAGAAATATTCCGAAGGGATCAATAATTTGGTTCAGCAAGCCATGGAAAGCGACACGGTAAACTATATATGCATTGCACTAAGAAAACCAACAATTATACAAGCCTACGTAAGTCCTGACCGTAAGTAGCGCATGCACATAATTCATGAGACGTCGCACATACGGCGGATACTGAGGTATCAGAATGGTCCAGATAGCCAACCAAACATCATCCATTCAATTAAAGAACACGTTTTCAGGGTGGCGAGGACAACTACAAGTCACACGATCTGCAGTCAGGCGACAAAAGGGAGGAGTCACAAAGACTGTGCCGCAGCTATGTGATTGCTCGCAACGAAGATTGCACTGTCAATTTACGGTACAGACAAGAGAGGTACGCTAGCACGACCAGGATGATCGATGAAAGTGGAGAGATGTAAGCTATGACCACCGCGTCACCGCTTCTGCAACATCCACGCGTCGCAACATCACTGAGCACAAGAGTGAGAAGAAGTATGGTATCATTCCTAGAAAATCAGATCCCAACTGATGTGACCGTGAACTCCGAGCCTACTATAAGGCTTTGACCAACCCACCAAGCACCGAAACCGACCGTGAACCGTAGCAGCCGGCAGAAGTCGTAACATGAAAACCGTGAAGAAGAACGCTTAACCACCGAAACCGTACAGAGTGCGGCCTTGTCTCTTGAGAGCGTAAACAACATCAAGAGAAGTGACAGTCTTGCGCTTTGCGTGCTCGGTGTATGTGACAGCGTCACGAATAACACCCTCGAGGAAAGTCTTGAGGACACCGCGGGTCTCCTCGTAGATCACTGGAGGGGGTTAGCTATGAAGAATGGCAGGCAGAGTGAAGGACATACTAGCTGAGATACGCTTGACACCGCCACGACGAGCCAGACGACGGATCGCAGGCTTGGTAATACCCTGGATATTGTCGCGGAGAATCTTGCGATGACGCTTAGCTCCGCCCTTGCCGAGACCCTTGCCACCTTTGCCGCCTGGAGACGCGTCAGTATGTTGAAGTTGAGAAGCAAGACGCGCCGTAAGACGCGCCGAGACACAGGTGGGAGTACTCACGTCCAGTCATGTTAATAGTTGTGAGGAGATGTTTGTTGGAAAGGGTTTTTGGTGTTGAGTTGAGTGATTGTGAGGCTGGTAGATGCGTGGTGCTGATGATAGAGTAATGGAGTAGGGACAGTCGGTGTTTATGAGGCGATGCGGCGCGTGCACCTGAGCGCCGGATCACACCTGCCACGCCAGATCAAACTCGACGCACGGGCGCGCTTTCCAGATCAACAACCGTGCCACTTCCTGTTTCGGCCACGCCGCAAGCGAGCCAATGACGGCATTGCGCTCACTTGTGAGTTTGGAGTTCCTGCGCGCTGGTTGCTAGCAAAATTACCTTGACGTTCTGCGCTGCTTTGCACGCTCTAAAGATTGATTTTCCAGGCAACCGCCCGCCCCGCGATACCTTATAAGCTGCCCCCGCCCACCTTCCTCCGTCTCTCATCCACCACACACTTCACCTCCACTCAGCTTACAACAACCACACTCAACCACATCAACTATCAACAACTTATCAACGATGGCTCGCACTAAGCAGACTGCCCGCAAGTCCACTGGCGGGTAAGTTTATTCTTCATTCATCGAGATCTACAGCTAACTTTGACAACAGAAAAGCACCTCGCAAGCAACTCGTGAGTTCCACCGATCTTGGCTTTCGCATAGCTTGCACCACCACTGCATCCGCTTTGGTGTCGCACAGCGTCCTGCTGCCACATTTGTACATTTACTTCATAGCAACACACCTCTAACCGTTTCTCAGGCTTCTAAGGCAGCACGTAAATCGGCACCTTCTACCGGTGGCGTAAAGAAGCCCCATCGCTACGTAAGTAGCCCATAAACGCACCACACGAGGCACGAACTGACTCCCTTTGCAGAAGCCTGGTACGGTCGCTCTCCGTGAGATCCGTCGCTACCAAAAGTCGACCGAGCTCCTCATCCGCAAGCTGCCCTTCCAGCGCCTTGTCCGTGAGATCGCTCAGGACTTCAAGTCGGACCTCCGCTTCCAGTCCTCCGCCATCGGTGCTCTTCAGGAGTCCGTCGAGGCCTACCTCGTCTCCCTCTTTGAGGACACCAACCTCTGCGCCATTCACGCCAAGCGTGTCACCATCCAGAGCAAGGACATCCAGCTTGCCCGTCGCCTCCGTGGCGAGCGCGGTTAAGCACCTCGCTTTCGGCATCGACACGACATGACAACTTCTTCAGGTCGGTGATGGGTTCTTGGGACGGATTGTTTAGGCGTTTGGTTCATGGTTCACGGTCTTCAACTCGGGTTATGGGTGCACATGAGCGGTGCTGAGTATGTAGTATATCCACACGATGATCAGCGATGGGTCACTGGTGATATCTCACCAAATCAACTTATTTCAACTTCATGTTATTTGCCCATTTTAAGATGTCTTGATCAGCCTAGACGCCATGATGTTTCTAACATGTAAAATCAACAGTAAGGGCGAACCGTTGAATGTGACAGGTCGGGACCCGACGCTCACCCTGCACATCACGCCGTCGACGCAGCTACATACTCCGCAAGCGTTGTGGAAGGCAAGGAGTCTCGCCTACAAGAGGTCTCTGAATTTCCGTTTATCTTCGCGCATTCGCATATCTACCTTCCAAGCACAATGACCTGGCAGAGCGAGTTCTGGTCATGGATGTCGCCACCCAGTGTGCAGACGGCTGAGACTCCTGGTGTCGGCCAGCAGGCACCTTCGACACCCAAGATCAGCATTCCCGCGCAAGATGGCCAGCCGACGATTGTCAGCTTCCTCAGGCACTGTGGATGTCCCTGTACGTACGTCTTATCACCTGCGTTCAGCAACGCTATTCACACATGTACAGTTGCAGAGAAGACATTCCTCAACCTCCGCGAAATCGCCCCCGCTCACCCGAACATGCACTTCATAGCCGTCTCCCACAGCGACCAAGAGTCCACCGACCGCTGGCTCGCATCCCTACCTGAGCCCTCCAAGAACACACAACCCAACATGCAGATAGTCGTCGACGCAGAACGAGAAGCATATGCAGCGTGGGGTTTGGGCACATCGAGCTTCTGGCACGTTCTAGGAAGCATTCCAGGCGTGTCGAAGCTGAAGGAGGATGGCATCAATGTTAGGTCTACGGAGAGCGGCAGCAGGTGGCAGACAGCGGGCAACTTTGGGGTAGACGGGCAGGGCATAGTCAAGTGGTCTAGGAAGGATCAGGGCGCGGACGATATGCCGGACTTTAAGGAGGGGGTTGATAAGGTGCTGGGAGGGAAGTCTGCGTGAAGTACATATCGCGAACACGACAGATTTTCTAATTCTACTCTTCTCCAGAAACCATGTTTACAAGAGTAACGGCACATGATGGTGTTTGTCGAGGACCCCGCGATGGGCGCCTACCTGCATGACCTCACAAATACACGCGAAGCACGTCGCATCATCGCCACACGCACGACCAGCGCCCCACGGCCTGACGATGGCACCATGGCCACACCAATTGCGCAGCTGACGAACCGAGCGAGCGAGTATGGCTCAGACATGGACATCCAGTCTATGACTTCGCTGAGCGACTATGGCTCGGACATTGACATCGACGGAGATACGATGCTTGCAGACACCTTCGACGCCATAAGCAACGCAACACCCAACGAAAAAAGGGCAGATTTTCCGAGCATCGAATCTGAAGAGGGCGAGCGTGAGGACGAGGAGCATCATGTGGACGGCTTCGTGCAGATACACAGGCCCACGGTGCTGCGCGTGGCAAAGGGCAAGCGAGGCACTGGCGTGGACACGCACAGAGAGGCACAGAGCTCACTTGGGCGGGAGCGAGAGGCGCTGGAAGTCGAGTACGAGGAGCGATCACGGCGGGTGTGGAGTGGTATGTCTTCCCCTTGTCACGATTGCTGACGCATTGCATTCACCTACCGAGACTGACGACTAACAGCGATTAGTTCGTCTCGAAGAACAAGCCTCGCCATCCAGATTCTCGCGCTACCACTCAAACCTCAGTATACCAAAGGTTGACGGCACCTTTCCTACATCGCAAGCCGTAGACGTTGCTGCTCAAGATGCCCGCTCACCCCTCGAACGCTTTCGCACGAAGCCCAGGAAACCCCTATCAGTCACAGACCTCGTATCGCCGGCATGGTGCGAGTTGCAGTACTTTTACACCCTCACCAAGTTTGGCCGCAAGCTGCGGACACAGGCAATGCGCACCGGATCGAAGGTACACCAGAAACTGGAAGACGAGGTACATACAACGGTGCCGGTGCAGGTCCAGAGCAAAGAAGACCGATTTGGCCTCAAAATATGGAACGCTATATCAGGTCTGCGGTGCTTGCGTGAGACAGGTCTGACACGAGAGCTGGAGGTTTGGGGCGTCATTGAGGGCCAAGTCATCAACGGCGTCATCGATGAACTATCATACGAATGTCCGGATCTCGCTTTCGAGGAGCAGGTCGAGAAGTCCAGGGCGGAGACAAAAGGCGGCATCGTCCCCTTACCGCCGGGTCAGCTCAGCATCGCCCAAGCTTTTGCTAAAGTCGTCAGACCTGAAAATCAGAGTGCTTGGATCGGCACCCTGGAGCCTGACCGTCAAGTCTACATCACCGACGTGAAGACGCGGTCTGCACTCTCGTTGCCCACGGGAGCCTCATTACGTCCTACGTGGATGCAGCTTATGCTCTACCGCAAACTCGTCGAATCGCTCTCCCTAAACACTGTAGACGCAGAGACCGTATTCACGCGCTACGATCTCGAATCCCTCGACCCCTTCACGGCCGTCTTTATGCAGGAAATCAGTAACATCGGTCCTCAAAACGAAGCGTCCAAGTATCCGAACCTGCTCTCGCTCTGGTCGCTGCTCGTCACCGAAATGCAGACTACGTTCTCACCTTCCAGTCTCTCTCCCATTTTGCGCGCAGAGTTTCGGTATGCGAAAACTGGCCATGTCATCGGTTCGGAGCTCACCGTGTACGAGACGGAGATTATTGATAGATACATTGCCGAGGAGATGGCGTGGTGGAAGGGTCGTAGGCAGGCAAAGGGCGTTGAGATTGAAGAGGCGTTCAAGTGCAGGATATGTGATTTTGCGGAAGAGTGTAGCTGGAGGAAGACAAAGGTTGAGGAGGCAATTGAGAAGAGCAGACTTAGAAGGGAGGCGAAGGAAAAGAGCGCTGTTTGATAGGGGGTCGATTTTGGGGAGGTACATATGAGCGTGTTTCGTTGACTTTTTGGTGAGCGTTATGAGCCGGCAATTGGCGTGTATCTCATGCCATCACAATGTTTTGGTAGGAAATATTTCAGATCATGAACATCTTTATGATCATTATCATGCGGCATTGCGCGTATGCATGGACCTCCCGGCGCTCCGCTAGTCTTTCTCTATGGACCATGACACCTCTCATTCTCAAACAACCACCTACTGCCCGCTTGGAACCTCATACGGTCCATAGCCCGGCTTAGGGAAGTCCGGGGTACCATCCTCCTTCCAGCCGAACTTCTGAGCGCGAATCGAGCGCGCGCTCCAGCCATTCGTGGGATCCTGCATACCGTGGTAGATGATCCAGTCCTCGGTGCCATCGGGAGAGGTGGTGAAGGAGGCGTGACCGACACCGTAAGCGGACTCGCTCGGGTTTTGGTAGAAGACAGGGTACGGATGCTTGCGCCAGTCGCCAGGGTTCATTGGGTCGTCGCCAACAAGCTCGAGCTGCGCAAGACAGTAGTTGCGGTTGTCGGAGCGTGCGGCGCTGTAGATGAGGAACTGCTGGCCAGTAGTGGGGTTGGTGAGCTGCTGGGGACCCTCGTTAGAGGATAGGCGATCGTTGCTTGCGCGGCCGAAAGGCGTCTTCTCCCATGGGTACTCTGGGACGGAGATGATTTGGCGCTCGGAGAAGGGCGAGTCGACGGTCCACGGGTTCGACAACTTGGTGATGCAGAGATTGGCTGGCCAACCGTCGTACTGGCGGTGCCAGCATGAGTAGATGTGATACAGCTGGTTCTTGTGCTGGAAGTAGGTACCGTCGATGGCGAACTGGTCGTACGTGTCGAGCTCGGCCTTGAACTGATACTTGGCTTCCCACGGATCATCACCCTTGCCGACGGCCACAAACATGCGGTGGTGCACGGCGGGGCAGTTGTACTCGCACCACATCTCGATCTCCGGTGGAGGCGAGTCGTTGAGCGGGTCGGCCGTGAAGATGACCCACCAGTTGCCGTTGATGTTGTGGATCTCGGGCGCCCAGAGATCAGTCGAGTAGTTCAGGCCGGGCGGGGGTGCAAAGACCAGCTTGGATTCTGCATGCTCCCAGTCCGTCATCGATTTGCTACGGTACAGCATGACATTGACGTTGTTTGAGTAGGTGAGATAGTAGTAGTCATCGTGGCGGAACATCCAGCTATTCAGGTTAGAGTGCGCCCATTTAAGTATGTCAAGGCATTGCCGTACGGGTCTGCTCCAGCGCCCACGATAGGGTTGGAGAAGGTCGCCGGCGCTGTGGAGTTCGTGGAGTTCGATGGTACCGAGTATTGGCAGATGCCCACAGCAGCGAGGGCTGCAGTGACCAAGAGCTTGAACATGCTGGTAGTTCACAATTGCAGCAGTTTGAGTGAGTAAAAAGGTTGTGACGAGAGAGGAGAGAAGGAAAGCAAGGCATTGGGCGGTCGGAGTATTTATATTGGGAGGCGGGGCGGGGATGAGAGAGGTGAAGTGAAAGGCACAGTCACGCTAGTAACACTGGAAATCCTGCACAAACGATTGCTGCGGGATCCTAGGGTTACTCTCACCCAGAGAGGCGGTTAGTCATCGCATGGTCTTCTGATGACGCACGACGAGAGTAGGTTCGCATGTAGTCCATATGTGAAGTCGCGAGATGAATGGGCCGTTATTTCATGTCGACATATGGTTATGATGTTTGCTTAGTGGTTCCTGGAGAGATTCGAGGATGTCATTGAAAGCCCAGAAGTTGAGGTATGCGGTCCGGAGGCGGGTGTTGTGTGAAGATGCTCTGCGGAGCTTCCCCGCAAATCGCCAGCCACGCGCATACCCGTGAAGCTTGGCGTGTCTTTTCTAGTCCCGAACTTTCTGCGCGCGCAATTGCCACCTCACGCACCATGAACAACTCGCAGTTCCGACGACTTCTGGTCGACACGCCAAAGCAGCAGGATGGTGGAACGAGCAAGACTCCGGCAATGGGCACGCCGAGGACGGTGCTGGGCGCGCGCAAGCACTCTAGCATCCCCATGACGCCGTAAGTTGCTTCTTCTACCCTTCGGGCAGAGCTGATACTAACAGACAAGCAGGCGCCAAGTAGGCAGAGGCTCGGTACCTAACGAGTTTGCCCGCCAGCTCGCCGAACGCAACGCCAAATCCAACCCCCCGAAGAAAGCCAGGGCCTCGGCGCCGAAAGGCACGAAGCTCGCTGCAGGCTACACCGACCGCACGAAGGAGCGCACGGATGAGGAGCACAGTGAGATTGCGAAGCGCATCAAGGAACTCGAGGAGTCTATGAAGCTCGGCGAGATCGACCGCGAGACCTTCGAGAAGCTAGTGCAGGAGATTACAGGCGGCGACGTTGGGACTACACATCTGGTTAAGGGTCTGGACAGGAAGTTGCTTGAGAGAGTTAGACGCGGTGAGGATGTGTTGGGTAGCGAAGAGAAGGAGGGAGAAGCGGAAGAGGCGCCAGAAGTTGACGATGCATTCGACGAGTTGGCAGAAGCAGACATCGGCCCTATAACGCGCGAGAAGGTCGAGAAGAAGGGGGAGAGGATGAAATCACCGCCCCCGGTCGCTGGTGTCAAGAGGAGCCGGAACAACATTTTGAAGGACCTCAAACGGCAACGAGAGGCAGCAGCTGCCGCCGCGGCAGCAGAGCATGAGAAGAAGTACCCTAGTCTGGGACCGGGATTTCGCAAAGTCAACGCAAAGGGCGAAACATCACGCATCGAAACCGACAATAAGGGCCGCGAGGTGTTGATCGTCACCGGTCCAGATGGCAAGGAGAAGAGGAAAATCAAGAAGCAAAAGGTCGAAGAGCAGCCGACGCCTGAAGTGCGGCATGATCTCGACGACATCAACAAACCAATCAACATGCACGACTTGCCGCAGCCGAAGCCGGAAGAGTCGGAAGACGATGACATATTTGAAGGTGTCGGATCGAACTACAACCCACTCGCAAACTTCGACGATGAAGACGACAATGATTCAGAGGAGGAGGAGCCAAAGTCAGAGCCTCCAACACTGGGAGTCGAGGTTCTAGAGCATCCATCAGAAGGCGAAGTCTCATCCCCAGGACCAGATGAGGAGACTGCAGAAGAATTTATAAGCGCAGCGCCCGTAAAACGAGACTACTTCGCATCCACCACCCGCGAAACCGCTTCTGAAAAGCCCTCTGACCTCTCTTCCGCCGATGCCACCGTACGCGCCGCCCTCGCCAAAGTCCGCAACCTCGACGAAAACTCGACACTTCTACAAAGCCTTGCCTCCGACGACCCGAACGATCCCCGCAACAAAGAAGCCCGCCTTAAGAAACGTGCCGCCGAGCTGGCAGTGTCAGACCGCGATATGGAGGACATGGATCTTGGCTTCGGCGCCTCACGATTCGATGATGCCGAGGAGATGGAGAGAGAGGGAGAGAAGGTCAAGTTCAGTCAGTGGAAAGGATTGGGGGCGGAGGCCGATGATGACAATGCAGAGGGTGGCAGCAAGGGTGCAAAGAAAGAGCGAAAGCGAGGAGGGAAGAAAAGGAAGGGGGATAAGAACAATCCGGATGATGTGCTCAAGGTTATGGAGAGGCAGAAGGAGAAGAAGGCAAAGATGCTTGGTTGATGAAATGCCAGGGTAGATGGTGTTCTAGGGCTATGGAGAATATGATACCACTAAGCTCCGGACGGAACAACATAGTCTCTTGCGCCTTCGGTACTGAAGAGCACCACCACAGACTTGTCGTTCAGGTTTACTTCATCCTTCTTCTCCTTGCACAGCTTCTTCAGTGCAGTCATTGTTGCTGCTCCACATGGCCCGTTCTTCACACCTTGACTGTGTAAGTACTGCAGATCATGGTGCACCTCGGTGTCAGACACCGTGACACTCACATCCACACCCTGCTTCAAAACCTTCCATGCTGTGGTCGAGGGGGTACCGCAATTCATGCCATTCATGATGGTCTGTCCGGTGGTGATGGGTGTGATTTCCCCAGCTTCAAGACTCGCTTTTAGACACGCTGCTGTGTCCGGCTCGACTGTGATGACGGTCGCGGAGGGCGACCCGGTTTTATAGTGCATGGTGACTGCTTGCGCCCAGGAGCCTACGCCGACTGATGCTATGGCATGGGTCACTCTACCAATGTTCAAATCATGGAGCTGCTTGTCTGTCTCGGTGAGCATGGTGATGTAGCCTTCAACAACCCACTGCCCGATGTCAGCTTTGACCATATATATAACGAAAGGTAAGGCGATTTACCTCAGGGACCTCCTCATACCCTTCCCACGAAACATCCATGACCAACATGCCCCCCTTCTCTGCCTCATCCCTCGCCTTCGTGATCGAAAAATTATAGTCTCCATCAACAACAATCACCTCTGCACCCTCACCCCTTATCTTCTTCTGCGTAGCCTCGTCCATGAAATCGGGCACAAAGATGACGGCTTTGATCTGCAGGTACTTTGCCATCCTCGACACCGCTCTGCCCCAGTTACCCTCCGTACATGTCACCAGCTCTATATTCTCCTTCCTGGCTGCGGCGCCGAGTACTTCCAAAGAAGCAGTTAAGGGAAGATTGCATTTCGCGGCCACGGCTTTGTGGATGGCCCAGGAGGCGCCGAGGATCTTGAACGCTGGGAGGCCGAGGCGGTTGGATTCGTCTTTGAGGAGAACATGGCCTAGACCGAGTTGCTGAGCTAGTTCTGGGAGGGGGATGAGAGGGGTGATGACATAGTATGGGAGAGATTTGTGGAAGGGCTCGACGGCTAGGTTTGCGGGTGGGCCTGTGCATTTCCAAGAGGCTGCTGAGGGGTTGTGGAACATGATGAATGAGTAGGTCAAGAGATTTGAATGCTGATGGCTTTGAGACTTGACATGATTTGCTGGTTCAACTCGCCAGGGTTGATCTGATGAGATGGAGGCTGTGAGGTGTGGACTGATTGTACTCAGATCAAAATTGATGGATTGAGATAGTCACTCCACGTGTTTACGATAGTCAAAGTAAATCCGTCAAACAGAGAGTATGTTCAATTAAATGTAGGGCGCGCCTGGCACAGCCTTGTGAGGCAGCTGCAGAAGACTGGTCCCCTCCGGAAAGCGCTCGAGATGGTCAAGTCAGTCGTGCGGGTGGGAGTGTGGGGTGCATGAATCGTGGGCGGGCATACCCAGTACGTCATCGTCTAGGTATTCCGACGCGACTTGAGCAGCAAACCCCAAGCTACAAACACCACACCACGATGGCACAATCAGGACCGCAGTCAGCTCTGAGGAACATTCCGAGAGTGGTAGTGCGGCCAACATGGGATAATATTGTAGCGGCGACCAACCTCATCAAGGTATTTGGAGACGACTTAGAGGAATTTGTACAAGCTGACACAGGCAACAGGGTATTGTCTTCTTCACCGCACATCCCTTCCTCTACCCGCTGCTTAGAGCTCGACTGCTACCCGCCTTCCTCCTCAGCGCCTTTGTACTGCTAAACCTCTTTTTCTGGACTCTGCCGCTGCAGGTTCTCTTCTTGAAAGCATTCCATACACAAGGCAGTGCTTGGGTTAATGGAGTGTTCTTGGTGCTTGGAGAGGGTGCTGCGGTAGTAGCCATATTGTTCGAGTCCTTCCTAGTGGTACGTACATTGCATGGCACAAGGATGCGGTGTCTAGTTGTGATTTGACATTCATATACTGACCATGATGCAGGACGAGTCTCAAGTCGACCTCTTCGATGCCGTCCTGATCTACAAAGGCTATGAAGACCTGGTCCGCCAGCATCGACCCGTCAGCGAAGATGCCCTGAACGATCCGGTCCGCCGCCTCGGCAAGCCTACAAGGTCGTCGGTCTACGCGCCCTTCTCCTTCCGCCAGATTGCAGAGTTTATCCTGCTGCTGCCAATCAATTTCATACCATACGTGGGCGTGCCGATGTTCCTCCTGTTGACAGGTTACCGAGCGGGCCCATTCCAACACTGGAGATACTTTCAGCTTCTGGGTTACGACCAGAAGAAAAGGAACGCTGCAATCAGCAGAAGACGGTGGCAATACACCTGGTAAGTCTTTTGGACTCGACGATGTTGACTTGGCTGACTATTCTTAGGTACGGTACCGTCTATCTCACCCTGCAGCTAGTGCCGCCGTTTAGCATGTTCTTCCTGATGACGGCACCAGTCAGTTCTGCGCTGTGGGCGGCGGACTTGGAGAAGGGGCGAAGGGAGCAGGAGGAGGCGGACCAGATGCAAGTTCCGCAATACACGGATGAGCCAGACGCGACGGTATGATGCTGGACTAGAGTATGTCACGATAACAGATAACCGAGACCAATTTAATGTCGCATTGTTCTTGCCACAACAGCCCAAAGTCTTGAGGTCATTGAGCGACGGGAAGCTCGTGGCAGCGATGCACCGTCTCGTATCATACAGGCCCGTCTGAGACGCAGGGGTTCCCCATGTGACGCTTGACGTAGGCCCGTGCTTCCCTCTAGGCAGGCGCGGATGACGCTGCACCTCCCCAAACCGGAGCAGCTCCCAGCCATCTCAAAGCAGCTGTCCAGGGCTCCTCCTTCACATCAACACCACCACCTCCCCCATCCATCCATCACCTTCCCATTACTCCTCCACCCACTGTTCTCACATACCATTCCCCAGCACTCGTAATCGCCCGTCACCATGAAGACGGCGGTTCTTCTCGCTGCAGCCGGCTCGGCCTCTGCAGCCGTCTACAAAACACCGCTTAAGAAGGTGTCGTTGTCAGAGCAGCTTGTAGGTCCATATGGCAGCTAGCTGGCCGCGCATCACGTGACACAGCTGACCGAGAGCAGCAATATGCCAACATCGAGACGCAAATGGCCGGGTTGAAGCAGAAGTACTCCCAGCAGCACATGGCCGGCATCAATGCCGAGTCGCACCTCTCGGCCGCCCTTAAGGCTCCCTACATCGCTGATGGAACGCACCCAGTGCCCGTCAGCAATTTCCTGAACGCTCAGTGTATGTCGCGCTCCACAGTACTCAGTGGCGCCTACTGACACGCCAGACTTCTCCGAAATCTCCCTCGGCACGCCCCCGCAGACGTTCAAGGTCGTTCTCGACACCGGCAGCTCCAACCTCTGGGTTCCCTCGTCCCAGTGCACATCGATTGCCTGCTACCTTCACACCAAGTACGAGTCTTCATCGTCCTCAACATACAAAAAGAACGGCACCGAGTTCGAGATCCGCTACGGCTCCGGCTCGCTCAGTGGCTTCGTGTCCAACGATGTCTTCCAGATTGGTGACCTTAAGGTGAAGCATCAGGACTTCGCCGAGGCCACCAACGAACCCGGCCTTGCTTTTGCTTTCGGCAGGTTCGACGGCATCATGGGTCTTGGCTACGACACTATCAGCGTGAAGGGAATAGTCCCTCCCTTCTACAATATGCTCGACCAAGGCCTCCTTGACGAGCCTGTATTCGCCTTCTACCTCGGCGACACCAACGAGCAGCAGGAGTCTGAGGCTACCTTTGGTGGCATCGACGAGAGCCACTACACCGGCAAGCTCATCAAGCTTCCATTGAGGCGCAAGGCCTACTGGGAGGTTGATCTCGATGCCATCACCTTCGGCAATGAGACTGCTGAGATGGACAACACCGGTGTTATTCTGGACACTGGTACATCCCTGATCGCTCTCCCCACTACCATTGCCGAGCTCCTGTGAGTTTTGCCACATCCCCACATACAGGTGCACATGCTAACAATACCTAGGAACAAGGAGATCGGTGCCAAGAAGGGCTTCAACGGCCAGTACAGCGTCGAGTGCAACACGCGGGACAACCTGCCGGACCTTACATTCACGCTTACCGGCCACAACTTCACCATCGGTGCTTACGACTACATCCTGGAGGTCCAGGGATCCTGCATCTCTGCCTTTATGGGAATGGACTTCCCTGAACCCGTAGGCCCTCTTGCTATCCTCGGCGACGCCTTCCTCAGGAAATGGTATTCTGTCTACGACCTCGGTAACTCGGCCGTTGGTCTTGCGAAGTCCAAGTAAGTCTATGGCTTTGTTGGGAAGGAACCGATACAGACACCAGCATAGAGCTAGGACCGTTGTTCGTCGGATGATGGCGTTTGGTTCAAATTGCAATTAGGCAGAAGTCTTTGGTATTTCGTTCGTCATTACAGTATCATATGAGGTTATGTGTACAATAGCGAATTCAAATGATGAGAAAATTCTCGTGCTTGTGATGTGCGATCGTGGTATGATGTTGTCGACCTAATTTTGCTGGCGCCGGATACATCGCAGGTCTAAGAGACAGAACCAGAGGCTGAAGGATCGACAACACGCTCACAATGAACAGCGAGTCCCTCCAGGCACTACTGTCGCTCATTGTGAGGTTGAGGATATGAAATTTCCTCCCTACCTTCATCTCTTGTGTGCGGTATCATCGTGACCATGCTACATCTCAAATTTGAACCTCACTTAACTTCAGCGACTGTTGTCCTGGTTACATACATCTCAAAGTTCTCCTCATACCGTCTTAATCCCGTGATTGTCTGTCCTCATTGCACTAGAATGAACCGGATCACCTGCGCAAAGATATCTGGCAATAACCCATTGCACAAATGACTCGAGTCACACACGAAGTAAGGGAGAAAACATGATGAAGACTGATCGTATTATTCTAAACATGTACTCAATCATATCTAGTTACTCTTTACAACGGAATCCAGCATACATACGCCCAAGTCTCCGAGGTATCCATGCAATTTACCCCTAACCTCATCAGATGGGAACCATTACGTCTAGACCGAAAACAGTCCTGCGCCCCATACTATGCTCATACAAACAGAAAAAAATGACCTCACTTAATTCCGATACGCAGACTCCGAGGTGCGCTTCTGTGCGCCTGCGCCCTTCAACACCATGCTCCCCAACACCACAGAACCGCCTCCGGTTCGAGACGCATCCTGCTTAATGCCCGCGAGTGGCTGCTGAACCTCGAAAGGGTGAGAGACGTCAATCTCCTCCCCGTCCTCGATGATGGTCCAGTCTTCCTCGAACTCGTCTGTGTGGTCGTCGTCGTGCTTTGTCTGCTTCTTAATGAGCGAGCGCGCGCGGTCGAGTTCGCGGTAGATGGTCTGGATTGCTACTTGGGTGCCATTTTCCTGACGTACGTTAGTCGATTTGCATGCAATCAGTGGGACGTAGGTATGCTTACCTTTCGAATCTTCTGCCCTAATACCTTCGCCTTCACAATCATGCGCTGGCTGTTGGTGACTTCCCACAGTGCGCGGCTGAACACGCTGGTGTTGACCTTCTTCAGCCAGACACCGACACCCATGTCCTCCACGCGCTGGGCGAAGAAGTACTGATCGCCGAAGAAGGGCTTGATGATTGTGGGAATGCCCGCCCGAAGACTCGCTCCCGTGGTGCCCGAGCCACCGTGATGCACGGCTGCGTCCATCTGCTTGAACAGCCAATCGTGGGGCGCGGATTGTATCTGGAAGATCTCCGGTGGTAGGGGGACCTCCGGTTTCGACGCATCCTTCGTCTCCAGGCGGTCAGACCAACCCTTGGACAGTACACAGCGTACATCAGCCTTGAGCACTGACTCCACAACCGTCTTAGTTAGAGCGGCAGGATCGTCGAGGACAATGGAGCCAAAGCCAATGTAAACGAGCTTCTTGTCGTCTTTACGTGACTTCTCGATGAATGCCATCAGATCGGTGGGAGGCTCATACGTATCGCTCTCATCTAGGAACCAGTATCCAGTAACGCGGACCCAATCGGGCCAGTCCAATGGCGGTGGTACCACATGGGGGCTGAAATTGTACAGAAACGGTCGGAGACTCGCCTGCATCTTGCTCTGAGAGGTGCCCTGGAGTCCTAGTTCCCGGCGACGCCACCTGTTGATCTGACCGGAAATGGCAGTCCAGAAGATGGCATCGAAGGTAATGTACGTAAGGCTATTATAGCCACCGCCCATCTTCTTCTCCAATACCGAGAACGCATGCGGATAAGCCCGAGTGCGCGTCCAAGGCATCGTGAAGGCGCGGAAATACGGAATCTGTAAAGCCTCAGCGATGTGGATTCCTGCCATGGTGCTAGGGCTTTCGATCAGAACGTCTGCGCCCTGGCATGCCCGCCATGAAGAGCTGCACACATCGTCGAGCCACCCGCGGAACTTTGAGCTGGCCTCCTTCATGAAACCATACGTGAACATGCCGTGCTCCACGCAGATCCTCATGAGCTCAGCCGGTTCGCCATCAACAGGTGCAAAGTCGATGCCATGCTTGCGCACCCAAGGCTCGAACTCGGCGTGTGTCGCGATCCGCGGTTTATGTCCCTCCTTCAATAGCTCTTTGCATAGCGCGATGTATGGCTGCACATCACCTCGAGATCCGATTGTAAGACAGACGATCGTCAGTGGCTCCGACGGCTTGAAGTCGACGAAAGAAGCCAGCGGGTCGTCGAAGATGAGAGGAATTCGATCGTGATCGGCAGCACGAACGATTTCCGATACGTTGATCTGTTTATCCGTGTCGCTAAACTCTCGCGCCTGTTGCAGAAGATCGTGTTCAGCTTTAGCGGCCTCGTCGTCGCTATCAACACCCGAAGAAGCCGAACCCTCTTCTTCGATGTATTTGGTGTTCTCCAGGATACGGAGCACGGTAACGGCACACTCATCGCGATACTCGGCTTTTGAGAATTCGAAGAAGAGCTCTTCATGACCCTTAATGACAATGGAGAGACCATGGTAGCCAATTCGGAACCCCTTCTCTTTGTTTACATTCTCGATATCTCGCATTGGGAGAATAATCTATTGCTGTCAGAGATGTCTGTGAGGAGGGAGTTGGTTGGAATACCTTAGTCTTGGACCCCGGCATCAGGCTACGAAAGCAGAAGTAGTTTCCACTAATGTAAATTTTGCCATAATTAGGTAGAACCCGCTGAAGTGACGCGAAGAACGACGACTGGAGCACCTCAGTCTCGGGGAAGGCGAAGTGTTCCCTGAAGTTCTCCGCTGCCTTTGCTGCATCATCGTGATCTTCGACTCCGTGGATCTGATCGCCAGTTTCCAGCCCCTCAGCGGTGTTGTAGTGCTTTCGCCCGCCCGCCAGCATACCAGAAACCTTCTCGTAGTATCCCATCGATTCGTTCGCGAGTAGGCTACCCACCTTCTTCGATCGGGTTCTGAGAAAGCCTGCGAGGCCGGAGGCCTTTTGAAGTGGATATGAGGCAATATCTTGGAGGGCGGAAGAAGAGCCCGATAAACGTGGAGCTGCTTGACCGCTATCCGTATCATCCTCAAATTCTTGAGCGCCTGTTGGTTGGGAGTGCCTGGAGCGCTTGACGATATTCACGGGGTTTAACTGTGTTGAACGCGTTATCTCCTGTGAATTTATGGCCACTTGATTCTGTTTGTTGATAGAGGGAGAGGAACTACGTGAGTGATTGACAGGTCCACGGAATAAGTCGGAGTGGTTCAGCATTTGTGAGGCAGAAGCATTGCTTTCGTCTATCGACTGGATAGCGGCTGACGACTCGGTCCCAGGGTACAGTGAAAGAGTCGCAGATTCCGAGTCCGCCACTCTTGGTGATAAAGGTGATCGGTCCCCTGCTCGACCCCTTGACTGTATGCCAGGCCGGCTTCCGCTGAAGCTCCGCTTTACTTCATGACTGGGCCGTCGTATTTCAGAGCTCGGGCGACGGAGGGTGCGGCTGGCGTCCATGCTGCGTCGCACGTCCCTGCTCTTTCGATTGATGTCAGTGCTGGACCGAGCAGATACATCATTGATGGTTGACTTTCCAGCGTGCGGTGCGGGCAATGGTGACAGAGTGGCCCGAACACTCTCTTTGATCTGCGGTATTTCACCAGTATTACTAGATGCTGCCACAGTATCCCGAGGGCTCGGTGAGCCCGAGAGCACATCGCGGGCTGCAGGACCTTGAAGTGCTTGATGATGCTCGTTATCGTTAATCATGATGCGTAAGACTTTGAGCGCATCTTGGCCCCTGTTAAAGAAGGAGAAAAAGTACTACCACGGTTAGCTGACATAAGAGTCGTGTAATGACCACAACGTACCTCGTCGATAGCGAAGGTTTCATCATTGTCGACAACACGGACTTTGACCGTGTTTGCGAGGTCCAGTATCGAGCTTTCTTCAATCTCGAGTACATTTTGGATTGGCAGCGATATCTTTACACTGTTCCCTTCGTTATGTGTGCGGAATATGACCTTCTGAATCGATCTAGACCACTCTTTTGCACTGGCTGCGCTGTCGGCTTTGAACAAGTACTTCCTTTCATCTGTCGTAATGACGAATGTAGTCTCTTCCTCGCCCTTCTTGGTGCTTTCCACCACATCGGCTGATATGGCATATTGAAGATTGATACGATTGCGCGGAAAGTACAACTCTGCTGGATTGGTGTAGTACGCAAGGACATCCCCGCGCAAGACAAACCAATATCTGTTGTACTTTGACCGGCCACGCTTGGACAGGTAGCCCGTCTTGCTAACATCATGCTTCGAAGGTCAGCGGGTCATTCCAAGCTTACGGCCTCGGGTACTTACATGTTTCTTGGGTATGTACGCGTAGAAGCAAATGTGCTTTTGCGTGATATACATGTATCCCTGCAGTAGTATGCTCTGAAGCAGCCAGCAGGCATACTCGGCAATAACATCCTCGGCCTCTTCAAACTCGAAGATCTGCTGTATTCTCTTTGCTAGTGTCGCCGGTGCCTTGCTGTTGGCCAGGCCAGCGGAGCTTCCATATGTGCTCTTCCGACCCGAGTTCCTGACTTTCTCTACGTGTATTCCCTCGCCAGCCGTGACCCGGGCTTTCGCTTTCGGAGGCTGCTCGCTCGGGGACATCGGGAGCTCGTCTGGTGACGGTCGCGGTGGCAGGAACTGCGAAGAGGACATCTGATCTATCTGCTGACTTTCTGAGCGTGCGTCCTTGCTCGCCATCTTGAGCTTAGGCAGCGACCGCAACAGCTTGTTCTCCGATAGCGCCCACCGATACTTGCTCTTCTCTGCCTTCGCTTCCTGGAAGGACTCTGGTGGAGTGTGGAAGTCGTTTGCTGAGCTTAGTCTGCTTAATCTGGCAGCGCCATCCAGGCCGTGGTATGGCGTCTTCCGTTTGCCGTCGTCTTCGCTGTCGCCAGAGTCTACTTCCTGCATAGTGCCCAGATCCGTTTGTGCCTGCTGGCCGGCGCGGGCTATCATGGAGAAGATCGACTGGTTCATCGACATGGTATTGCCCTTCTTCGGCGCCGTGACGTCCTCATGTGCATCGTCCCCATCTTTGAAGCGCTCGGGAACATCCAGCGACACCCCGCGCGATTCTCGTCTTGGGTCCTTGCGCTTCTTGGTTAGTCTGCGGCTCATTCTGTCCCTGCCGCGGTCCTGGGACGCCATTTTATGTGGTTGTGCTGTGTGCCTGTCCCCGACAATTGTTGGTACCCAGCGTTTCGTGCTGCGGCGGGTCAGAGAGCTCTGGACGGCAAGGTAGGTAGGAGTGTGTGTGTGTGTGTGTCTCTTAGTTCTTTCAAGGAAGGATCGGTCGCTGCAGCAGGCAGTCGCTGCGTGTTAGACGTTACATGGTGAGTTATGGCAGTCCTCCGCGCGATGACAACCACGAGACAGGTCCACGCTCACCCACGGAGCCAGGGTGCTAGCGTCAAGCGTCCAGTGCACAAGGCTGCGCAGATAAGCGCCGGCAGCACCAGACCAAACATCACATCGGCTGCGCAGACCACAAAGTACATCCCACGCCTTTTCAGCAGTTGCCTACTTGTTATCGCCCCAACATAATCCAGCCCGCTGAGCTGCTGCGGCTTCTCGAGCTAGCCATGGCCATCACGTCATTGGTCCGTTCTTATCGATAACGCTAGGTATAAGCCGAGCACTCGGCACTAAACACTAGGGGCTACCTAGATGCCAGGGGTGCCGAAAAGAGTACCGGCGCTCCATGATTTCGTACATACAGTATGTTTGTAGAGGCATGACTCGGCGCATCCTCACCTTTGTTGTGGGAGTCATAGAGTCGCAGATGGGGAAGGTACCTACATGGTCGCTGCCTAAAAGCGATGGTACCATGGACATAAAAGCCGCACCCCCCCTACTTTGGTATCGACCACAGCAACAGCTCATCATCCTACATCCTAGGGGCGTCCTGGGACGCAGTACTGAAGCCATCTACAGGCAAATACATACCAGTAGAGTGTTTATGGCACAGGCAGGGTACCAGATACAGCAACTGCGCAGAGCAGAGCATCAACTCTACATCGAGGGCTGTATGCGGCACTCATTTAGCACAGGGAGCACGTGAGTGCGAACATTACTCCCTAGTGGTTGCGACATCTACGGTAGTGGTACTATCTGTCCTTTCAAACGCTGCTTTCGACGACGTGTGCGCCCTTGCCGCTCTTTGTTCCCCGCTGCGTGTTCCCCGCTGCGAATGTTTGAAGGCTTCCGGCACAGACGTGCAAGGAACTAGACTGAAGCTCTCCCCTGCTTTCGGAGGCGCTGCTATAAAGTCGCCGCCAACCCCACCCAAGCTCACACGCGCGCATTTGGGAATTAGTCGAGCCGCAACGCTATACGTCAATCCTGGTCACTTTCAGCGAACTGCACCTCAGTTTACCGCAATTACTTCTCACAATCCACTCCAAGTCGCCGGCGCCATCGCTCCTGCTTGCCGTGACGCGCTTGCCCAAGCTAGCTCCACCTCCGAATGCGCCGACTGGGACCGCAACGCGCCTGCCAAAAACACCACATCCCGAGTCGCATGGACTGTCACAACGCGCAATGAAGATCTCATCGCCCGGCGGTCTGTCGTACCCCATCACCGTGATCGAGCTCTTGAAGAAGCGCGGCGACCAGGTTCCACGCAGCGAGAGAGTGTTTTCGTACCATTATGAGACTCGCGTTACAGAGGGCGACAAGTGGGGAGGGGAGAAGACGATCATGAAGAAGTTTATACAGACATTCAATGCGACTACCGAGGGTAAAATCACGCGATGGTTCATCAAGCCGGGCACTGTCCTCGATAGAGCTGGGTAAGCCTCCTGCGGTGCGGAAGCCTGAGAATGACACTGACATGGACCTAGCATTTCGCTCCTCGAGATCGAAGAGCCATGCACCCACGAGACGCAATTCGGCGGCCTTTGCGTCGACTGCGGCGAGGACATGACTAAAGTTGACTACCTCACCAAAGAGCGCAACAGCGAACGCGCAACGGTGAACCTAGCGCACGACAACATCTCCTTGCTCGTTAGTGCCAAGGAAGCCATGGCCGCCGAGGAGGATACGAGGAAGCGGCTGTTGAGCGCAAAGAAGCTTATTCTCGTTGTCGATCTAGACCAGACCGTCATCCACACCACCTGCGAGCGGACTATTGCGGAGTGGCAGGCGGACCCCGAGAACCCCAATCACGATGCGGTCAAGGACGTGCAGGGCTTCCAGCTGGCAGATGACAATGTGTCTCATGTGGCTGCGAACTGGTACTACGTCAAGATGCGGCCAGGCCTCAAGGACTTCTTCGACAGAGTCTCCAAGTTGTACGAGATGCACGTCTACACTATGGCTACCCGAGCCTATGCGCAAGCAGTCGCGAAGATTATCGATCCCGAGCGCAAATATTTCGGCGACCGAATCCTCAGCCGCGACGAGAACTACACGGACAAGCTGAAGAGTCTGGCCCGACTTTTCCACCACACTACGTCCATGTGCGTCATTATCGACGACAGGGCCGACGTTTGGCAGTACATCCCGCATCTGGTCCGCGTACCCGTCTTCAACTTCTTCCCCGGCGCAGGCGACATCAACGCGAGCTTCTTGCCCAAGCAGCAGGAACTAGTCTCGTTCGCAAAGAACAAAGCACCCCCGACACCGAAGAAGACACCTACAGATAGCGAGCCCTCCAGTACTGTGTCTGTCGCAGGCAAGCCCGCTGACCCAGCCCCGACTGATGCCCCGAATGGTGATCTCGTTGAGCTCGGGCAGCAACTACTCTCTTTGGCAACAACTGAAGATTTGGAAGAGCAGGCCAAGGAACAGGAGAAGCTCATCATTGCTCAACAAACCGAGCGGCCTCTCTTGCAACAGCAGCGCATGCAAGACAAGGAAGACGAAGCGGCTGAAGACACCGAGAGTCCCGATAAGGTGGAGAACGGTGATTTGCAGCACGCAGAACATCCCAAAGTCCGGCACAGCATCCTCAACGACGATGACCGGGGACTAGAGGTCATTGAAAAGAACCTGCTTCGCGTGCACCGGACATTCTATGACGATTATAGGGCAGCAAAGAAAGTCCCTGCAGGCGGCCGTGTCGCTGAACTGAAAGGCGAAAAGAGCCCGAAGAAACGTCCCATGGACGACGTGATCCCTGATGTCGCCGAGATCATGCCGCGCATCAAGGAAGAGGTGCTAGATGGTGCGGTGGTTGTGTTCTCTGGCATTATCCCGCTGGGCGTTGACATTCTATCGTAAGTTACTTATCAACACTCTTGGAATACATGGTCCACAGCTAACAGTACTAGGTCCGATTTCGCATTGTGGATATCCAGCTTCGGTGCAGAAGTATCAACCAGTATCAACCGACGGACAACCCACGTTATCGCTAACCCTGATCGAAAGACGACCAAAGTCAAGAGAGCCGCTCGGTATCCACACATCAAGATCGTCAATCCTTCCTGGATGGTCGATTGTTGTACCAGGTGGGAGCACATGGAAGAAACACCCTATGCTATTGAAATTGATGCCGCCGACCGTAGCGGATCTCCGGTCGGGGACCTCGAAGATGAGAGCATCAGTGCTACCGGCGACGAAGAGGCCGATGAGCAGTCCGAACTAGTTACGGTAGGCCTAACAGAGGAAGCCTGGGATGCGGCGGACGACGAATTAGAGGCATTCTTGAACGAGCCGGATACCGACGGCAACAGTGATTCTGACTCTGACAGCGTCCGCTCAGACAACAGCACGGTATTAGATTCGAAGCAAAGCAAGAAGAAGCGAAAGCGCACAAATTCGACGGATGGAAGTGAGGCCGATGACAGCGACAGCAGTGTCACTAGCACTTCTCGACTGCAGCGGCGAAAGAAACGCACCATGGAGCGGGTCACGTCTCTAGCGAACGTCATCACTGCGGATAAGTCGTCAGGTCTACCCAGCCCCGAGACTACAGGACCGGAAGAGGGTCAAGGTGAGGATGACGAGAAGGTGCCTGAAGCAAATGGGGTTGCGCCGGACCTTCAAGAGGACTATGATGACGATCTGGAAGCGCAGCTCATGGCGGGCTTTGACGATAGCGATGGAGAGGAATAGCGGTTTCAGAGGATTTGTTTAACGTGCGGAGGATTTGTATTATCCATCACCTGCATAGCGAGGTGTCTGGCATTCGGCGTTCTCCATTGAGCATTTTTGGGATACCTTAGATCTGGACGGATCTTTGGCGCTTTTACAAGTTGGCCCGTCATTACGGACGATGGCTCATCTACTACAAATGCATGATTGATATCCTGCATCTTCATTCACACCCACTGTCCGGTAGTCTTCAACGGTTGTTTAAGGTGCTGCCTAGATGAGGCTAATGTTCGTGATAGCATTATCGTGATTAACTAATCTGAGCGAGGCTAGAGGCAGCTGACAGCTGACAACGGCCGTTGAAGGCTGGGAAGTCGAATGGGACTCTGACGATGCTCTCCAGCTGAACCCTTGTGCCCGGCCTCCTGTGGCGGTGCATGTCCTCAAACAATCCAGGCCTTCTAGCGAAATTGTCAGAGCTCATAAAACATAACCTTGAAGATCGACTTTTTTGTTCTTTTCACTACGCGTTCCGGAAACATTGACCGGTTCAGAGCTTCATGCAGGGCTCGTTCGCTTGTCCAATAGCAGCTAGCCAGCGCACGATTTCCCCAGTCTCCTAGCGTGGGGAAGCGGGAAGCTGGTGCGGAACTTCAGCGCAAGGCTCGCTCGGTGGAGCGTTTGAACGAGTGAGGCTGAACGTTTCTTTGGCCAGCCTTTCAGCCACCAGCTCTCTCTCTCTCTCTCTCTCTCTCTTGTAAGCTCCACCTCTACCCACCGGTCACACTAGCGATTCACTGCGTCCAGGCAGCAACGACAGCAAGCTGCAGACATCTTGAGCGATCATCTTGACATACATAGCCCGACTGCCCGTGCCCACACTACCGAGATATCGAGCGCGATCGTGCTTCGAATACTTTCCGGCTCTACCAAGAGGAGCCAGATTCGGCGACTGCGAATAGCCCTGGGCTCCACCACGAGCAGTAGAAACCATGGCTTCCAGGCTGGCGTTCATGGATCTCTCGGTGGATTTGAAGACGTTGATCGTTCAACATGTAGGTATAAGAGACGCAAGTCGCAAGGCTGCAGGATGATCATGTACTAACAACCACAGATCAACCGTCCCACAGACCTCAAGAACGTATGTCTCACGTGCAAGCAGCTCCACGAGATCGCTGCGCGCCCGCTCTACTACGAAGTCACGCTCGATGTCGGCTCAGCGAACGATACGCGGCTCGGAGCCTTCCTCAACCCCAAGAACATTGGCCTGCAACACATTCGGAAGCTTGATCTCTACCTCGCCGATGTCATGGACAAGTGCAACCAGCTTCAGCAGGCCAACTTTGCGATTCGCATGATTCTGGAGCTGTTGCCCGAGAACCAGCTTGAGAAGTTCTCGTGGCACCCGTGGTCGCCATTCTCGGCAGACAACCTGGTGTTGCTGTACAAGAAGCAGAAGCGCATGCGTTGGATGGAGAGCATCTCACTGGACCGCAATGTTCTAGAAGAGCTGCAGAAGATACCGAACATCGAGAAGTGCTTCGAGAACGTGCGCAAGATAGGGCTCTATCCAGACTCGCGAGAGGTCCTAGACTTCTGCCACTTCCTGCTCAAGAACACCGCCAATCGCAAACTCGACAAGATCACACTGCACGCCAGCTTTGATGAGATGGACGCATCAGTGACGACGCGCGAACTCAACGACACCGTCAACGAGCCTGGCCTTATCACATCAACCATGTTCAGCCACATGCAACCGTTCGCAAAGTGCACGCCTATCACGCTCAAGGAGGTCACGCTGCAGAAACTCCACTTGCGATATGCTGCCGAGACGTACTGCAAGTTGATCAACTTCCAAACTATCAAGAGTATCCGCATCTTCGGCTGCTCAGGCGCCGACGCCCTGTTCGCAGAACTCAGTAAGAGCTCGAAGCTTCCTGAAAGGCTGGAGACTTTGGAGTTCAAGCACGATGATAATACCGAGAACGATGGTCTAGGCGCCATTGACGGCTTCCTCTGCTTAGTGTCGGGCATCAAGACGCTCACCATCGACCTTACCTTCGCCAAGAGCCTGCCGGCATCTGCTGGTATCGTACGACATGGCAAGACATTGAAGACGCTCAATGTACATGCTAGTACAGGTCCAGACAGCTGTGACGAGGAGCTTGTATACGACTACGCGTCTTTCTCGCAGATATGCAAGGACTGTCCGCTGTTGGAGCAGATTTCGGTGGCCTTCCCCGGAGTGAGCGTCCTTCGAAGCAAGAATGACAGCTTCGTCAACTTCGAAAACTGTCTTGGGGACCTTGCGAACCTCGCTACGCTGAACATTACTACCTGGCCAACCAATAGCCCGTCGTCGACGAAGCTGCCTCGTAAGATCTACGAGCATCTCCTAGCTGGCTTGGCCCAACAGGGCTTCGAACGCAGCTCGGGCCATGCTAAAGAACAGAACCGCCCACCAAAGCTGGCGATCATCGCCTTCGGCTCTTCTGATAAGGTCTACGATCGCGAGGACAGCCAGAACCAGATTAGTAAGTCAAGCCTGCCATGGGTACGCATGGTGTTTCCAAAACACCGCGAAGTGCTCCAGTCTTCAAACGCTGAAACTAACCTCACGTTCAGTCTACGTCAAAGGCCGCCAAATCGACCCACTCGGCAAGGAGACGTCAACCGCTGTCCAAATCGGTTGGTGTCTCCGGAAGTTTGTCGATGCTGGCTCCAAATCTGAAATCCTAGATTTCTCCCTGTCGCGGAGCTCACGACCACCGACGCGAAACTCCCCGGATAGCGACGATAGCGATTGACAGACACGGACGGCGGGTGCCTTGGGCTGGGGCCATCTCACGGAGTGGTAGCGATGATCCAGGTGGAGACCTAGACGTAAACGGTAAGTACATCTGGCATGAATGGTACATGTATCAATTATTCCCATCTCGATCGTTAGCGGGAGTCATAGGCGTGAAAGTATTCAACCCCATATACCATCTTTCTCATATTCATTTGCCAGATTGAATCCTTCTGCTTGCAACTCAATGATGATAGTTGCTCTGGACTTTGTATATGGGGCTTGAAATTTTGATGTTAGATTACTGATGGTAACCAAATCTTTTGGAATCGGCTAGGCCCAATGTCACCCATTCTCCCCTCATGATAGTAATAAACATTAGACAGAATACCCTTCGGATCTTGGAGCTTTCCCATGAGATCTGCTTCGCTTGGGCCGATGATTGCAAGCTCCCTTATTGGTTGGATCCCATGGTAAGGTGCAACTGAATCAGTTGCAATGAACAAAATGATGTAAGGATCGGACGCTAAACAGCCTTCTGTGCGGTTCTGCTCGGCGTGTCTCCTCAATTCGTAGACAGAATGCGTAAGGCGGCCAACACCAAGCCACTTTCAATTGCGGCAACCATCTCTAGTTATATCGGCCGGTATGCATGTATAATTACCCCAGGCGTTCCCCTCAGTTCACAATCGTCTCCGCTTTTAATTGCACCTTCCCCGGCCGGTACTTGCCGTAACTCTTCGGATCGCGCATCGTGCATGCAGGTGAGCTCCCGGGAATCTTGTTTTGTTTGTCTCGGTTTGATTACGATTTTTTTTCTGTCGAGGGACGTTTACTGCACTCTGGAAGCTAACGGGCGACGATTTTACACCTTTCTCGCGGGAAATCATCGGCAGCGCGAGGACCTCTCTGACTATGACCTCGCCGCCGCCGCATTCGGCACAATACCCTCCGCTACTGGACGGCCAGGGCACGCATTACACCCCGATATATCCCAATGGACGAGCGATTGAGGCCTTCCCGAAGCTCGAGAACATCAACGAAGTGCTGCAGGCACAACAAGCGCTCCACGCGACACATGTTTTGAACCCTCCGCTACCACAACAACCGAAACCGATTCGCTTGCGCAAAGCCTGCGACTCGTGTAGTATACGGAAAGTGAAGGTTGGCCTTCGCAGACTCTGTAATGGGCGCATGATGACTGACTCTGTCCAGTGCGATGAGTCCGGGCCGCCATGTCGCGCCTGCCTGGCTCTCGAGATCCCATGCACCTTCAACCGCCCCAGCCGACGCCGCGGACCACCCAACAAGCACGCCGATGCTATCAAGAAGCGCAGAGTGGGCGACACAGATCCAAACCCCGGGGAGTCGCTGTCGCAGTCTCCCACCAATGCCGCCCATGCACTGGCCCAGCTGCAGGCCTCGCACCCCGCCCAGCTCTCCGCCGAGGAGATATGCGCGCTCCCGACGCTGAACGCACTCATCGACGACTTCTTCACGTGCATCCATCCGCTGTGTCCCTTTCCGCACGAGCCGTCGTTTCGCGAAGCATGGGCCCAGAGAGAGGACCTGTCGAACCCTTCCTTCCTCGCCCTGCTGGCTTCGATGATCGCTGCCCTGGTGGCCTCTTTTCCTCGCAAGCCACGTCTGCACCTCACCACACAGACTCGGCGCGAATATCCGAACCATCTTTCCCTCGTTGACAAGTGTCGCGACGTCTGCGCACGCGCGCGGGGTCCTGGCTACCTTGATCGGCCCTCGCTAAACGTTTACGATGCGTGTACAAGCTATTTCCTGGGTCTGACCGGAGCCTATGTCTTCCAATGGCGGCAACTGCGACTCTACTTCGCCGAGTGTTTAACCATCATCCGCTCACTGGGACTTCACAAGAAGGAAGCTCAGGGCTACACCTACTTGGGGAACGTCCCCGGCGCTTGGGGCTCGAATGGACCCAACTTCGACGGCTCAAGAGAGTCCAAGTTGGATCACATAACCGAGGAAATCAGCCGGCGCGTGTTCTGGACCGTCTTCGTTGGCGTGCGGACAATGCAGCAGTTGGGTACTTCGTTTGGGGAATTGATGATTGCTCCTGCAACACCCACCGAATCTCTACCTCCGCTGCCCGTGGAGGTGGATGATGTGCACATATTCCCGAACGAAATCCAACCTCAGCGGTCGGGCGTCGTTTCAATGATTACTGGGTTTAACATGAACGTGCACATCTTCCTATCATACTCATCTCTAGCTACAGCAGAGATGGCATTCGGGATTGACGAGGTGTTCGACTGGGAGCGACAGCAGCGCATCTTCGAGCAGAGTTTGCAGCGCTGTAGGGAGATCTTGGAGAGCATACCGGAGGTGCTCAAAGTCCAACCCAAGGCCGGAAAAGACAGTGGGTTTGAACAGCAAAGGACGTATTATCCTCCTATGCCAGAGTACTCCAGCATGAGAGACCCTGCGTTAAACAGTTATGACAGAATAGAATCCCCGGATACGCGCCGCTATGAGATCCAGAAAGCGAACATCTACGCCAGTCATCTGTCGACTCGCTCATACCTAGTGGAGAAATACTTCCTGCAGTTGGAGAAGTATCAGAAGATGAAGACTTCACCGAATGGTCTTGCAGCAGGGATTGACAGGTTTGTATCCGGGACGACCGCCGACACCGACGCTCTCGAGAAGACAATGGCCGAGGAGCGCGAACAAGTGGTGAAAGATCTACTAGTGGTCCTGGGAAGCATCGATATGGTCAACATGGAGCCGAACGGAGACTCCTTTGTAAGTCTACAAATTTACTTGCAGGACTCTGACTTCTTGTATGAAGCTGGCGATGACGTAGCCGTAGCCTGTTCGACACACGATTTCTTTCGCAGAAACATCTTCAGTCCGATTGCAAGCTTACGATTTGTTCCGACACAGACTCAGAAGATTCGTTCAATTGCTAGAACGCTGCTGGAAGTGCCAAAAGAGAGGAGGGGCAGTGTGGCACTTCAGCACCAAGACTACTTGTACAAATTCTTGGATATATTGAGTAAATTGGAGAGGGTAAGTCCTGAGGCTAGCGATCCGAACGGCGGTGCGATCGATGAGGAAGGCGAGTTGCGCCTTTGGGCAGATCTGAAGGATCATCAGTTGAGGTTTCAAGAGCAGGGGGGTGTCTATGGGTTCTCATGAGATAACGTTCAGCAAGAGGTATGAGTACCGACATGACCGTCTTCAGAGTGGTGGAGACAATGCCAGGGCACGCAATCGACACACCGCACGAATAGTAGCACGCATGCGTGACTTCAGTTTTCTGAGGACTATTGCTGCGAACTTAGGTTGACCCTCCGCGCAAGGCGATCTCCTAGTATGTAAGACGTTTGGCAAGTGCTTGGCAAAGACGAAGAGATCTCCAGTCACTGGGCATTTGGTACACAGTTGACTACGCATGTGCAGAAAAGTTTGATCATTCTCAATGAATTCGATAATCCAAGTTTCAGCTCAACGGTGTCCTTTATGATTGTTCATGATATCGATCTGTTCATGGCCCTACAATCACCATATGTATACAATATATGTACAGCATCAACAGGCGGGGCGTTTAGACCCCTCTTCTGATCTTCCATGGTCCTGCAATTGACAGGTTTCCTCTCAGATATGCTGTCTCCCTTCCCATTCCCACAGTATCTGCCTCTGAACATCATCCCTACTCTTGTAGCTCAATCGCAGATCTCTCTACGGTACGACAACCACGCCCAAACTCCCCGCCTGCCCAACAACACTCCTCGCAATCCCCTCCAAGGTCAACCCACTCAACCGCGTCTCGCTATGCTTGATCTTCGCAATCTCATACACATGCTTCAAGCTAACGGTCCCGACTGTCCCCTTTGTCGCATTGCCCACCGCCGGACTGTTCGTTGAAGTCTTCCCCTTCTGCCCATCGTGGTTGTTCATCGGGCCGGGTACATTGCCTGCGCCCCGTATCTTGTTCTTCGTGGGTAGGACACCGGCGGCGGAGAGCAAGAGTGTTGCGGTTGGTGGTGTGCGGAGCGAGAAGTGGAATGAGCGGTCGGGTCGGACTGTTATGCGGGCGGGTATGGGGGTACCGGCTGTGTAGTGCGATGTCCTTGCGTTGAATTCCTGGGGTAAATGTTAGAGGTTGTATGAGGATGGGGGAGGGGGGGGGGGGGTTGGAGTGGAGATGGTAGACGTACTTTGCAGAAATCCATGCTCTTCACACCTTTGCTACCCAGCGCTGGACCGACGGGCGGCGAGGGAGAAGCCGCGCCTGCGCCTACTATCAATTTGACGATTTGGTCTTTTGCTATTGCTTTCCGCGCCATGATGTGTGTGGATGCGATGATTTGGTGGTTTGGGGAATTTGCGGAGGCTCGGAGGTCTCGGTCACTGGGTTTTCCGCTGGATGTTCAATCATAAATTGGACGCGACGAAGGGGTCTAATGCCTTCCAGTGGGTATGATGAATTGTCTGAAGACTGATTCCGTGTATGATGATATGGTTAACGATAAAGCTGGAATAGACATAATGCTCGTCATTACACGTGATAGCGCGATGACGCTAAATTTCAACGCGTCTGGACTTCCGCCACCATCGATCAACACTCCGAAACCATATCCCCCCTTCGTTCCCTCCTCCACCACGCTGGTCGAAGATACGCTGCTAACCTCCGAAAATCTACATCGACGCACCAGTTCCTCATGCATCGACCAAAAACACTCGCAAATGGCGAGGCCACACATGCGAAGCCTGCAGCGCGTCTGTATGGTGGCACACCTCAATCGACCGATCGCCTCATCAAGCCTTTCAGATGTCCTGGCTCCGCAACATTTTCGCGCGCATCAGAGAAGCCTGTAAGGAAGCGAAGGAGGGTCGACTATTCAGGTGCTGGCGGCGAAGATGGAGAAAGCGACAAGCCGTATTCGAACGAAGACCGGCTAGCTCTTGCCACACGGGACGCGAACCGATTTCCAGTCTTCAAGCCCAAGGATAAGGACTCAGCATTCAAAGCGAAATTTACAGTTCCTCTCGTTAACAAAGATACGGGAGCTTACAATCCGCATCGACCAGCACCGCTGCTCGGTATGCGGACAGGAACCATCTTGGTTGCGCGGCCGCTGCATGACCCTAGCGGAGAATTTGCGATCGTTCTATATGACCCGACCGTGGATGACAAGCCGATACCCAAGGAAGAGGCGGAGCCAAAGCTGAGTCAATCAGAGAAGAAAGAGCTCGAGGAAGCACCATTGGTGCACAGAAGTCTGGCTGAGATCCTGGGGTTAAAAAAGAAGGTGGAAAACGAGCGACCACGGGTACCAGTTGTCATAGACCCAAGACTTTGCAAAGTTCTTCGTCCGCATCAAGTCGAGGGCGTCAAATTTCTCTATCGAGCTGTGACCGGCATGATCGATCCGAATGCCCATGGCTGCATCATGGCAGACGAGATGGGTCTCGGCAAGACACTGCAATGCATCGCCCTTATGTGGACCTTGCTGAAGCAGGCACCTGAGGCTGGTAAGTCGACGATACAGAAGTGTGTCATTGCTTGTCCGTCAAGTCTGGTGAGAAATTGGGCGAATGAACTTATCAAGTGGCTTGGAAAGGACGCCGTTACCCCTTTTGCTATCGACGGCAAAGCATCCAAAGAAGAGTTGATTCAGCAAATACGGCAATGGTCGATTGCATCTGGACGTGCAGTCGTCAGACCCGTTCTGATTGTCTCCTACGAAACCCTGCGCCTTTACGTCGACGAGTTCGGACAGACACCCATCGGATTGATGCTCTGTGACGAAGGGCATCGACTGAAGAACGGTGATAGTTTAACCTTTACAGCTCTGAACAGCCTCAACGTACAAAGGCGTGTCATTCTTTCCGGTACACCCATCCAGAATGATCTCTCAGAGTACTTCGCACTACTCAATTTCGCGAATCCGAACTACCTTGGAACACGTATGGAGTTCCGCAAGCAGTACGAGATACCCATTCTGCGAGGTCGCGATGCCAATGGAACCGATGCGGACATCAAGAAGGGCAACGAGCGGCTGGTGGAGCTTCTAGGACTAGTGAACAAATTCATCATCCGGCGGACCAACGACATCCTCTCCAAATACCTCCCTGTCAAGTACGAGCACGTCGTATTCTGCAATCTCGCGCCTTTCCAGAAGGATCTTTATAATCACTTCATCAAATCTCCCGACGTTCAAAGTTTGCTTCGTGGCAAAGGATCGCAGCCGCTCAAGGTCATTGGTATGCTCAAAAAGCTTTGCAATCACCCCGACCTACTCAATCTGCCTGAAGACCTGCCGGGTTGCGAGAACACGCTACCTAGCGACTTTGTTCAGAAGGATGCCCGGGGCCGAGATCGAGAGGTCAAAACCTGGTATTCTGGAAAGATGGCTGTCTTAGATCGCATGCTTGCCCGCATCCGCGCCGAAACGAACGACAAGATAGTCCTTATCTCCAACTACACACAGACGCTCGACATCTTCGCCATGCTATGTCGCTCGCGAAACTACGGCTGCCTTCGTCTCGATGGTACAATGAACGTCAGCAAGCGACAGAAGCTCGTCGACAAGTTCAACGACCCCGAAGGCCCCGAGTTTGTCTTCCTCCTTTCATCCAAGGCCGGTGGATGCGGTCTCAATCTCATCGGCGCCAACCGACTTGTCCTCTTCGACCCGGACTGGAACCCAGCAGCTGATCAGCAAGCCCTCGCCCGTGTATGGCGTGACGGGCAGAAGAAGGATTGTTTCGTATACCGCTTCATCACCACCGGCACCATCGAAGAGAAGGTCTTCCAGCGACAATCGCACAAACAGTCGCTCTCATCTTGTGTCGTCGACTCTGCAGAAGACGTCGAGCGTCATTTCAGTCTAGACTCCCTGCGCGAGCTCTTCCAGTACCGAGGCAACACAACGAGCGACACGCACGATACGTTCAAGTGTAAGCGCTGTAGGAAAGAAGACGGGAGGCAGGTTATGAAGGCGCCGGCTATGCTGTATGGAGACACGAGTACGTGGAATCACTTTGTCAATGATGGGGAGAAGGGGCCGTTGGGGAATATTCAGGATCTGCTGTTACGGCAGGAGACGGCGAATGATCTCAAGGATGTTAGTGCTGTGTTTCAGTATATCAGTCATTGAGCGAGTTGAGTGAGTTGACTTCTGGGTGTTGCTTAGCGGATGGCGAGCGTTATTGCAGAATTTGGTGGTAATGTAGTGCATTGGTGGTGGTTCAGAGCGGTATGAAGCGTGGTATCGCAGATTGCGTTTTTGATGAGCAGTGCATGATGATGAATATGGCATATCATATCTTTACATTGAGCTATATGCAATATCTTAAATGTTGGGGTTCTTCCGTCTTGCAACTCATCACTCTTCCCTACCTTACACCGAACCCATGGGCAAAGGGGAGGTCATTACTTATGGCAAGGATAATAGGAGTGGTTTCGTATGCATTCGTCGCGTCGTCGCGTTTTGAAAGGACCCTGGAACACTTCGATGGATGTATTGACTGGTATATAGTGTGTGTGGTTGGAAGATGTTGAGTTGGGCTGAGTTGCTTCGGTAGGGCTTGATATAACTTTTCTGTCTTCTTCATAGTTAGTTAAATGTGGACCTTTCTGCGAACCATGGTTCCGGCTTATTTTGAAGTTAGACGGGACAGAATTCGATACCGTTCAATATCAGAGTCCAGCACCCTCAGAGCATATATAAAGAGCCCTCCCCTCCAAAGCACTGGAGTCAAACACTCATCACCGACGTTTCAACCTCATTCGAAATCCAATCCCTTATCCGGCACGGGACCGGACGCCCCCAACACATCGGGTGTCGAGTTCAACGACGCAATTTCGACCACCTCACACGAGAACTGAAGGATTTCACTGAGCTCTGCATAGCTGAGTCGGCCTCGACTGGTGTTGCAAGATCATGTTGCCTGCGCGTGACTCGTCGGACCCATAGTTTCCCCGCCATTTGGTCCAAGCTCCAAACTTTTCCAGAGCTCCGCCATCTACTGCCCAACCTGGACCACACGCTTCACACAAGACACCACCGCATACACGTCCGCCCAGTCTCACCACATACGAACTCTAAGAAGCACCGAATACACCCCCGCTGCTCACGATGGACTCCAAGCGCCGCAAGATCGGCGATCAGGACGTCACCCAGCTCCGTGACGCGTCGCGTCAGAAGTACCTAGCAGAACGAGCAGAAGAAAAGCTCGCCCTCCTCCGCAAACAGGTCGTCGAAGAAGCTGAAGAAGAGAAACGATTGGGCTCGAGGCTTTCAGAGAGGGAGCGAATCGAATTCCAGCGTAACCGCGATATCCTGCGTCTTGCAACTCAACGGCAAGCGATCGATGAGCACCTCGACGGATATGTACTCCCCGACGCAGAGCATTCGAACAAGAACGATGTTCTTACAAAGAGACATACAGAAAAAGACCTGAAGAGCGACTATCAGCAGTGGGAAGACGAACAATTAGGCAAGATCAAATCTCAAATACACAGACCGGAGCAAGCCTCTGCCGATGATTACGAGTATGTTTTCGACATGTCGAACCAGGTAGCATTCCAGGCGGACGCTTCAAGTCGCATCGACCCCAGCAAACAGGCCCTTCAGTCCCAACTCGATGCGGCTGAAAGCAAAGCACAGACCATCGAGGACACACGCAAGAGCCTTCCCGTATACAAGTACCGTGAAGATTTACTCGACAAGATATCGAAACACCAATGCCTCGTCGTAACTGGCTCGACTGGATCCGGCAAGTCGACGCAAATCCCCCAGTATTTTATCGAAGCAGGATATACGAAGACTGGAGCGATTGTGGTCACCCAGCCACGACGAGTCGCCGCCATGAGCGTTGCCAAACGTGTCGCCGATGAGGTTGGCTGCAAGATCGGTAACGAAGTTGGCTATAGCGTCCGTTTTAACGACTGCACCACCGACAAGACCGTCTTGAAATTCGCCACGGACGGAATACTCTTGCGGGAAGCGATGTCAGACCCTCTGCTCTCAAAGTACTCAGTTGTCATGATCGACGAGGCCCATGAGAGGTCAATCTCATCTGACCTTCTGCTTTGTCTATGCCGTGAGGTCTGTCGCGCCAGACCAGAGTTCAAGCTCCTCATTCTCTCTGCGACGATCAATGCCTCCCAGTTCTCGAATTACTTTAGCGGCGCGCCCCTCTTTTCGATCGAGGGTCGGTCATATCCCATAAATATCCTGTATACGAAGTCCCCAGAAGCCAACTATCTTGCGGCAAGCGTCACAACCGTACTCCAAGTGCATCTTTCAGCAGAGCTTCCAGGAGACATACTGGTTTTCCTCACTGGCGAGGAAGAGATCCAAGCAGCCATGGAGAACATCGAAGCAACTATGAAGAAACTGCGAGGTCGAGCCAAGGAATTAATCGTTTGTCCTTTGTACAGTGCGCTGCCCCCAGACATACAGGCAAAAGTCTTCGAGCCCACGCCTGCCAACAGCCGCAAAGTCGTACTGGCTACCAACATAGCAGAGACCTCGATTACGATAGACGGCATCCGGACAGTAATTGATTGCGGCTACAGTAAGGAAAATTCCTATTCCCCAATAAATTCCGTCAGTTCCTTGGTTATCAGTCCCATCTCTCGTGCCTCAGCGAACCAAAGAGCTGGTCGGGCTGGGCGCACAAGTGAGGGCTTTTGCTACAGGCTCTATACGAAGCACGCCTTCAACAATGAGCTCAGCGAAGCTACCCAGCCTGAACTATTACGCGCCAATCTTGACGGCGTTGTGTTGACCTTGAAGGGGCTACATATCTCCAATTTGCTCGACTTCGAATTCTTGGACGCGCCGTCGAGCACTTCCCTTATCAAATCCCTGGAGAATTTGTACGCACTAGGGGCATTGGACTCATCAGGAAGTTTGACCCGCTTGGGTCGGAGGATGGCAGAACTGCCACTCGATATCAAACTCTCCAAAGCTATACTTGAATCAGAGAAATACGGCTGCCGCGAGGAGGTACTCTCAATTGTTAGTGTCTTAGGGGAATCAGCTTCGCTTTTCCTTCGACCCAAGGACAAGAGAGTAGCAGCTGACGCTGCGCGTGCTCGTTTCAGTAGCAAGGAAGGTGGTGACTTCCTGACTTACCTCAACATATGGAACCAGTTTGAGGAAAGTGGGTATGATAGTCGCTGGGCTGCTGAGAACTTCCTCCAGTGGAGGTGTCTCAATCGTGCCAGAGATGTGCGAGATCAGTTGGTCAAGCTTTGTGATCGCGTTGAAGTACCCTATTCAAGCTGCGGTATTGCGGACCACGTCGCGATCCGGAAGTGTATAACTTCAGCCTACTTCATCAACGCTGCAAGACTGTCGCGTGACGGGCTGAGTTATCGTGCGATCTCGAATAGCGGCATGACAGTTTTCATACATCCCTCTTCGTGTTTGATTGAGAGCCGTCCACGATGGATAGTCTACTTCGAACTCGTGGAGTCTTCAAAGACTTATGTGCGATCCGTCTTGCCCATCAACCCAGATTGGCTGGTCGAAGTAGCGCCTCACATGCATACTGAAAGCTCCATCGGCAAACTCGGCGACAACAAGAAGATGCCCAAGGAGAGGTCGAAGACGAGCGCTGGTCACAACTAGACGATTAAGCCAGGGATGCGCAAGGGTGCCACAGAGGTCTTCGGCAGGGTCATCAAGAACTAGGCTGTGGGCATGGTCGACAAGGCGTCTTTCATGTCATGTCATTTTACAGCACTCAAGTTACCTGGCGTATAGCGGTATCAACCACCCCCGAGGTGCTTTAGACACAGGTTTCCGATGTTCACGGGCGTCACGTTTTTCAGGTATTGGGAATGGGTGTTATGGTTGGAGGAAGGATGGTTCGCCATGTTCGATATAGTATCCCGGGCTTTTTTGTGTCTGGTTTCGGCATCTGTGGAGTTTTCTGCATTTGTGGTTTTGGCCCTTGCGGTTTCTTAGGGTTCGCGTAGCATAGTGTAACGAAGTACTTGAGACGGATCATGTGCATACAGTTCCCCACATAAAGTATCCGGACAAAATTTTGCACCCCACCAACCTGCACCTTAACACCAAAAACACAATAACTTCAACCACCCATTGCTCCACCATGCAACGTTGTATGTATGTATGTATGTATGTATGTATGTATTCATTTAATGTCCTATATGAGTCTGAGACTATGGGAGGACAAGAGGGGCAGTAGCCCCTCTAGTA
>ML976059.1:13946-69754 GCA_010015635.1 Clathrospora elynae
GGTGCAGCAGCAGCTAGCAGTCTCGGTGCAGCATTTAGCAGTCTCGGTGCAGCATCTGTAAGAGGTTAGACCTCTATTGTCCTCAGTAGAGACACTTTGGTTCACAGAAGCCCATGGAACATCACGGAACCTCATGGAACCTCATGGAATCCTATGGAACCTCACAGAACCTCATGGAACCTCATGGAATCCCATGGAACCTCATGGAACTCCATGGAATCTCACGGAAGCCTATGGAACCTCACGGAAGTCTATGGAACCTCACGGAAGTCCATGGAACCATCTAGAACCTCATAGAACTGGCTAGAACATGACGGAACCAGCTAGAACATGACGGAATCTTCTGGCTGCTGACAAATGATTACAAATGCAAATGTACATAGAACGTTCCAGAAGCAAGCAGTCTGTCTATAAAGACAGCCTGCCCTCCTGCCCTAGATAGCTCCCCATCGAATTCACTCTGTTCTACCATGCCTTCCTGCTATCTTTAGCCTGGCCCCTTACAGCATCTAGCAGTCTCGGTGCAGCAGCAGCTAGCAGTCTTGGTGCAGCATTTAGCAGTCTTGGTGCAGCAGTAGCAGCAGTCTTGGTGCAGCAGCCCCAGTGTAGCATTCTAGATTGACCTATTGACACCAAGACGTCGAGACACCATACAACAAGACAACAAGACGCACTGGCCACAGGATACAGTATATAGACAGCATGGAGAGCCCTTATGGCTCAACGTGTTTAACTCATCAAGTGAAAGCAATACTACTGTTCTATCTTCAATACGCTTTGCAGAGAGCCCCTTCTACTGCATTCATATTGTCTCCCCTCTTCAATACGCTTGACAGAGAGCCCCCTCTGCTGTAAGGATCTAAACCTAAAAGGTAATAGGCACGACTATATGCACTAGACCACTGGGCCAAAAGGCAGGCACAAGTTGAATGAACAGTATTCAACTTGAATAGTCGATATTTATGAAAAATGAGGTGGAACAACTCCACTCTCAGACCCACTTGTGGGTCTCTACATGCGGGCCTAGCCCTCACATGTAGAACTGCATGGGCCTAGCCCATCACATCTGCTGTCTGTGTATCACCCCTTTGATCCTGATCCCGTTCATTCCAGAGAACCAACCTTGCATCCCCCAACTGTGTACCATACATCTAGCCTTCCAGCTTTGGTCATACCATCCAGTCGGACAGACCCTCACATGGACCTTTGGGGTGCTGCAATCAAGTAGCCCTCCTAAGGCTGATGCTGTGGATGTTCAAGTTGCACATTAGTTGCCATTTGTAGTGGTGTAGGTAGGGCTTGACGCCCAAAGGCAGGTGTTGTTCTATTCCGTTGTGTGGTGTCTCTATGTCCGTTGTTGCTTGTTCCGTTGTCTACTTGTCACTGTGTTCCTTTGGCATCCAAACCCCTTTTTCGGCTCACTTTCCGCACACATCCGCACACGTGATGTCACTTCTACTCTACCACATGCCTCCCCCACTTCAGAACTTGGTCCCGTCAAGCTCTTGCCGTTCTCACCCGTCCACCGCACACGTGATGTCACTCCTGCTCTACCACAATAGCACAATAGGACTGCAAGGAGCTTCAATAGAAGTTGGCTGTAAGCTGGCTGCTATCATAGCTACTTAGCTGCTATGCCAGAAGGACCAGATGGGATAAGAACCCCTCTCTGGCCCTCCAATAGATAGATCAAAATCAGAATACAATTGTTCAGTTCAGTTACTTGTTTCAGCACTAGTGCTACAGGCCTATCCAACAAGATCTAGAAATTCCTCTAAATAGTACTCTAAGCTATAGTACATTTTGTGCAGTGTTGTTGTGCAGGAGTAATAGTCATGTAATAGTCACACTTTTGGTAGGGTAGGCCACTTAGTGGTTCTGGGCTGCTCAATAGTAAACTACATTATTAATTATAAACAAAAATCCTCTTCTAATGCACTTACAATTTCAAGGCAAGTAGTTGCCCTATTGTGCCGTTGCACAGAGTGTGTGCAAGGATATGGCTGCGGCGCGCAAGCAGCGTGCGTGAGTCAGCATAGGATCACTCTCATTTATCTTCGGACGAAGACTCACCCATGTACGGACACGGGGGAAATCGATCCATACACTCACTCATGTGCAGGAGGGGTACACACATATACTACGTATCACATATAGTCAATCACAGTTGCGATACATCTGCATACAGCACAACTACTCGTACATCGCGCACTGCGCGATGTACTTTGTTTTATGAAGCCAGCTTCTGTCCTTCCGTCCTCTCTTCATCTCGCTCCACACAGTCCGCGCTCTCGCCGCGCGCTCCGCACTCTTACGCTCGACCGTATGCAAGCTCTCCGCAGAGGAGGTTGTTCTGCTTTCCACAAGGATAGCAAAAATGGGCAACTTGCTCCACTCAACGGTTCACTATCTCCTCTTAATTATTGCTATAGTAAGTAGTAACTAAGGTGGGATGGTCAAGTGGGAAAAGTGCTTGACCTGGTTCTCTTAAATTTCCTGTTTTGGCAGGTTATAAAAAGAGTGTCAGTTTGAATCTGGCTCCCATCACCATTGCCTTACTTTCCAAAAGAAATGCCTTAGGCAAGCACTCCCAGTACGTTGCCTTTGGGCAGACAAAGACCTAGGGTTATAACCCTTGCCATCCCTTGTACTTCTAGAGATTCCTCCCTCTTAAAAACCCTCATCATCCAAAAACTAGAGGAGCTACTGCTCCTCTTGTTCTCTATAGTCTCAGACTCACATAGTGTAATGAGGCTACCTACTAGGACTGGACTTAGAGCCAATCCGGACCTTATGTTCTCCCTTGTTACAGTTATCACCCATGTCTGGACTTAGAGCTAACCCAGACCTGATTCAGACTTGAACCTAACTTAGTTCTGACTCAGCCTTCCCTAGCCTACATGTATTTAAGCTTGCTGTTCCCTAGATGTATATAGGCAGTTTTCTGCAATCCTTTTGTACAAGACCTATAGGTGTCAATAGATCTTAGGTTACAGTTCTCCCATGCACTCCCATATGCCTCTGAGTAAGACCATGCTAGATTTGGATCTTTTGTCTTGCCTGCGTTGTTACACATAGAACATTAAATCAATTAATCAATTAATCAATCAATAAGTAGTAACTAAATACTACATAAAAAGCGTATGCACAATTGCGCTACCTAATTAATTTAGCAATTGCGGTAACAGCATAGTCGTGGCTTATTAATAGAAGGAAGGAAAGATAGCTATTAAAGATTCCCTAGTTATCTTCCTACCTAACCCCCTAAGCATCTACCAAAGCATCTCCCTTCCTCTTTATTCTACAACACGTCTTAAATCTATGACCTCACACCCCCGCTACTGCCTAACAAACCCTTTTTCGTGCCCCACTATTCCATCCACCATCACTCAGTCATCCTTCTTCCCATCCCTGATCTTCCTGTTTTTAGGTTACGGTATATTTATCTCAATTTTGAAAGTCGTCATAAAAGAAACAAAAAAGCCCGGCTGGCACAATTGGTTAGCGCGTGGGACTTTTAATCCCAAGGCTCAGGGTTCGAGTCCCTGGTCGGGCGATTGGCGTTTTATTTTGCAAAACCTTGCCCTTCTGTCATTACTTATAACCAGCTAAAATTTACCTGCTTACTCTTTGGGCGGCGGGCCTCGCCATGTATATTTTTTTTTATGTTGCACCATGTTGTGTGAGAGGTCCCCAGGGGATCAAGGGTTGGTTTGTTTGCCTCTCAAGAACAAAATACTACACAGGATATTACTTGGAGCAAGCAGATTGTACAAAGTAAGAAGTAGTATCTAGGTAGGCTTTATTTAATACTGGACCTTGGTTTTTGTTCAGAAATGGGTTTGAACGCACAACATCATCATCATCCAGAACCTTCAATCTCCTTCTTACATGATTCGCATACATTGGTCAAATCTCCAGCCCAACATGTCGGCAGTCTCATTCCGGCGCGGCCACTTGACCAGCAACAAGCGCAATCAACGCCGCACCCACCCCGGACCCATCCTTTGCAATACCAATCCTCACCCTCTTCTCGCCCTTTGTCCCAATCTCAGCAACCGCTCGCAGCGCCTCGCGGATGTATTCCTCAAAGTTGGGGTAAAACTCCACCAGCGAGCCGTCAACACCGACATCAATCTCATCGCCGTCGCTGCCATCTACATCACCACGCGGAGGCTCGATGCTAGACTTCCTCTCCGTGGTAGCAGAGCCGGAGGGCCTGTCCAAACGGCCAGTATTGATCACGATACCGGCGATGGCAACGGCGGCAAGACGAGCGGCACGGCGACCGATAGCTGCGGCGATCTCACGCACAGCTTCGGCGTCTTCGGCGCTGACGGCCGAGATGTCGTAGTCCTTGTCGAGCGTCTGCCTCAGCATGCGGTAGCCCGGACTGCTGTCGCCGGCGCATACACTCAGGAAGCTCGTATCGAGGCCCCATTGCTTCCATATCGGGCTGCTGTCGTGTATCTGCGTGGTGCTGTGGACATCGTTTGAAGAGGAGTTATCGTCGGTGAAGAGCGGAACGTTGGGGTCTTTGATGAGCTTGAGGAGGGCGAGACGGAGGAGCTCTCCTAGAAACATGCCTGATACACGCTTCTCGAACATCTGAATGCCGGGGTTGACCGACTTCTCGTCCAGCTCGATGTCGTATGGCGTGTTGGGTAGAGTGCGCAGAGAGTTGTCGAACGAGCCCCATTCGGTGTTGACGATCATCTCACCAGTGGAACTGTCGTATTCGCCAGCGTTCTTGTCCTTTGTGAGCTTCGTGACCTTGTCCAACCTCTCGACGTATGCACCGTTGGTACCGGTTCCGAAAATCGCACCCAACAGGGTGCCGGTCTTGCCTGGAGAAGTATACGAGCGCGCCATGAGTGTTCCGACAGTGTCATTAACCAGCGCAGCCACCTTGACAGGGAGATGTAGCTCGTCGATCTCATGCTGTAGTAGAGCGCACACATCCTTGCCAACCGCATCCTGGATATCGAAGCCCTTTGTCCAGCGCATCAGCATGCCCTTGTTGATTCCTATTTGATTGACCGGGAACGAGAAGGTGAAGCCCAAGTTGAAGATCTCATCGTGTTGTGGCGGCACAGAATTTCCTTCCCTGCGCCTGAGTGTGCCGGCATAGTGTTCCTCGTGGTGTGTCTTGAGGAAGGCTTCGATTTGTTTCGCGAGGAAAGAAAAGAGCTCTTTCGACGTCTTCGCTACCATGAGCTCGCGGGGTATGGCGACTTTGCTCTGGGTGAGGGAGAAGGTGGTGTTGCCGTGCAGCTGGATGGAGCACACGCGGAAGTTGGTGCCGCCCAGGTCGACAGCCATGTAGAGGCCCTAAAGTCAACTTAGCCGTGTCCTCAATACCTCTGTGTACGAAGTATACCTTCTCCGTGCCATTAGGGACCGCAGTGACGTATGTGGGGATCTGGCTCATCTCGGTGCCCTCCTTCTCCAGGCCCTCGTCTGCGCGCCGTCAGCGACCAATTGGCCAGCTCATGTTCCCGCACATACCCATCTCCCGTATAAACTCCTTGACGGCCTTGTTGACGGCATCGTCGCCGAACTCAAACTCGGCGGCGACGCGCTTTGCCTGCTCTGCGAGTGCCATGCTGCGCGTGGGCTTTGTATTGAAGGTGCCGACGTATTTGACCTGCGCTTCAGATTCCGGACAGGTCGGAGGTTCTTGGAGCACGATTGGATTGCGGGGTGTGATGTTTAGAGCTTGGTCGTGGGTGAAAAGGCGGAGGATAGCGTAAGGGAGGTGGGGTGCGAAGAATTGGGTACCCAGCGCTAGCAGCAGAACAAGGACGGTGACGACTGAGTGGGTCGTAAGAGGAGCTGGAGGAGACGCACGCGATCGCAGACTCGGGCTTGGACTCTGGGCTGGGTTGCCGGACACGCGTGTGGCTTTATTTGGGCTCATCGCATGTGCCCCGCTTTATGACGGAGAGGGGCACTCAAGCTCGAGCTTTGGGTAGCATGAATGACCTTGTATAGCAGTACGAGCGATGCCTCGGGAAACGCGTTGATGCGAAGAGAAGACTGCGCTGTTGACCTTGCCCGCGCTAACCAGACTAAATTGAGGGGGTAATGAAGCCCTCGGCTTGATCTGAAGCTGCTTCGAATCTATGAAAGTCATGTCGTCGTCCCCTAGATCTGACTTAAATCATCTATACTTCAATTTCTACGCGTAATCTGATGATTATTTACAACGAGGTGTAGGGATCCATGTGGCGTATCACAACCATCTGCATGTATCCAGTCTACTGTTTGCCATGACAAAGAACTAGGGGCAGCCAAGCTTCAGCATTCAACTCCCATGCATAAACCGTACCACTGGCACTGGAAGCCGGCACACCCCCACTCCAAGGTCGTGCCATTGATCTACAGGCGGAACGAGCCATTCGAGTCTTGCAACGGGGGGGTGCTCGCACAGCACTGGCGCTAGCAGAAATGAGGGGTAGGTATCGTGAAGCCATCAACAGGTAGGCGACTGGCTCTAGTATGGTACGCATCAATTCCGCAATTTCCCACACACTATCCTTTGTCGTGACATGCCCAAGTCTGACATTGCCATCATCTTGCCAAGGTGAAAAAGGAACGTCATGTTTGCTTTTATTGCTCGTCCCTACGTAGAACATACTCCACTACTCAAATACCTCCCCATCCAGCCCTTCAAGACAAACTCAGTCAACCACCCACTTCCGCTTGCCATCAATACTCGCTGACGGATAGATAGTAGTCGTGGTAGTAGTAGTAGTAGTAGTAGTAGTAGTAGTAGTAGTAGTAGTACACACTCAGCGTATTGGAAATAAACCTTCAAAGCCCTCAGAAAGCAACAAGAGTACCCGAAGATATGGATGCCAGTAGTACAGGCAAAGCAAAGCAAAATCCATGTGCATGTATCGAAAACTCCGTAGTATAGCAAACAAAGACCCAGCCCCACTTAGGCAAACCCGTGCAAAGTAGTGAAGAAAACCTGATTAGCGGGCTGCCACAGTTTGTTGTGTGTGTGAAAAGAGAAAGGAGAGAGAGGGCGCGGCCGCGTCAACAACTATGTACGATTAGTGACAAAAAAGAAACAGGAAAGCAACGACCCTCATCATAGGGCCGGTCTGTGTACGTCAAAATGTGTCCCCCCATAAGCCAATTTCTATTCGTCATTAAATGTCCGCCACGAGCCTCAGAGCGAGCCCTGGCCATTCGCAAACCCTCCCCGACTTCGATGATGTTGTGTGCTCGAGTAGTGATACATCGGTGCGTATACGTGTTGGTGGAGAAAGCCGAGAGACCCTTGATGTGTTTCGCGCCCTGCCGTCGAAGAGTACAGGGGCAAGGATGTGTTGATCGAAAAGCAGTAGTAGATAGTTCGCCAATGTGTCGCCAATGTTGAAACGGTGTCCATGCAAGATGCCAACATACTCCAAACCGATGGCCGCCAAAATCCCAAGTCGAACATGATCCCTCAATTACCGGACGCCGAGCGGAGGACGGGGTCCTAGACTGCTCTGGCTGCTGTGCGCAGAGTTTTCCGAATCTATGTTGTCACCACTGGCGGAGGCACTTCCAGTCAGACTGCGAACTTGAGGACGAGACTTGGGCGGGTAAAGAGTGCTCACCCCAGCGTGTTGTTCAACCTGTTGCGGCGCTACTGCGTTTCCATGACCAGGAGGGTGTCGTGGTACGGGCTGTCTCATGCCAGGGGGCGATGGACGGCCGTTGGGTGGCATGCCATTCGGAGGCATGCCGTTGGGAGCGTACCCGTTCGTGGGCATGCCATTGGGAGCATACCCGTTCGGAGGCATACCATTGGGAGCATATCCATTTGGAGGCATGCCGTTGGAAGCATATCCGTTCGGCGGTGATGGACGGCCCATAGGTCGAGGACCGGGACTCAGAGGATTACCCGGCGACTGGCTTGCTCGACGGGCGTTGGGAGCAGGATAAGCACCATAGCCTGCGCCGCCTGCAAGCTCATCTAGACGCGTTGCGGTCAGTGAGTTCGTTCTCGACTGCGCACCCATAGTGCCGCGGTCGACATCCCCGTAGCGGTTGGACGAGTAGCCCATGAGAGGATTGTTCATGATAGAGTCGTGTAGACCGGGAACATCCGCCATCAATCGAGCACTACTCCGATTCTTATTCGCTCCTGGACGCGCAAAAGGGTTCCTTGCTCGACCGTTCGGTCCAGGATTGAACCCTGCGTTCTCGGGGTTTTGGCGAATCTGCTTGGCACTTGGTGCTGCGCGATTGCGGCGCGAGGTTACGCTCATCATATCAAAGTTATCAGGATCGATCGCTGGTCCAGCGCCGCGGCCTCCCATGGGGTCAAAGTAATCATCCCCATCATCATCGTCATCCTCGAAACCACCCATTGAGGGAGGTGGCGGGGGTCGCCCTCGACCCCGACCAGGCCCGCCAGTTCCACCAGGGCCCATAGGCATAGGACCGCCTGGACCCATGGGACCACCGGGACCACCGGGACCACGTCGCATATTGAGCTCCTGCTCTCTAAGCTGCAGCTCCCTCTGTCTCAACATGAGCTCTCTTTCCCGAAGTGACAGGTTGTTGGACGAGTTTGCAGCGCCGTCGTAGGGAGCGCCGTTCAAAGCTCCATCTGGAACCATGTCGTCGTAGAGCATCAGGTGGGAAAATTCTTCTAGGTTGTTGCTGTCTTCAAACGAGGGACGCCGCTGGCCGTTTGGGGCTCCGTTCATTCGTGGAGGATAACCATTCGGACCCGGGGGTGGCCCACGACGCATCGTTGGTGGACCTCCGTTGATAGAGGGGGCACGGCTTCCCGGACGAGGACCGCCCTTCATGGGACCATTACCATTCATCATGGGACCGTTGCCGTTCATCATGGGACCTTGAGGGGGGGGTCCTCGGGGTCCGGAAGCTGATGAGAGTCTAGGAGGTGGTTGCTGCATGCCATTCTGGGGCGACGGTGTAGGTGCGGCGACTGGGGCAACTGGGCGTGTTCGGTTCACGATGTTAACGTGATGAAGAGTTGCATATAGCGTCTCAATGCGAGGGACGGAAACACCGGCTTCTTGTGCAAGCTTCAAGGGCGATCCGAGGTATGTTTCTACTTCCATGGGCCGCTTGGCTTCGAAATCCATCCACATGGTACTGTTGTTCTCTGTTGGTCGTGTCATCTCCTGGAGCGTTGTTTCCCGGAAGTTGGCGGGAAATGAGCATTCGGAAGCTTTGGCGAGGACAAGCATCTCATCGAGTACGCCGGTGATGAGGGCGCGCACGCCGACCTTCTCTATTAATTCGGCGTGATTGGGGGTTTCGAATAGGATGCTGGCGGGATGAAAAGCGATTGGACTGTGAAACGTTAGTTAATGATGTGCGACAATGCAATAGACGATGTACCCTATCATTCGCTCGTACTGCTGTTGTCGTATATTTGTCGAGACCTTGCAGTCGACCTGGCCGGAACTCAGGGTCATGCACAGCGCCTCGGCCATGTCCGACTGGATTTGTGCTGGGATAGCAGCATTCTTGTTCGCGGGGCCGACCCAGATATCGGTGGCGCCTTTGTGCTCAAACTCGCTAGCTCCAAGCTGTGAAATCTCTGCTCCAGATACCAAAGAAAGAACCACATTCGTCGGGAAGCGCTGTTCGAGAAACGACTCGACGCCGAGGCTGTGTGTGGTGTTCATAAGGATGCACGTGTGCTGGGGAGAGACGACCGACTCGATGATGTTGGCGATATCGTATACATCGGGAAGTGCCTTGACGCAGAGGAGGACATAGTCGAAAGGCTGCTTGGAAGAATGGGCGGCATCTTCGGGGGTTCGGACGACTGTGACAGTATTAGGGGCGGTAGGCGGCAGGCACGGAGAGGGTGTCAACTTACCAGCATATGGTTTGAAGCGCTCATTGCCGTAGAGTGCAGATCTGGATGGTGTCAGCGGGCATGTCCCGCGATTGCGGTGAAGGGGTGCCTACTTGAACGAGATGCCGTACTGGGCGACGCTCTCGTATCCCGACTTCCATACGAGAGTGACGTCGCAGGCATTCGTCGCTTGGAGCCGCCACGATAAGAAGGCCGAGACGGCATTACCGCCCACTGCGGGCTGTCAGTAATCGTGCCCTCACTGCAATAACGCTCTCTGCGTGCATGGCAGGCAGCCCAAGGTGCGAGGGAGACGGAGCCCGCGAGTGTCGTGCGACAGCTCGTGGGGGAATGACGCACCTGACAGAATGCGTAACCGGGGCACGGCGGGAGCCATGGCGGAGCCTCTCCAGGTGGTGTGTCAGGAGTTGGAGGGGAAGGCGGCGGCGGAGTGAAGAGCCAAAAAGTTGGCGATCGGGGCGCGCTGCGAGTAGCGCGAGGGCCCGGCAAGAGCAGCAACACGGGCGGCGGCAGGGAATTATCGATTAAGATAGTAGCGGGAAACGAGCGTGCGTAAGCCGAGAGAGATAGATCACTGGAGCGGCGTGAAGCAAATCATTAAGAGAGAGGCGCGGGTGCAAGGCAGGACAACACAGGGTCGCAACGGTCGCAGACGGCGGACGGCGGGAAGCTACCACTACGATGGGGTCAGCTGGAGGTAGGAGCGCACAGTTGAACGCGAGTTCCACGGCAGATTCTCAGGCAAAGCGAGCGGACGCTGGCAGCGGGCGAGGATGCAAAGCTGAGGGGAGGTGGAATCGGACGGAGCAGGAGGAGGACGCGGCGCACCGAGAGTCGAGGGTTGATGCGCAGCGCTGCCAGCCAGGCCTGCTTTGCTATCCCGTCTACTTCACACCGGGTGGCCGCTAGAATGCATTAGGCGCAGGCCTGCACTTATCGCTGCCAAAACGCCAGCGCCATCGCGAGTTATTCTGGGCGGGGCCGTGCTCTGCATCGTCATTGTTTTTTGCTTGATTAGACGCACATGCGCTGCAGCGGCGGCGTGGCTGCGACTGCGACACCCTCCCGCGCGCGGCTGCGACACCAGGGAACAGCAGCTGTCCATAGAGCGTGTCAACCACTTCGCTCTGCGGGTCGGCGCCGAACTTTGATAACCATCGCAGCCTGCAGGCCCTGCGCTGCGTGCGCGGCACCCCGGCCGCCTGCAGAGGAAGATCTACCTGCACGAGAACCTGCTGTACATAGCTATACTTCATGCACGACGCTGCCTCGTCGACTGCACACGCTCATCGGCTACCACCTACACGTGATGGCTCATCAGCAAATCTGCAGCAGCAGCGCCAACCCAGCTCAAGCGTGTGACGTCGACGTTCGCTTAGGCGTGGCCAAGACCAGCACTCCCACGCCATTTCACCATCGAACTGGGGGCCGTGCAGCCGCTGTCCTTGGTCGGTTTCCCAACGGCAGCCTGAAAATCTCCAAAAGGGGCTTTGGCCGAGCGAGGTCCAGCCCAGGACGAAAACATAAATTGCGTCCAAGCTTGCGGTTTTCTCACCACGGCGGAGTCTCATAACGGCCGCGACAGCCTTTTTCATCCAGCAGCGCAGCGCGAGTGGGCCCCTTTCCACGTCTAGGAGCTGCCCTTCAAGAGCTTGCCGCGAGACGGACGTTTTGTCCGGCACCAGCAACCAGCAACCAGCGACTAGACGGTTGACCGAAGCTGCACGGCTCGACTTACTTTCCGGATCCAAGCTGCGATGCTGGGCTTACAGTGTCAGAGAGAGCGGCGAAGATTGACATCGGGTATATAATCACGCACAACATGGACCAAAGGCAACGCTGCCGCCGTGTCTGAGGTTGAGCGACCCATCAATCTGCAGAGTAATATTAGCAGTTGCTATTGTCGCCACACTGTATTGCGCCACGGGGTCCCTCGACCGTCATCGTCAGCCTTTACGTGCTTGCGGTGCAGCGCAAACCGCATGTCTCTCCTGAGTAGGACATCTTGCCAAGAGAGATGCACGACCCACTGCGACCTACTGCCATTGATCGCTGCTTCGTGGGTTTTGGGTTCAAAGAAGCATAATTGCAATTCGATTGTGCGATTACATCTGCAAGCGAGACCATCGCTCTTGCGCCGTCTGCTTCTGACCGAAGGATCGTGGTCTGACGTCATGGTCAACCGCTCTTTCCTCTCCAGCTTACCTCACTTTGACACAACCTTTTTCCAACCTATAGCCTCACAAGAGGGTACAAGGCCGCCTCCGTGTTTCATGCGCCTCACCAAGTTGATAAGCACTAACAACAATGGAGCATCGAGCACATATAGGAAATGAAAATTGTGGTTTTCTCACTTTCAACTTCCAGCCTACGATCCCAGGTTGTTAGGTGAGCGACCCGCATTCAGCAGCGATATCTGCTTTGGCTTCAGGCTAGAAATAGATCACCAGGGGTCACTGCGCGTCTCTGCGCTTGTTTCTCTGCAGAAAGGCAACAGAGCTTGCCACGTCGCCAACGAAAGCGCCTCTCACCGACACATGGCAACGGCCACTGCATTATGGAAACAAGATTCATCGAATTTCCTTGACTCTTGTCGAATCACAAACATTGTGGCTTCAGCCTTCCGACACATGGCTCACTTTTCTCGACCCTCACTAACCGCATCCGAACTCCATCGCCTCGTGCTCCTGAGCGCCGTGGCCCCCACCGAAGCGAGACCTTTCGTCCTGTTCCTGACAGGTGGCGCCACGGCGGGCCGGCACTGCGTGGCTACCGAGCAGGGAGTACCGCTGCCGATCTTCACATCATCGTCGTCAGAAAGAAATATCGATTTAATAGCACGGTGGAAATCGACCCGTGTTGAGCCGTCAAGCCTGTATCGAAAACTCTTGTACCGCGTTCACCCCCATCTACTATCCTCTTGCTCACCGGCTAAACCGACATCAATATTCCCCACCGTTTTATCCACGCTCAGCATCTTGCCCTGCATACTCTAAATCTCAAGACTTCACAAATCGCCATAGTCCGAAGAGTTCCGCCGGCTTCCGACGCGGGCTCGGTACCTTACGCAGCCGCTCCTTTTCCTCCGCAACTGTAATCCAACGTCCATCCCAGCTTACTGGCAGCCTTCATCTGCAGGTACAGAAGCGCCGCAGTCGCCGTTGCTCAAGCGAAATTACGTTCAAATCCTTCGAGGTCGTACAGCGTATCGCAGTAAGCAGGCAGCCAACCTGCTGTTGCTTTCTTGCTTTGTGTAGCACGCATAGATTTGTGGAGACATTTCCTAGAATATTCGTGTCACCCTGGGTTGGTAGGCTATATGACAACGATGGGGATGCATCTTGCGCCAATCTTTTACCCGGTTTTCGAACACGGGTGCGTGTAAGGTCTTGCACGAGGCGTACCTGGATTTAACTGCCTTCAGACCAGGCGTGCACTCCTGGGGACACAAGTACGTTCACGGCCCACGGTACTGATAAGCCTCACATGAGACACAGTTACTCGGGCATAACCCATGGAAAACTTCACTATCGCAACTTTCCCCACGCCACTACTAGCGCACTCGACTTCGCTTTCCTGCGACCATGGGCAAAATGCAAGCGACAAACAGTCCGATGTGCTGTTCCCGACCTGTACAGATTCCGGAACGATAAGGACTTAGTGAGGATTACCCGACAATATGTGAGAGTACTCTTCTGGCAGTCTACGATTTACCCCGAGTGAAGACTCTTCCAGGTCCCTATCAGTCATAGCACAATAATCAATGTCCAACGAGAGTAACGAACAAACCTGGGCTGCTAGGTCCAAAGCACTCCCCTCCAAGTCGCGCCTTGGGCACAGCAGCAAAAATCGTAGCATCAGCAAATTCTCTGCCGTTGGACCACAGCAGCGATAATCACCCCCGCACAAATCCAGCGGGGTAAGCATATTTCCGTCTCAGCTGCATGTCAGGCATACAGACGCCATCACCAAGGAGAAGTTGGAGCGACATACATGCATGCAAGACGCCAGCTGCCTTCCCGTGAGTTCTAACCCAACCACCTTATCTTGAATAAAATACGCACACGTATCATCCACCCTGCCATCGTATTTGCTCCAACTTTTTTTGATTGTAACAATATTGTGTCCTCACCCACGCCCACGTGAAAAGCGAGTGTGTTTCGCTTGCGTGATATACGACGTAAATCCTTCCATCTAAGCTCAACGGAGACGTTCAACGTGTAGGAAAACCTCAACTTGTCGACGATATCGGGCTATTTAAAACACCCTTTACCTCCCGATACGTGTGATGTCAGCTATCAGGCCTTCATGCAAAAGGCATACACAGCATACGGTATTGGTGCAACGAGATGACGACCTTCGGCTGACTATGCTGCTTGACACGCACATGCGTATACCGAGGCTGCAGAGACGGTACCACTATGCTCGTCACAGCCTCGCTCAACAGTCACATGTGGAAAATGGTGGGGATTTTATACGAGTTGCGTGATCAATTTATTCGTATCCTCCCAAATAAGCTCAAGACCTTTGTTGCCCCGGAACCTGGATAGAGTAGAGAAACAAGACAAGCCAAGAACCACCTGCGCCGAGCTCAGATTTTCCGTTGCAAAGCGGTCCTATTTCGAGAAAGACACATCTCGAAGATATCCGTGACTTTTAGTCCAAAAAAAATTCTCCTGCAAATATACATGCAGCCCGCGACCAATACCACGACATACTAGTTGTCCATGTAGGTTGCCGAGTTGATGCCATCCTCGGGGAACTCGGGAAGCTCGACCTGGAAGCGCTCCTCGATGGACTTGAGAACGGCCTCGTCATCAGGACTGCTGACGAAGGAGATACTCAGGCCCTTGGTTCCGAAACGACCAGCACGACCGACACGATGGAGGTAGGAGTCAGCCTTGTCAGGCATGTCGTAGTTGATAGCGACGTTGATGCGCTCAACATCGATACCACGGCCAAAGATGTCGGTGGAGACGCAAATACGAGTCTGGAACTCCTTGAACTCCTTGTAGCGCTTGATACTGGGCATTGATTAGCATTGCACGAACAAGCGGAACGAGATTTACGACATACCGCTCTTCTTGACCGATACCGGAGTGGACCGCCGTGCTGGGGAAGTTGCACTCGCGCAGAAGCTTGTCGAGCTCGGTGCATCGCACAGTTGAACGGACGAAGATGATGACCTGGTTGAACTCCAAGCTGTCGAGAAGATCGTTGAGCTTCCGGTTCTTCTCCTTCTCGTCGAGCTTCATGTAGTACTGCTGGAGACCGTGCAGCGTCAACTTCTTCTCGTCATCGACGTAGATCTCAAGAGGGGCCTGCATGAATTTCTTGCAGACGACTCGGACCTCCTTGTTCAGGGTGGCGGAAAACATCATAACTTGCTTGTGTTGGGGCGTAGCGCGGAAGATGGCCTGGACATCGTTGCGCATATCTGCTAGAAGTTAGAGTAGCTCGTATGTGACGAATATATGGACTAACCAGGCTGATCCAGCATCTTGTCACACTCATCGAGAACGAAGTGCTTGAGGTTGGCAAGGCGGAGATGCCTGTCGCGGACGAGGGCGTTGATGCGACCGGGCGTTCCGACAATGATGTGGGGGTGGGTGTCCTTGTTGCTGAGCATCTCTACGTCCTTCTGCACGGGGGTTCCTCCGTAGAAAACGCCGACGCGGACGTCGGGCAAGAACTTGGCGAAGCGGTTGTACTCGTTCCTAATCTGATAGGCCAACTCACGGGTATGGCACATGACTAGGATGGTTGCCGCACCTGGCTCGGGCTTCTCGTCCATCTGTTGGAGGGTCGCGAGGACGAAGACGGCAGTCTTGCCGAGACCGGACTTGGCCTGGCAGAGGACATCGTTTCCAAGGATGGCCTGGGGAATGGTAACTTGCTGGACTGTAGGGCACAATGTATGTCAGAATGGATCTTGAGAGCGGTCGAAACGAAGCGGAGAAAGCGAAGCGTCCGTCCATCTTGTGTTGCCGAGGTTCTCCATCTAGCGAGCGAGCCAGTCTGTCTATCCTCCTCACAACTCCACGCGAGCCTCCTCTTGTGCACCCAGCAACTGCGCTCCTCCACCGGAACCAGTCCTCTGCCACTAGGCTTCGCGATACATGACTCGGTGCAACCGCGTGTAGATACAGTTTGCGGCAAGGCTCGTACGTAGCGGAAGGCACTGGGTCCCTCGCCACTTTGCTCGTATATAGACAGACCATGGCCGCATTATAGATAGCGCGCGCTGCGCGGATGGACGGACGGACGCTTGTAGGTGGATAAGGCTGAGGGGGAATAATTAGACTAACCCTCGGAAGGATGTTCGAAGCCACAGTCCGTGATGGCGCGCACGAGCTCGTCCTTGAGCAAAAAGTCGCGGAAGCCGGTCGAGTGGATGCCGACGTAGCTACCCTTCTTGTCGCCAGCGTCGCCCGCAGTGAGGCCAGCCTGGGTCGCAGCTGCGCTGCCGTTGGCGGGCACCTCGGTTGGCTGGATCTCCTCGTCGGAGTAGTCGATGAGGTCCTCCTCGTGAGACATGATGAATCAGATGTAGAGGGTGCGTGTGGGAGTGTGGGTGAGTTGGTGGCTGCGCGTGTCGCAAGCAAGGCTGGCAAACAAAGCGGTGTCGCAAATGCACCGAAGAGGCGCGAAACTAAGTGGATAAACTGCAGACAATAAGAGATTATCAGGCAGTTCGTGGTCGCAGAGTCACGCGAGATGTAGTTGGCGGCGGGTGCGAGGGTGGTCGTGGTGGGGAGCTGGAGCAGTCGCGGGCGGTGATGTTGGTAAAAGAGCAGGTGCCTGGGCGCCGCTAGGACGCAAACGGAAATGTCAGCGGTCTGTGCGCAACCTTCTGAATCACGCACCACGAAACTCGCCCACGGGTTTTGGACTGGGGCAGAGAAGTCGCAGATTACAAATTCGTCAAATCGGCATCATGAGCAAAGCCAAACCTCCAAAGGCGAAGGGAATACCTAACAAGCACCTGCACGCCCGCTCTACCTTCCTATATCAAGCCGCCACGTATCTCACTCTGCAAACCGCGGCGCGGGACAACAGCACTACGCCCGATGCCACACAAGGCGAACAAGCTCTGCACCATGGCGAGCCTGTGATCCAGAGACATTCGCCCCTCGCTCTTCAGCTCGGTTCCGACCTCCAACAAGTTTCGCGAAAGGCCCAGTTGCGGCTTGCCGTTGACTTGAAGCGCTCGATGTGCAAAAGTTGCAACGCGGTTCTTATTACTGGACGCACTGCAACTCAAACCATCGAGAACCCCAGTAAAGATGGCAAGAAACCGTGGGCAGATGTTCTTGTCCTCGAGTGTAATCTCTGCGGTGGCAAGAAGAGGTTTCCTGTCGGCGCAACGAAGCTGCTCAAAAAGGCCAGGCGGGAAGCTGCTCCACCGGTGACAACGCCGACCACTGCCTCAGATGCACATTCCTCGGACGCCGCACGGCTTACCGGCGCTGATGAGACACCAAATACTGATTGAAGTTTGAGCATATTTGCGCCTGCTCGAGCCTATCTACCATGAAAACCCCACACGAGATATCAGGATACCGCTATGGTATGTGGTTGCTGATGTGGGTCAGCTCAGCGCCGAAGTAGAAGGATTGGACAATGTGGCTTAACGCGGGGGTTTGGAATACCGAAAGAGCCAGGTTGGCAGAGTTGAAAGGTATGCTGCAATCCGAAAATGATACCGAATGGCCGGCGCGGCTTGAAGAGATCCGAGAAGCAGTGGGAAGTAATGAGAACGTGTGGAAGCCGGCGCAACATAGTCTTGACTTTCTACTACCTTATATCAAGACATAGCGAGGGAGTGGCGATTAATTGTAGGGAGGAAGGAAGCGCTATGAGTCTGTACAGAGTACAGTTACCAGTATCTAAATTGAAGCACGGTCATGACACCGCTCGAATTCTGCAATGCAAGTACACACACGCCTCCATATAAGCACAGCCTGGCGGAAAGGGTATACAAGACTGTATCAGTTGAGTCGACAAATCAGATCTAGTACCCACAAGTTGCGGCAAAGAAAAAATCCAAAGTGTACCTCACGGCGTAGAAGAGGTGATGACAAAGATACTTGCTAGAATATACAGATATCTGTGGACATCATACTTGGCACCGCAGACCACTGCGCAAAACCTAAGAAAAACCCAACCCCTAGGTCTCAAACTCGGTCTCAGCAACTTAAAGCATATGGCACAACCTGACACCACATCTCGAGTCTTCCTTTCTACTCTCTCTCTGTCCACGTCCATGCATGCTTCACCACTTTTCATGCCCATTGTCCCACAAGCCACGCTCTGAACCGCACACACACCTCACAAGAACACACAATCGCCCAAACTACTGGCCTTTAATATTTACACACACGCACACACACAGACCCCACATCACCAACCTTGCCACCACAATGCTCTTCGAAAAACCCTGAAACGAACAAACCTACAAACCCAACGAAGACTCTCATGACAAGTACCGCAAAGACGAGCAATTCCGCCTTTTGATGAGCTATCTAGCTTCCCTCGGCGTCAGCAAATGGGGGGAGTTGTTGGAGGGACGTACGCAGCGGCGTTTGCGGGAGCGGGTGGTTTCGCTTACGCGGTGCAACAAGAAGAAGAAGAAGAAGAAGCGCGATTAGCTGCTGAGAAGGAGGATTGCAAGGACTGGCATGGCCATGATACTATGACCATCATCTGCGATGTCAACGGGGAGTGGGTGAGGATAAGCACGGATATATGAACAAGGGCTGGACGTAAGCATGGTCTGGGACCAACAAGTACGTGGACAGCTACGTCGATGAAATCAGTTCCGTCAGTTCCAAGCAAAAGGATTTGGAAACCAGAACGGGGAGCTACAAGACGTATCTTGAAATTCTTAGCACCTACAAAATGTATATCATACAATCTATACACACCACCATCTCTCCCTCCCGCAATCTACAACTCAACCCTCCCCAGCCTTCGCCTTCATATCCCTAGCATCCCCCTCAACCCCTTAACCTTGCCCCTCAAATCGCCATACCCCAACCAAACAATGCCCTTGGCCATCCTCCACGCCTTCTCCCCCGCTCCCTCTCCTTTCAGCGGAATATCCATAGCCCCTGGGATCCCCGTCTTAACCCCCGCCCATGCCCACCGATCCCGCGTAATACTCTTCTGATTACACAACCCCCTCAGCCCCTCTTTCCCCGCAAACCTGCCATAGCCACTACCTTTTGTGCCGCCAAAGGGTAATTGCACCATGTAGAAGACTGCGAAGTCGTTGACGGCCACCATACCAGCGTGTACGGAACGAACTACGAGCTCGAGGTCGCGGGATGAGGAGCCGAAGACGGAGGCGCCGAGAGCGTAGGGTGTGCTGTTTGCGATGGAAATAGCGTCTGTGACGGATTGGGCGCGCATGAGGAGGAAGACGGGGGCGAAGAGCTCGGTTTGTGCTATCTTCATTGTGGGGGTGACGTCTGCGATGAATGTAGGGGTGAAGTAGTGGCCTTGGGGGAAATCGGGGTGGGTGTACCGTGTCCCGCCTGCGAGGACACGAGCGCCGCTGTTGACGGCGTCTTGGATGAGGGCTTCGAGCTTGGGGAAACTGGCGTCGGAGATAGAGGCGCCAATGTCGATGGGGGTGGAGGAGGGGCTGTTGAGGATGGAGCCGGGACGGAGCGCAAGGATCTTGGGTGTGAGATACTCGATGAGGCGGTCGTGGACTTTGGGGAGGGCGATGACGCGCTCGATGCCGATGCAGTTTTGGCCTGCGGATTGGAAGGTGCCGCGCATGAGGATGCTGGCTACGCGGTTGAAGTCGCTGTTCGAGAGGTCATCTAGCACTATCGCTGGGTCTTTGCCGCCCAGTTCCACGCATACTGGCGTCAGTGCCTTGGCAGCCGACGCGCAGACATGGTGTGCGACTGGCCTTGAGCCGATGAAGGTTATGTGCGAGATGGACGGGTGTGATGTGAGGTGGTCGGCGACGTTTGGCCAGCAAACGACAGACTGGACGAGATCGGGGGAGTGACCGCAAGCTTCGAGGGCGCGGGTAGCGATTGAGGCGAAGTATGCGGAGGACCAAGCGGTGGCTTCAGAGCCCTTGACTATGATGGCATTGCCGGCGAAGATGGAGGCTATGACGGGACTAATGAGGTTATGGAACTAAAGTCATTAGATGTCGTCGCGTGTAAAAGAGCTTCATGAAGCTTACCGGGTAACTATCGTTTGTTAGCTGCACTCATCTCATACCCGCTGACGTTTGGTACTCACTTCCAGCTCACACAAGCCGCAACAACACCCAGCGGCTCATACACGACCTCATTCCACTTATACATCATGAGAAAATTCGTGTCCCTCCTTTCCGCCTTCAAGCTCCGCTCTCCATGCTTAATCGTCCATCTCAGCTTCTCCACCGTCACCAATATCTCCCCCAAAGCCGCATCCACCATCGTCTTGCCCGAGTCCAAGCATGCGACCCGCGCAATCGCTTCCTGGTTCTCCAAGACAAACTTGAGCATCGTGCGCAGCACCTTGCGACGCCGTATAAAAGACGTTTGTGCCCATTTTACTTGTGCTTTCTCTGCTTTGGCGATGGCGCGATCGATGCCGTCTGCGGTGGAGGGGTTGATGCGCCCGAGGGCCTGACCGGTCGCCGGGGCGTAACATTGGATCAGCGAGGAGCCTGATACCTATGTATCGTCAATTGCCACCCTTCCAACTAAAATGTACATTTATACCTTCAGCTCAGGCTTCTCAAGCACCTCGCCCTTCCACCCCAGCTCTGCCTGCTCGGGCGTCTCGACAACATACGTAACCGGCGCCTCAGGATCCGCCCGACAGAAGACCCAAATAAAAGAAAGCGCTGCTACCCAGAGCGAGCCGTATAATACAACATTGAAGTCGTTATCAGCGCCGCGCGCCGTGATACGATCCATGATGCAATTCAATAGCAAGACCAGATCTCGCGTCCAGTCGTCCAGAAAGTCCGTGGGACCCTAGCAATTGGACAACGGCGCTAAAACGCGTGGTCATCTGAAACGCCTCACAATAAAGAAAGAAAGCTGCAAGGTATACAAGGCGAACACCACCGAGCGAATCACTAAGCCACCAAGCCATCAGACCTTCGGTTCAACATGGCCGAGCGAATTGAACATACAGGTAAAAAAGGGCTCCTTGTGGTAATTCATGAAAGAGGTATTCGTTGTAGTGGAAGCTGCTCCGTAGCCAGTCAGCGACCGTCTACGGGTTTGCCGTCCTATCCTAACGGCTTTGCGGAAATCTGCACAAAGCTTGATTCCATCGTCCTTTGCACACCTGGATGCTCCTGCAGTACTTTACACAATGCTTCTCAAGCATCTAATCACATCACATCACGAAACATATGCCGTGAAGATGAGTAGTTGGTTTCATGTCATTCGTCATTTGTTGGTGAATCTAGTATCATGTCCGTACATCTCAGTCCCTCTCTCGCTCATTGGTCGTCAACGGGCGTTGTTCTTGGGCGCCTCCGTGGGTGGTCCATCAGGTGTGGTGTAGCACCTGGTCATACCGCCATCGATGACAAAGTCAGTACCGTTGACGAAGCTGCTCTCGTCGCTGGCGAGGAAGAGAACGCCCTGAGCTTGCTCAATCGCTTCACCGAACCGGCCAGTGGGGAAGTGGACCTCGCGGCGGTGACGCTTCGCTTGGTCATCGCCGAGCCAATCTTGCAGGAGGGGGGTGCTGTGGTCGTTAGCATTCGTATGCGAAAAAGAAGAGTTTGGAACAATGAACGTACTTCAATGGCGCTGGGCAAAGCGCGTTGAACCTGAAGCCCTCACGTGCGTGGACCATGGCCAATTCCCTCGTCATCGCCAATACAGCGCCCTTGCTTGCTGTGTACGCGAGCTGCGGTGTTGCGCTGCCCACCAATGCTACAACGCTGGCGGTGTTGATGACGCTGGTCTTCGTCTTGCCGTGCTTCCTGAAGCTCAAGACGGCGTGCTTGCTGCCGAACCAAACACCCTTGACGTTGATGGCCTGCGTCAAGTCCCAGACCTTCTCAGGCGTGTTGACAGCGTCATCGTCATTGGCATGCATGATACCTGCGTTATTGAAGAGGACATCGAGACCGCCCCAGGAGTCCACGTGCTCAACCATGGCTTGCATGTCGGCTTCCTTGGAGACATCGGTGATCTTAGTTTCGATCCTCTTAGCCTCCGGGACGACCTCCTTGAGTTTTGCGACGGCCTTTTCTAGGGCCGGGGCGGAGATGTCGGAGAGTAGGACATTGGCGCCTTCTCGGAGGAACAGGATGGCGGTCTCGAGACCGATGCCGCTGAGAAAGGTTAGTGTTTGCAAGTGAATGACACGGAAATGGTGGTGGAAAAGTTGTGTCGTGGTTCATGCTTACCCAGCGCCGCCGGTAATGATGCAGTTCTTGCCTTCAAGACGACCCATGTTCAATATTGTCTCGGTTGTGTGCTGTGCAAGATGAAGTCAAATGTCTGCAACGCGGTCAATTCATATACTCGCGCGAGGCAAAATTGAGTGTGAATATGCAAAATATGACTAATATTTACGGGAGAGACGTCATATCAACAGCACGCTGTTGTGTGAATGGGGGAGATTTGCCAAACCGCAAACTGCAACAACAAGCCCCACACTTACCTTTGAATCGGACCGTAGAATGCGAGAGCGCGTTTGAAAAGCGGTCGACCTCGAGAGTGCGAGAGAGGAAGTGACGCGGAACGCAAGGATAGTCTCGGACAATAGTCAGTCATTCTGGCAATCAAGGGTCCCGAAATCGGCCATTAGCATTGATATGCTATGATAAGGAATGGTGCGTTGGCCGCTGTCATCTTCGGGGACTGGGGACTGCAAAGGAGCGGTGGGCGAGTACACGATAGTCGCAGCCTCGCCTGACAGTGCTCGTGTGATCAGTACACATCTATGCCTCGAACGCCCGTGTTACTGGTAACTTGCGTGAGGGAGGTTGACGTTTACCCCGCCATGAATGACGTGGGCGTCTTCGCTGTGAAGTCGAGCGCATCATCACGGTTGTCGCGTTGGGGGTTAGTTGGTCATACAGACGGGAGACTGGCGCGAAGAGATAGCAGCGTGCGACGATGCAATATATAGCCGCTACTTGCATGCAAGGCCCAAGTACCTACCTATGATGTCGGCACTGTGCATCCCAGCCCACATCCCAGTCGCCCCTCATTGGCTCAAGCTACTATCGCGGCCAGCTCGAGCTCACCACCAGCCGTCGCCCACTCGAAACCTGATTACGCTTCGTAATCGCTCTTTTCTGCCCATGTCCATGTTTCCTTGACTCAATCCCCTCGAGAGTGAACTCTAACGGCAAGCTTCCTGTGCAATCCCCCCACCATGGCGTCCGAAGACCCCGCCACCATCACGGCCGAACAGCTGCCCGAGCTCCTCAAAGATGACCTAGCCGTCAAAGTGGCCGGCGTCGACGTCGACGGCATGCTGCGCGGGAAGCTCATGGCCAAGAAGAAGTTCCTCAGCATCGCCAAGGACGGCTTCGGCTTCTGTAGCGTCATCTTCGGCTGGGACATGCACGACCAGACGTACTTCAAGGAGCTGGGCATCTCGAACAAAGAGAACGGATACCGTGACCTGATCGCCCGTCCAGACTTGTCGTCGTACCGGCGGATACCGTGGGAGAACAATGTGCCGTTCTTCCTCATCAGCTTCCACGACCCGGACACGAATGAGACGTTGAGCGCGTGCCCAAGGAGCTTGTTGAAGCGCGCGGTAGACAAGCTCAAGGAGAACGGCTATGGTGCCATGGCCGGAGGTGAGTCTTTCTCTGGTGGTGGAGCAAGCACTGTGTGTTGCGTGTGGAGCTGACGAGGTGTGTAGCCGAGTACGAGTTCTACCAGTTCCGCGCACCGCAAAACCACGATGGATCTGAGAGGAACACGTCGAGCACGGCAGCCTTCCTGCGCGACAACCCTGTAAACTCGCTCCCGAGCCTTACCGAAGGCATGTTCGGATACAGCATAACGCGTCCGGTCCACAACCAGGACTACTACTACGGCATCTTCGACACCTGCGCCAAGTTCAATTGCGGCATTGAAGGATGGCACACCGAGTCTGGGCCGGGTGTCTTCGAAGCTGTACGTCACCGCCCTGTTTCTCATACATGGAGACTGACACATGACAGGCCCTCGAGTTTGGTGAGATCCAGCAGATGGCAGACAAGGCCTCCCTCTTCAAGCTCGTCGTCAAGTCGCTCGGATCCAAGTTTGGCATAACACCCTGCTTCATGGCGAAACCGCGCGAAGGCCTCCCCGGCAACAGCGGCCACATGCACGTCTCTATCGTCGACAAGGAGGGCAAGAACCTATTCTACAGAGGCGAGGAGGACAAGAACGCACCATACTCCGACATCCGCTATCTGTCAGACCTCGGTCGACACTTCCTGGCAGGCTTGATCGACGGACTACCAGACATCATGCCCATCCTCGCACCAAACGTCAACAGCTACAAGCGCTTGGTAGAGAACTTCTGGGCACCCGTCACTGTCTCCTGGGGCCTCGAGCACCGCGCCGCTTCCATCCGCCTCATCTCTCCACCCACCGCCTCCGGAAAAGCAACGCGCTTTGAAGTCCGCGTCCCGGGTGCAGACACAAATCCCCACTTCGTCCTCGCTGCCATCCTTGCCCTCGGCTGGCGCGGCATTGAGAAGAAGATGGAGATCAGCATACCGCCGCTAGGCAAGGGTGAGGATGTAGGCGGCCAGGCAGATAAGGGTCAGCGCCTTGCAAAGAACCTGAAGGAGGCGACAGAACGCTTCATGAGGAAGGAGAGCGTGGCGAGGGAGGTGTTTGGAGACGAGTTTGTAGATCATTTCGGGGGGACGCGACAGCATGAGATTCGGCTTTGGGATGAGGCGGTTACGGACTGGGAGGTTAGGCGATACATTGAGACCGTCTAGGTGTGCGGTGGGGGACTTTGTTCTCTTCTTTATCTTTATCTTCTCGCTCTCGTTACACGATTACAGGTTTACGTATGATGACACGATGTCTCTATAGTTTGATCCTACGTGATTTGTTTGTTACCATATACATATACATATATTTTGTCAAGTTTTGCCAAGTTTTGATGACGAAAGTGCTAGCCGGGCGATTTTCATTGAGTAAAACGGGGGGGGGGCACTTTTCCTGCCAAGTTTGCGTCTCAGCAACTTGCGCTGGCTTCCCCCCCCCCCTTTTTTTTCTCTCAAGGAAACGAACACGAATCAAATCGCCTTGACTCCTTACCCGCATTGATTTTGAGCATCTTATCCATGAGCTGTTATAGAGGCGTGCTGTACTATAGAACTCTCAACACGAGAGTTTATGTAAGGAGGAGGCGGTTTTGTCGCTGACAAGGTTTATTCGTTGGATATAGTAGAAGGCCTACGGGGAACGCGTGTCTTCTTCTTCTTCTTCTTCTTCTTCGCCATCTCTGGTCTTTGTTTGTAACAACTTGGATTGGAACTGGTAGACAGATTGTACCAAGATGGCGCTAGACATTTCATAGTGGCTGGCATGGTTACGGGTTGGGACTTTGAGTCGGGTCGAGAGCACTTACTGGGAAAGCGGGAATATTTGGACGTTTTGGGCGCGCCAAGGATGCTTTCGAAGGTGGCTATGGAGATCTTTTGTGTGAAGGTTGTTGCTCGTGTAGCACATAGCTTAGGGTTGTTGGAGTAGGTTCGATATGTGTGCGTGTGTGTGTGTGTGTTTTTGTGCTTTCTGCCTTGGTTGATACTGACGTTATTTTTTCGCTCTCGTAGCGCTACGGTCCCCCGGTGTGAGTGAGATGGATGGCTGGTCGACAATAGAGAATATGCAAATATGGAATTCGATAAGCCGATAGAAAGATGCGCAAGTGGTATTTCTGACGTCCTTTTTACCGTCCTGACGATGCTGCTGCAATGACATGGGCAGTGACTCCAAAGATGCTACCGAGGTTGAAGACAGCGTATGAGCGCCTAACTGAGGGTTTAAGGCCATCATTGAGTGTATTTTCAAAGCTGAAAAGGGTGAAGTATACTTCGTGGCACTCCAAAGATGCTAGGGGAATGGTAGAGTTCGTACAGTGAATGATGCCTTTTTCCACCTGACTTCGCAAGTCGGTGTTCTGGCGATCTAGGCCATGCTTGTATGATATGATGTAATGACTGCCTTCTTCGTTTGTTCTGATGCTGATCCTGCAGAGATCGGAAGTGCGAGTGAAGGTGCAAAGTTGAGGTGAAAGCGGGATTGCAGGCGGATTAAGAAAGGTTCTGTCGTATGTTCGACCTAGTCGTATTTTCCTCTGGCTTCTCTTCGCTTGTGTCAATTTCTGATCCGTTAACAAAGTGAGGCGCTCCCAATGGTCTCCCCTATTAAAAACAAGAAGTCCGCATACTGGAGGCACAGATAGCCTGGGCCTAAACCGACTCGCCATGCTGTCCTTCAGGTAAATAGATGGCGTCAAGTGTACCATCATAAGAGATTAAGTCGAATAAATCTTCCTGGGCTGCGATAAGTGCACTGCCAGAGAGGAGTTAACCGATAAAGTATTTCTTTGCCGGTCGCTTTCAGTGCTGTCTTCAGCGACACCAAAACGAAACCGTTCGCGTTTGTACGACTCAATATAAATGGCACCGTAACCGTCGCCAAAGCCCGTGTATTGGTTGACTGAAAATGTCAAGGCTTCAAGGTGGATGAAGTGGCTAAGCTGGTTGACGCTATCAGTGTTGGATATGGGATAGCTGTAATCGTTCAACATGTCGTAGCGTTGCTCGAAATCTGACCAGTTTATTAATTTTACCAGACTTGAGCTCGATCTCTGTGGGTATACACAGGTCGTGTACACGTCATGTTGCGCTTTGGTCCGACTGGCAGCCCCGCACCGAAGCGGTATATAGACCTCAGCACCCACATTCATAGCAGGACAGAACAATATACAGAAGCATCATAAGGTTTCCGTTCTCACCCGTACGATTGTACAGAGCCTACCAACAATCTCAGTTATTGTGGTCTCTTGTCCGTGAGAAGTTGGGCGTCCGGTGGGTGACCAGCCGACACGGCCATCGCAAGATACATACCCAAGACCAACTTGGAAAACCCATGCGGCGAGGACGCTGTTCACGAGATTTCTAACAGAGACCTTGTTCAAACTTCATTGTTAGAAAACGAGGCCGCCCGTCCAATGATGCGGGCATGTTTGCGGAAAAGGGAACGCTCCAGAGATAACGGATTGCAGTGTTGTATTCGTAGAAGGCCAGAATTCCACGAAGGGTATTAAGCGCATCGCTCGAGTGCGACATGTGCCGCCTAGAGTATTCTTCGATACGGTCGTAAACATGCTGCTCTTCCAGTGAACCCGCGAACAGAGCCACATTGATATCGGCCGAAATTCGCTTCCAAGTCTCGTCAAATGCAGTCATTTCGGCGTTTAGCCGGTTGAAAAAGAGAAGAGAATCATAGTATAATTGCGTGTCCGTGAAGTAGAGTCGTCGTCTTACCAGTAAACCCTCTTGGAATATCCACGCTCGTGATGCCCAGACACTCGATTCGACGTCGTGCAAGGTCGAAAGGAGTTGGAGATAGCCCAAGTTTTCTTAGGGTTTGAATTGGATGAATGCACTGTGTTGATTCGAGAAGGCAGAGTGCCTCCGAGATAGCTATATGAGCGAGCGATAGCTGAGAGTCTAAATACAGTGAGGATAGATCGGTGACTTGATGTCGTTGACCTGTAGAGTACCAAAACCGTCACAAGTTTTCGATCCTAACAGATGGACTAGCGCGGGGGTTAGACACGCCAGATAGCCCATGAGAGGGATTGTAGCCAGCACACGCGATGATGGTCAATGTGGATAATCGATACATCTCGCCTATGTGGTTGATCTGCAAACTGCGGTCGCGATGATTCGCATGTGGGATACAATATCTAAGCATCATTGTGAGAGTAGTCCGCTATGCCAGAAGCGATAGTATTATCGTTCTCATAAGTTATGCCCCCCCCCCCCTTCCCCCCATAAATGGTAGCGAGAAAGGTGGGGTAGGTACAGGGGGTAAGAAGCGGTATATTTTAGTTGTCAGGACCCAGGTCTACACTCACGTTGCAGCGCCATCTTGCCCTGTGCACCTTACATTAGTATGGCTAAGGGTGTTGGTAGGCTCTGTACAATTGTACGGGTGAGAGCGGAAGCCTTATGATGCTTCTGTATATTGTTCTGTCTTGCTATGAATGTAGGTGCGGAGATCTATATACTGCTATGGTGCAGGGTTGCCAGTTGGACCGAAGTAGGATCGAGGCGCAACAGAATGTGTATACCGAAAAAGGGGCCATTTCTGCACTCTCAGTTCAGTTCAATTCAATTCACTCAAATCATCTAACCTTGGAACAATTAGCCTGCAGCTTTTCAAAACAACATGCAAAAACTTGACGATAGGAAGAGGAGAGAGAACTCAGAAGCGGAGTCGCCGGACCTTACCCCTCTATACCTACCACTGATAACCCTTACCCGTCCTACAGACCAATCGGATAGGGCGGGTACCTCTAGCAAACCTTAGGATGTAACTAGTGAAGTTTCTTCTCTCTCTGTCACTATCTCTGTCACTCCTACACCGTCACCAGCTCTCATATAGCTGCTTTCATTCACTCATTCACTCATGAAGTACCTGCATTAGCCGCTCCCTAGTGGGCGCTCTAGTTGGAACATTCACTGTCCAGCTAGCTAGCGCCCCACCAAACAGCCCGCCAAAAAATGGTGGTTCCCTATTGGCTGAGGGGGGGGGGGGGGCATAACTTATGAGAAGCACCGATATAGGTACCTGTCAATCCATAGGTATTGAAAGTCCAGCGACTTGCAGACGAAAATACTGTCTTCGATCGTACGTGGAAGCAGCAAAAGAAGGAATGTGCTTGTATCATCTGCCGTTGATCGCGAGATCGTGTTCCGTAAGGCTTTTCTCAGTCGAGCAGCATACTGCTGGCTTCTCGTCTTGACCGGCTCAGCAGCGTGGAATCCCCAAACGTAACTCAGCGTTACATATGGTGCTCCGTCTGGAAGGGCAACTAGACTACGCGTTGCACAGTCAATAGCTGTGAGCTGTATGCTCAGGCGCGCATTCACCTCTGACGGCTGGTGATAACGTGGCTGACCAGATTCGTCCATTTTCAACTAACGGGCTATCATCCCATAGTCGAACTTCTCAGGCGTCGGTTGATCTGCTCTCCGTTGTTTTTCATTGATGCAAACAATTGGGGATTCTGTGTGTGAGCAAGACCGGTATTAGAGCGAGATACCGAGATGGAGATTTCACCGTGATGAAGTCGCGTCTCAGGATGGACATGGGCCTCTGCTATGAAGTCGCGGTTGTATTTGAGGCGATGGGGGTATTGTCTTGTCGTATTGGAGTGCGGTTCCATTGCACAGATTAAAAGATAACGTGCTGATACACATTCGACGAAAAGGTTGCATAAATCGCAGCCATCGGGGGTCCACATGGAAGGCGGAGCGAGCTTCCATTGTTGGGGGTTCGCGCCTTGTTGGAACTAGATGCTGATACGAGCGCCTCGCAATTTGCACACAATCGAGCCGGTGAGTCGGAGTCCATTTCTGCACTCAACAGGTCTCTGCTCGGGTACGGTGTATCAAGAACCAAAGAGAAGACGACGTCGCTTTAGGTGTGGCAATCCATCATCTAATAGGGTAGCGTGATAAACCTCACGGCGATGCAAATGTACCGAAGACATTCATGCTGCTGTAACTGCAGTCTCTTACAAACTTGTCCAGCCACTGAAGAGCTACTGAGTCGACAGTAAGGCGGCAGCGTAGAGGGCGAAGATGGGCAACCAGTGACCCTCAAGGTTACGTGCTTAATTAAGCGTTGCGAAAGTAATGAACGTGAACATATGGCAAGGTTACGCTGTTGCCTACTCGCTTCAAGGAGCCATTTCGGGTGGATCTGCCACAATTACCATGATGAAACTACGTCATCGCTGAAGCTCTAGGGCTTAAGAACATCTTCTCAATTCTACAATATTATGCAATACTACGCTAATGCGCTATCTATCAATCTTTACAAACACCCTCTTCCTATCCTAGTACTCCTTTGCCAACTTACTACGAGCGCGGAGCTGATGTCCATACTTGAACATAACAAACGGGATCGTACTCAAAAGAGTACCAAACAAAGCCAGAATTAACCCAGCATACTGACTGCCAACGTTGTGGAAGAAAGCGGAAGCGAATAGAGGTGTAACTGCACCAAGAGTATTTCGCATCAGACCCTGTCCAGCGATAGCCGACGATGACGCTTCACCGTAACAATCCGCCGTGTATGAATAAGTGCTCTCGAACACGAAAAAGATACCGAAAGCGATGGGCGCAAGACCGATGACAGGTCCAACCCAGGTGAGGTATCCATACTGCGTGAACGAGTAGATGAAAAGACCAACAGGCAACCAGACTGCACCGAACATGGCTCCATACAAGCGGTGTTCCGGCACAATATTGACGTTGGGATCTGCCTGAAGCTGGTTGTACTTGCGCATCTGGAGGTGATGAGCCGCCCAGCCCAAGAAGGTGCCGACTGCAAGCGAGATGTAAGGCAGGCCGCTGACACCCTCAGACCATCCGCGCTTCTCAGCGAAGGTGATGGGGATGACCGAAAGGAACAGGAAGACAACTGCCCAGCAGAAGGCGATCCAGAGACCAAAGGCGAAGACGACGGGCTCGGTGACCAACATGCGGATGGCCTTGACGGAGGAAGCCTTCAACATGGACTTGACGTCGGGCGTGTAGATGTCGTCTTCAGCAACGTATCGCTCATCGCCGGTAGCCTTACGGAGCTCCTTCGCACGCTTGTGCAGTCTAGCGCCACCACGAGTTTCGGGGAAGAAGATGAAGATGGCGATCAAAAGCGGAATGTTTGCAAGGCCCTGAACACCCTGGATCCATCGCCAGCCGAGAGACTGATCAATGAAGCCAGCGTAGATGGGCGCAGCGACGGTACCGAAGATGGCGACGAAACTGAACATGGCCATGGGTCGGCCGCGTTTGTGGGGCTCGTACATGTCGTCGAAAGTGCCGCCGACTAGGATAGTACCGACGCAGCCGAAGAGACCGAGAAGCAGACGGAGACCAATGATGGTAGCGATGTTCTTGGCCAGCGCCAAACCGATAAATAGCAGCGAGAAGCACAGGAAGGCAGACGCGTACACGATCTTGCGCCCAACCAGTTCGCAGAAGGGCGCCAACAACATAGGTGCGATCGCGCAGGCGATATTGAAAGTGAAAAGACCGAGCTGGCCCATGATGGTGGGTACACCAAACTCTGCGCACATGCTGTTGATTCCGGAACTGTACGCCGTGGTTGCGAGACCGATGAACAGCGTCATCATGTTCAGTATTGTAGTGATGCTTCGCTTGTACCAGGGGTTCCAGTTGAAGGGGTTCTCTTTATCCCCAGTAGCAAAGGTGAGGACGATGTACTCCTTGTCATTATGCTTGACCATCTCAGTCAAGGTGAGTGGCATGTCGCAATCGACAGTCTTGATAGGGCCGCAATCCGAGTCGATTTCGTCAATGTCTGCGGTGACATGTTTCCCGCCAGCAACTCTGCCAATAATGGGCTCACCCTTCTCGTTGCGCATTACCTCTGAGCTGAGTGAGTTTGTTTCCGTCTCTGGTTCGACTCCCTGTTCGAGTTTGCTGTTCACTCTCGATAAAAGGCCCGGTGTCGTGGGTGCCGTGTTGGGTCGAGTGTTCATGGCGGTATTAGCAGCAGTGGTGCCAGCCATTGTGGCCGCAATGGAGCCATTTCGAGGAGTGACGATCGAACCATTGCGTGGAGTAACGATGGAGCCGGCGCGAGGAGTGACGGGTCTGCTAGTAGGAGGACTGCGGACAGTTCTGTAGGTAGAGTTGGCTCTTGAGGCTGCTAGAGAGCCAGGCCTCGACTGAGGTTTGTGAAAAGAGGGCCCGTAGTATCCAGACATGATGATTGATGTTTGGAGAGGGTGTCTGGAGAAGTGGAGAGATGGAGAGATGGACGCAACTCACGGCAGTGGTTACCTATAGGTGGATCACATTGAGGAGATTTCAAGAAAGGGCATGGATGTCTGCATGCAAGGGTGAGGCACCGGCGTCGTCGGCCGCTAGAATTGTCGTGAAATGATTGTCTTACGGTCCACACACTTGCCGTGAACGCCCGACGTACGAAGTGACCCTGTATATTCTCGTAGGTAGCGTCATACTCCTGTTTCCAAATTGTTCAGTTCCTGGACCTTTTCAGTGGCGGTGTAGAGCAGGCAATCAGACCGGAGTTCTCTGCTATCTGTAACCCTAGTGCCTGTAAACCTAGTGCCTGTAAAAAAGGTTGTTGTTGAGGCTCTGCGATGCTCCACTTAATTCACAGTTCGTCCCGGCAGATTGCCAGGCATTGCGTAGGGCGAGCGATATGACGTCGCGCGTGGGTCCCGAATTTTTTAAAGCATTGAGAAAATCTATATTCTGCATGGTTAGACGCGGCCGCTAGGCAAGCCCTGTCCAACACCGCCAACAGTATGCACAAAACGGCTGAGCCATGTTTCTTTCGTCGCTAACTTCAATGAACTAGCATGTCATATCGTGATTATCGATGCCAGCACATAGGCGCATCGCGCAATCAGACCGATCTGGAATAATGGGATGAGAAGGTCTCAGGGCAGCCGCAAGTTGTGAATCCGGGGATAGCGCCTTGTTGTTGTAAACCGACGAAATCGCTGCCGCGGAGCTGACAATGCGTTATTGCATAAGTACCTGCGAGAATGCATGCGACACTGATGAAGCACAATCCAACTGTGTACCCAGGCTTTGTGAACGAGTACTGCGGTAAGATCCGTGAGGCGAGTAGAGAAACGTTCAATCTGGAGCATACAACCTTCGGTGGTGGAACAGCAAGATCACCACGGGGTACATGGGATTGTAACGAGAGGGCCTTATGACATCTGTCCATAACGGGTCAGCATAAATACAATCACAATCCCTCAATGAATGGAGATGATCACACAGGTGATCGAACAGTGTCTTGCTTGGTCATGAAGGTGCCATTGTTTTGTGTAAATTCCTGATAAACCCATGATCGTTATAGGACCGGCATCCGAATGCTGCGGTGAGCCATTTCATTCGGATAATGACTGCCGATGCAGAGAAACACGCTTGAAGAACTCCTCCACCCCAGTGCCCAATGTTCCCCTAAACCTCGGCAATCTCTCGGAGACGACGGATCGTTGACCTTGTGGCGGCGGCAGCGGGAGTTCTAGTTGGACGTGTTAGCAGTGTCCTGAAGTTGCGAGTGTCCATGGCCTAAGTGTGTTGACAATGGTACATGCGCGCGATGCATATGGAGTCTTACGAGACGGTGTAGGCTCCTCCAGCGGTGGTCTTGCGGCAGGATCGGCAGTTCCAGATACCGACGGCCTGGCGCTTGACAGCGTTCTTTCCGCAGAACTGGCATACATAGCGGGCGTGTTGTGTGATCTATCCGTGTGAGCACTCATTCTACCGGCGGGGCAGTGTTCTCGGCGTGCGCACCTCCATCTTCTTGACCTGCTTTCGGAGCGAGGCACCGTAACGGGTACCGTACTTTCCGGTGATGCCGACCTTCTTTGTGCCTGTATCGCAATCAATAATTGTCTCGATCGGGGGGCAGGGGAGCCGTACGCTTGGTCATTTTGGCGGTTGTATTGGAGTGATCGGGATGTAAATGGGTATCTCGAAGCCGTGGTTTGATGAGAGTCGCAAATCCGTGGTGGCAGCCAAATTGCTAAGCGAGCCACCGGGCCTTGGCGCCGGCGCCGGAACAACTACTCCGCCGAAGGGTCCATCAACCTCCACCCGCGTCGACGCTGTTGCCCTTCCCGATTCGAATTACATGTTGTATTCATCAACTGGCGCAGATATGGTAACTCGTCTCTGCTAAAGCTGCCTCACGTCCAACTCAACCTGGAAAGACGCTCGTCTTCTCTCAGTCGTCATCAGACGGTATGATACATTGCTTTATCAAGTGCCAGAATTGCAAGTCAACAGGTTGATGAGCCGAAGCTGCGGTTTGTAAATATCACTGCCTGCCTCATGACTGCACATCGCTTCTTTGTCTTCCTCACTTGCATTTCATTAGAATCGATATTCACTGGCGGATCAACCCTATACCGCAAGTCTCCATGACGCCATATCGATTCCTTCTGTTGATCAACGCAGGGTAGTCATGCTGGTTATGGGTTCCAGATCACGTTCGCAGACGAAGTAGATAGCTGTAGTCGGCAACCCAAGTTCGGCAACTTCACACGTACGCAGCGTGTCTTCTCGGTTTCGTCAAAAGCAACATAAAAATACTGGGATGAGATGTGGCGCAGTAACATAAACGCTGGAAAGGTAGGTTGGGGATCGACGCACCCGGCTGCCTCACTTCCGAAACGACGATGAAACTGAACCGCTTGACAAAAATACCCAATGCTGGCAATGAACCATTCACATCGATCCACCTACAGCCTCGCGCGCTTATCTTTTGGAGATCAATCGATGTTGAACATCCGAGTCTATTTCGACAGATGCTTACTAGGATGCGGCGGCTTCATTCAGTCTTGAGCTTGACGAACAGTCTGAGGCGAATTATGTGGCACAACTCTTGCGCATGTATATAGCTTGGGAGATTAAGGTTTCTTAGCTGGGTATAAGTTTATCTTTCGCGTTGTTTGTGCCTCAATTTCAAGACAGTCATCCTTCGCATACATTTCTCCAGGCCGTATATTGTTTAATCGTACCCAAATCACACATGATGGCTATTGGCTACCTTCGCCAAGCAGCGCTCGTCGCAGCATTCACCAAATTCGCAACCGCGCAGGAATCAACCATAATACCCTCAGACCTAACCCCGGGCTTCATCCCCAACGGCGACACAGTCCAAGTCTCCTACACCAATGACGCAGTCGATGGCTTCCAAGACGGCCAGCCAGTTCCTCACCATTCTCTCCTCCTAAGAAAATTCTAACACCACTCAGACGTATCAAAAGAACACACATTCGCCCTCGGCGACAGCAGCGGCATCGCCCCCCGCACTCTATACACCCTATACACCCTCATCATGCTCCAAACCACCTGCCCCAGCGTGCAAAAACTGCATTACGTCTGCTCAAAATTCAAGTACAACTTCGACATTACAAACATCGACATAAAGTCCGCTCCCCTGCTGGACTACAAAGCCCCCGGCTCCCTCGGCGAAAAGAGAGATATTCGACAGTACACGTTTCTGATGTACATGAACCCGGCATTCAATCAGATCGAGTCACTCAAGTTGCCGGCGGAGAACGAGGACTTTGATGAGAGGAAGTTTCAGGATTATAATGGGTTTGGTGATGCGGATGCGGGGATGGGCATAGCTGTTAGGTTAGGTGGGGGGAAGGCGGCGGAGACTCTTCCTAGTGTTCTTCCGACGCCGTTTCTGCTGGAGAGCTCGACTGTTGGGGTAAGGGTACGGATACGGCGAGTGCGAGTGCGGTGCCGACGCCGACGGGGGGTGCGGATGAGCCTGGGAACACGGCATCGCCGACTTTGACGGCGGCTGGGAACAATGAGAGCGAGGATAGTAACGCATCGATTACTGCAGCCACAGTGGCCACACCTTCGCAGGAAATCCGAGTCCATGCAGACAACCAAGCTGCAATCTACAGACTACAAACCCCCTCAGACAAACCCGGACAGGCATGGCTACTCCGGTGCATCCAAGCAGCCAACCAGGTAAACAGGAAGGGTACCAATATCTCTATCCACTGAGTTCCAGGACACAAGGATGTAGCAGACAATGAGAGAGCAGACAGCCTGGCCAAGAGAGCTGCCAAGAAGAGGCCATCCTCCAACACTACTAGCCTTGCCATGACCGGCATTAAGATCAAGAACCTGGCTGTGAGGGTCCGTCCGACTGGAGGGTACGACCAAAGCTGGAAGGCTAGATGTATGGTACGTAGTCGGGGGAATGCAAGGTTGGTTCTCTGGGAGAAGCGGGATCAGGATCGGGGGGTTGATACTTAGACAGTAGAACGGGCTCTCTGCATCGAGTATCGGGGAGGTGAGGTAGATAGAATAGTAGTATTGCTTTCACTTGATGAGTTGAACATGTCGAGCCATAAGGGCCTCGCAGTGCTGTCTATATATACTATGGACTGTCCATAATGATGAAGCGCTGTGCTCGATAGCCAGCGCTCATCCATGAGCGATTATCATCGCGCGATCATCAACGAGCGATCATCAATGAGCACTTGATTACCCTGGCTTCGACAGCCAGTCATCCGGTGGTCATCGATGACTGCTTACCTGTTCTGGTAAGTACTGGCATGCTCGTTGTTGAACGCTCAGCAATGAGCGTTGGAGCGCATGCGGGACAGTCGCCTGTCCGCCTTGTACAACCCCATTGGTCGTCCATATGTAAGGGGCGTCGCCCGTTGTATCTGCGTCGGCTGGATCGTAACAGTACAAGTGGAAGATCCGCAAGAAGCTCAGTGTCCCTATGGGAACAAGAAGGGATACTGCTGCTGCCAGGCGTGCGGGGCAAGATGCCGCTGCGACGGCCTGTACATGTACTGTTCTACTGTCACAGTATCCTAGCCACCAACCCCTCGGCTCACCCCACGGGAAGCCTACGGAGCCTCAACGGCCCGGCCTAGGGTAGGCTGTATGCCGTACTTGTATATAACTCCCTTACGGAGCCTGGACAACTCCTTAAGGATTCGTCTTAGTACAAGCCTATACCTATATCTCTGATTCCTGCCACAAACACCTTACATCTACTCACGAATCAACGATGGCTGATTATTTGTACCTTTTTGGCTGCATGGCGCAGCGGGTGTAGACCTGCGTTCTGACAATTGCCAGTGCTTTCTACCAGCTCAAGATTGGCCATGGATACAACAAAGCATGCCTTTTCTGGATAGGCAAAGCAGACACCAGAACACCTCCTCCGCTGCAAGTGACTAAAGGCAGACCGCAAAATCCTCTAGCAAGACCTCAGCAATGCAAGGCTCACACTTCCTTTGCTCCTCCACACCAAACAAGGCATCAAGGCTACTCTAGCCTTTATCAGTCGGACAAGGGTTGGCACATGCAAGTGGCACCTTGGAAAAATCATAGAGAACTAGGCCTAGCCAGTTTTCACTACTCAATTTTCTTATGTTCTTTTGTTTTCCTTCCCTTTGTTTGTTGCACTTCAGGGTCAGAACTCTCACCATCCCATGTACTTTCAGAGACCTCTCCCTCTAGAAAACCCACCCACCTTATACCTGAGGGGCTACTGCCTCTCTTGTCCTCCCATAGTCTCAGACTCGTATAGGAAATTAAATCAATACATACATGCATCGATTACTTCTGCTGGACAGACGTCAAGTCTGGTTGCTGCTTCAAGTGTGTTTCAGTCTGATGCACCGGCTCCGTCGACTATCATCTCAATGATCGTACTTCCGAGCATAGGTGGAGGGGCTTCACTAACTGCAAGCGCCAGTCTGTCACAACAAAGCATTAACGCTGCACCTGGGATGTCCATTTGGCGAGGCTGGACTGTAGCTCTTCTATTGGCAGTGACTGGTGTGTTGACTTGGTAAGGGGCGTAGCATTGAATTGTTGGCGCATAATATAGATTGGCGGTTGAAATTTAATTGAATATTATTGAAACAAGGTCCCTCTGGTAGTATGACTACCACGGATAACCGAGTAGGAGAGGGACAAGGCGGGGTGGCTGCAACGTATTGACTGTCGTGTTGTTGTGTTGTCACCAACAAGCTAAGTAGATCGCGTCCATCATGGTACCTTCCTGCCTACCAGGCCGCCAGCCACGCTTGCCGCGTAGGGACCTGAAGCTTCCTTCCACCAACCTGGACTGAACCTACATATTCTCAACAAATATTATGATACAAAAGCATATCTTGCACTTGGCATCCGTAGTACTGAATCACCCCAACAACCATATGAGTTTTAAGCATCGTATAAAACACGACCGCTTTCTGTCTAGAACACATTGTAGCTTTCAAACTCCTCGTAAGCGGTGCAACAGTTACACCAAGCTTTCCACATTCTACACTTTCTTCTCAAAACTAAGCTTCTACAGCCTTCGCATACGACATATCCAGCTCACCAACCCCCTTCTTAACCAACTCCCCAACAACAAACGAAATACAATCCTTGGGGTTATAGTACTTCAAATCAAACTTATCCCATTCCCCCGCATCCCTCAAGTACTCCCTCGTATGCCTCTGCAACTCACACCCACCCACGAAAAATTGCCACCCGAGAGCCGAATACACGAACTGCATGAACCGCGCCGCAACCCTACCCTCAGTCCTCCAGGGATTGGCAACGTGCTCGCAGACCACCATGCGGCCGCCAGGCTTGAGGAGACTATAGAGCCCTTTGATGGTCTGCTCAGGATGCGGGACACCACAGAGGACGCGGGTACAGCATATTTCATCGAAGATGCCATCAGATGCTAGACCGGCTTTCCCACTCACATCCAGAATGCCGCTCCTGTGCAGCGCTGGAATGAGACTCTCGGGCTCTGCTCCACAAAGCAGCGCGTGAAATTTACTCCCAAATCCTAGTTTCTCGGCGTTCCGTAGTAGCCCGGGATGCAGATCCTCCGCTGGTTCGGCGCCGTACACAGCGGTGATGAGCTCAGGACTGAAGCGAGATAACATCTCCCCAGACCCGGGACCGATATCCAGGACTAGACCTTTGCAGGCTAATAGGAGGGAGAAGGTAGGGCCGGGCATTTCAGTGGACATTGCTTCGCCATTTTTTTTCCACATCCGGGCGAAGGATTTGAAGCGGAGCTTCGTGATGTTGAAGAGCGTGAAGGGCTGCCGGTCTAGGAAGACGACTTCGAGGATTGTCATTACGAAGTCTAGAGTTGTCAGTATAGAGATTGCCCGAGAGCAATAATTGGGGCTGACTCACGGTAGACCGATATGAAGAGGAGTATGGATGGGCGGAGTAGCGTTGGGATGCGCTCTCCGAGCCATTGCGAGGCCGTCATGTTTGGAGATCTTCCTAACTAGAACCCGAGTGCGGTGAAGAAGAAAGGAAGGTCCAAATGGGAAACTTTCTGCATGGATGTGCGGAGCGCAGTTCAGTTGGATAAAGCTCTTGGCAAAGTTGTGATAGGCCAATTGGGGTTGAGGCAATAAAGGGCTTGCACGACGTTGACGCGCTAAGGGCAGGAACTGCCGAGGCATAAGATCAGCGCATCTCTTGCTATCAGCTCTTGAAGCTTACAAAGGTGCAGATAGATACACTACAAGCGGATACACTCACAAGAAGAAATTTACTGTACACGTGTCGACGTAGCTTATTGGTAGCCTAACCACAGACATCAGCCGCGCCCTTTGTACCTCTTGCTCCCGTCTCGTCTACAGACTTTGCGATACACACCAATAGGCAAAATGGCGCATCAGTATGTGTTGATTACGGGGTAAGCACTGGCAGCCTAGTGCGATAACAGGGATGAGGAAGTTCTCAAGCAGTTCCAGCTGACGCGAGTAGATGTACGCCTGGCGGCATTGGACATTTCCTGGCACTAGAGTTCGCTGAAAAAGGTACGAGGTCCTACATGCATCTCGAACACACTCCAGTTTTTTCACTAAGCTGACACACGTAGGTTACAAGGTCCTGGGAACCGTCCGCGATCCCTCCAAGTACACCTCACCCCACCCAAAGATCACGTACCTTCCCCTCGAGCTCACAAGCAACGACTCGATCCGAGAGCTCCGCGAACGTGTCACAGAAATTACCAAAGGCAAACTACACATTCTTTACAACAACGCTGGGCGAAACTATGTCGTGCCAGCGCTCGATTACGATGAGGCTGAATTGCATGAGCTCTTCCAGGCGAACGTCTTCTCCGTCATGGAGATGTGCAGACAATTCACACCGCTTCTGATTGAAGGGAGAGGCACCATCGTGCAAACCGGCTCATTAGCAGGCATCATGCCCTACGTTTGGGGTGCGCCGTACAACGCATCGAAAGCTGCACTGCACGCCTATTCCGACACGCTCCGCGTTGAGCTGGCACCGCTAGGCGTACGCGTCATCACCGTGGTGACAGGCGGTGTCAAATCCAACATCGCGAGGACGCATCGTGTACTGCCTCCAGACTCGTACATGCAACCACTTGCAGCCGACTACGAAGGCAGGCTGACGCACAGCCAACAACTGGGCATGGACACGAAGCAGTATGCGAGTAGTTGCGTGAGGCAAGTCCTTGCAGGGGATGGCATCTTTACCAAAACGAGGTGGATATGGGAAGGCAAGATGAGCTGGATCGTGTGGTTTGCTTGGACGTATCTACCCACTGCGGTTTTGGACTACTACTTCACTTCGAAGTTCAAGCTGAATAAGCTGAGAGGGACTGTTGGACAAGATAAGAAGGATAGTTGAAGGGGCAATACTCGAGTGTAGGCGGCTGCGCTGCAACCATCTATATTTATCTGACAGGTGTTGTGCTAAGAGTTACCAGCGTGCATGTTATTTCAGGTCACACGACACAAGCGCGCCACACGTCGCAAAGGTTTTTGCATGCGTCCACAGCTTCACGATTACATCCGCTCGGACTGTCCTTTGTTTTGGACATCGTTCTTGATGACGAGCCTACTTTCACTGTCTTAGGAGCTCGTATGCGAGATTCTCCAGTATCTCCTTCCAACTGATAAAGCACGGGATGCCTACTCGTCGCACCACACCCTAGCGGCCTTCACGATAGTTTGTCGTACTTTCCACCCGATCGCGTACCAGTTGCTTCACACACGATATGAAGCTTCCTTTACAAGACCTATCGCCAAGTTCATGCGCCAATACCAGGTGATCTTGCCGTCCGTCAAGGACTCAAGTATATAAAGATCCGGGAACGTAGCACGTACGATGTGTCCATACCCAGGCGCAAGAAAGGGCTCGGAAGGGATCTCATACAAATCCCACACAATCGTGCAAAATGTATCCCGCACAGTTACTACGGTGTACACGCGGTTAGATCAGCGAACGCGCTCGACGCGTATTTGTGCCTCGAAAACGGGGAATTATCGCAGATTGAACTATTTATCCTCATTTCGCAGGCTGTCAACCTGAAACGCCTCAACATGAAAATCGAACATAGCCTACCTGGGGGTTGCCTGCCATCATGTATGTATGTATGTATGTATGTATTTAATGTCCTATATGAGTCTGAGACTATGGGAGGCCATAAGGGGCAGTAGCCCCTCAGGTTTAGGGTAGGTGGGTTTTCAAGAGGGATAGGTCTCTGAAAGTACAAGAGATGGTGAGGGTTCTGACCCTACTGCCTGACATCATGGATCCTACCAATATTGGAGGCCGGACAACGAATAACAACAAACCCCACGGAGAACAAGTACAAAAGGCTGCGCAGCCTCAGGCTCAATCTACACGGATCATATAACCCTGATCTAGCATCTTTGTTCTGTCTACTTGCTCTGAAACAGCTACTCTTGTACAACATGACCTACAATCCCACCTACAACACGACACCTACCTAGTGGCCGACGATTCCCTGTAGCTCCGGCATCGATACGCTTGAACTGTACAAAATCAACGTTTCGCTTGCAACCATAGCTCAAATGGTTAGCTCTTGTAAGGCACTGTCGAAATGTCTTTGTGATAGTGCAAGAAATGTTCCGGACGGTGGTCGATCGTGGTGCGCCACAACACTGGCTGCCCTCGAAAAGCGCACGATTTCATTGATTTATCTCTTCCTTCGGCCTAATTATGAAAAACTGGCGACCGATCTTACCTATGAATATGATCCTCATGACAACGTTCGCCGACTACACGCTCTCGAAGACCTCTCAACCCAAAGCTGTCTCTTGATCTGCAGACCGGAAGGGCACGTCGAAAAAAAATGGATAGCCTCGGCGGATTGGGCAGGATATCCCCATTTACGACACGTACTGCCCCCAGATCTTTGTTTCCTGGCACTCGCAATGGCCCAATGCATTCGAGGATATTCTGACAAGCGCACTGCCCAAGTATCTAACAGAGACCACTCAACATCAGGAACTTTACGTCTATTGGACCGGCACGGGTTGGTGCGATTATCTGCCGATGAACTTCTGGGCCGTCAAGAATTTCTTCCGGGACGGCGGAGTCTGTTTCAGTGACAGTATACATTTTGGAACTGATTCGGAGAGTAAATCAACCCTGCCATTATCCCGTATCCTAAGATATCCGTCTTTCTGTCGAATAAATTCATGGCTCCATACGTTATCACAATTGTTCACTGTAAGACACTCCATGTATTCCACGGGAACAGCCCTGTTTTCACTTTCACTTTGGCTATGGTTAAGAAACATAGATAACACATGCTGGTGCATTACAACCTTCGACCCGTCGCATTCAATAACTGATAATGCGCAGCTTTAGATTACTTGGCCAAGTAAACCGCCAGTTACAATCCGGAAGGGTTTGAAATGGCGCATCACGTGGAACCCCAGGAAGATGACAGGCTAGTGGATGAGGTTTTCTCGAGATTGGGACTGGATCAGGAATGGCTGGAAGCGATGATGGCAGAAGGGTCATGTTCAGGAATGATTAGGAGATTATATAACGTATTCCACCACCGAGCCGGCCAAACCACCGAGCCGGCCATTTTCTCTTGGCACGACCAACTCTTGTTACGCATCTTCAATTTCATCGGTATCAACCCATTGATCTGTGCATATAGAGCTCAACTCTGATTCAGAATTCTCTTCTGTATCCTTTTTGCACGTGCGTGAGTTGTGCCCAGTCCCGCCGCAGTTCCCACAGCGCCGTACAGTTGGTTGGGCTCTTTCTTGATCACCACCACCACAAGCCTTCTTAGATCGCCCAGCAGCCACAGAGGCCGCTGTGGCTACCTGGGCTGCTGCCTCACCATACTCCATAGTACCACTATGCTGGATCTGCTTGCGTTTGCGCGTTTTTCTTTTGGTCATCACAGCCAATTGCTCTTCAAGCTCAGAGATCCGGGCTGCTTGAAGCGCATTTTGGTGCAGCATCAGTTCACCACCTTTTATGAGCTGGGAGAAGCCAGCCTGGGCTGTAATAGGCAACCAAGTGAAGGAGTTGATTACTAGCCTTGACTGGGATCCAAACTCATGCGTATTGCTTGGTGTCCTAGATTGCCATAGTGTTTCCTGTAGCAGAGGTGCTGGTGGGGTACGCAGCCGTACTTCAAGGCGATCCAAAACTACCTGCGCGTTGATAGGAACTAGCCCTGATGCCTCAAAGGCCTTTCGGCAGTTAGCCTCTGTAAACACATCAAAAAACGCGTCTCTGAAGGCTGGTAGGAAGCCTTCCTTATTGATATGGAAGACGCATCGGCGTGCCAAGTCTCTAACGCGTTGGGAGTATTTGCGCTTCAATGGCGAGAAGCAGACTACATCAAGCGGCTGAAGGACGTGCGACGAGTGAGGTGGCATGCAGAGGGTGAGGATCTTGTGTTCAAGGCAGTAGTCCTTGAAATCCTGGTTAAGGTGGCTCTCATGGCCATCTAAAATGAGCAGCCTATACACCCCCACCTTGCGCGTCTTTGTATGCGCGTCAAAGTGCTTTAACCACTCCAGACCAAGCACGTTGTTGGTCCAGCCGTTCTCAGAGACTGAGACCTTCCAATTGCGTGGGATATCAGCCTCCTCGTACCACGCAGAGATGTGGACGTGTCCTTTGTAGATGATGAAAGGCAGGGTTGCATACCCAGCTGCGCAGATACTCTGGATGACTGTAACCCACTCGCAATTGCCTGGCTGAATAAGCTCTGGCCAAGCACGTCTCTCTGCGCCTGTGACAACCTTCATTGAGCTAATAATGCCCATCTGGAAGCCAGTCTCGTCAAAGTTGTGCACGTCGTTGTCGTGGACGCCGTACTTGGCTTTGGTGTCCTCCACCAGCTTGAACCACGCGCCAATTGTCTCTGGATCCTCCTGGAGTATTCTCTGCCTGTCCTTTGCTCGATTGAACGCCATCTTGAGCTGATCTGAACGCGTTACAAAGCGCTCAGCCCAGTGCTTGCCAACTGGCTTGCCACCGCGTACACCCAGCAGTTTATCAGCCATATCTGCCACCTTGCACAGCAGGGGCGCAAATCCTCGTGAATCCAGGTTGAGGATATATTGGATAATCGTCTGCTCTTCAGTTGCTGTGAGCTTCTGGCAGTTTGGTTGGGTTTGAGCTCGAGAGCTGATTCCGTGGAGTCGATTAGAGAGTCTCTGGTGTGTAACATTGAAGGCTGCAGCAGCGCGTCGCAATCTCTTAAATTGGCCAGACTTGTAGGCCTGAAGAGCAAGCTCAAGCCTGCCTTTGTCTTGGATAGATATCACGTTGCGTTGTTGAGACATTACGTGATGAGGACAAAGTTGGTCGTGCCAAGAGAAAATGGCCGGCTCAGTGGTTTGGCCGGCTCGGTGGTGGAATACGTTATACTGAGTAGGCAGCGGTATACCGGGCTACTGCTCCTAGTAGCCACGCACGGACGCGTGGCAGAGGCATGGGATTAGGCAGCAAGGTCTGTCAAATCCACCCACTGGCTCCCTATCTTTCTCTTTATCAATTAATCGATAGTTAAAGCCTCAAACAGACTATGCGCATGTTGTATCGGCACGCAAACACACGAAACGACAGTGTTACAATCTACCCCGAATCCTAGAGCTGAGACTCGTTTGTCGCAAGTTCTTACTTCGTTGAAAGTTGATAGTCTCAAGCTTATACGTAAGGCAGGCTTCTACGACAGCGTTACATCAATGCTTGACCCTCCATCAAATCCCGTATGGTCCTCTTCGGCAAACTAGACATAGAAACCAAGTGATATCCATCTTAATTTTCGCAATGCGCTCCTCGTTTCTGCCGCCTACCACGATACGACACGTAGCAGCGCAACACAGCATCTCATAGCAAAACGTATCAGGAATTGCGTCCTCGTTGCGCAGCATATCGTTTCGAAGCACGACTCCGCATATGAAAAAGACTTGCTAGGATTGTTTTGTAACGCTGCATCTACGTCGAGATGCTGCCAGAACTACATCTTCACACTCCGCTACAATTGAACGCATTTCGTACTTTACGTCGACGACGACACTGTCTCTGCCAAAACAAGTGACGTACTACTCGAGATTGCCTTGTCAGTCGTCGACGGGCATGAGCTTGCAGACCTGAAGTATTGGATAATCAGACTGGGAAGGTTGGAGATGATGGTGGGGTAAAGAGAGCATGCAGTGCATGGTACAGGTAGTGGAGAAAGGTGTTTGGGTGGTGATCGAGGTGGTATAGTTTTATATGTCATTTACAGAGAAAACGTAGATGAGATAAAGATATAGAATAGTTTGAAGAGTTGGAGAGGGAGTATAAGCAGCAGCGTTAAGGCTATCATTTGTAAGTCGTTAGGCATGTGGCAGTGGTATGGCTGGAAAGAAAATCGTCTCTCGAACAGAAGAAGCCGGATATAGGGCCACAGTTGCCTTCGCAGAACAAATTACACTTGATACGGGTTGAGGTGCAGTTGGGCTTACACTGAAGATGCTGATGGAAATGGAGAACCGGGATAATTCGGCAATCCTGAATATGGACGAGAGTTTTTCGGGATTACAAGGAGCAGGCATCTGGAAGCGGCGGCGGGCAACTCTAGCCGAGCCGTACCTGCCGCGGGATGATGCGGGGTAGCAGAAAGTTTGTGATGCGGGAAGGAACTTATGACCGTGAAGGAGGTCGCCATTGAAGCTGCATAAGTGAGTGAAGACACACTATTCAAGTACATTTATTCTGAATTCAGCGTGAAGCCTATCGTGAAATGTCGTGTCGTTCGCAAACTGTTCAGCGCGGGTATGTTCAACCTACCTCGGTTGACGACGGCGCATCCCACCAACCGAACTCTGCAAGCCGAGCAATGCTCCAGCGCCTGCCCTAAAATCTTTCCAGAGCCAACAAGTTCTTAAAAAGCGCGTAGTACGACCCTCACTTCTCTCTAGAGCTCTATTGAAGCCGTCCGGCGCGACATAAGCTGACTGAAGTATGTCGGCCTTCAGTCGCAACCTGTGCAGTACCGCATCACGAAACCTCCGCTCGCGGTCTGGCGTCATAAGCAGAGCCATCAGGCCCATTGCCCTCCGAACTGCTCTCTCGACCCCAATCACGTCTCGAACGGCTACCGCAGCTTCCTTCTCTACTATGACTTCCCTCAAGAGCGCCGCCCCGCTCGTGAAGAGCAAGCGCGAGTTTGACCCCGAGATTAAGGACATTGCAAGCTACATCCACAACACACCCATCGACTCAGAGCTCGCGGTAGGGTTAATGCATCTTTGGATGAGAGTTGAAGCTGACATAAAGCTTTGAATAGTACGACACTGCGCGATGGGTCTTCATCGACACCCTGGGCTGCGGTCTTGAGGGCCTCCGCTTCGAGCAATGCAGGAACATCCTGGGCCCCGTTGTGGAAGGCACCACCGTGCCCAATGGCACCAAGGTGCCTGGTACCAACTACCAGCTCGATCCTGTAAACGGCGCCTTCAATATTGGTGCCATGATCCGCTGGCTCGACTTTAACGACTGTTGGCTAGCTGCCGAGTGGGGCCACCCCTCAGACAACCTGGGGGCTATCCTCGCAACTGCCGACTGGGTCACACGAACAAACAAGGCTGGAGGTAATCTCGGCAACGGCAAGATCTTCAAGGTCAGAGACATCCTGGAGGCAATGATCAGGGCACACGAGATCCAGGGCTGCATGGCTCTGGAGAACTCCTTCAACAAGGTCGGCTTGGACCATGTTATTCTGGTGAAGCTGGCCTCAACGGCAGTGGTGTCCAAGATGATGGGTCTCAGTGAGGCTCAGACCCGTGATGCTGTCTCGCAGGCCTTTGTCGATGGCCAGTCCATGCGAACCTACAGACACTCGCCTAACACCATGTCGCGCAAGTCCTGGGCTGCTGGTGATGCTTGCCAGACCGCCGTGAGCCTCGTGCTCAAGGTTATGAAGGGCGAGCAAGGTCTGCCCACTGTTCTCTCAGCTCCCACTTGGGGCTTCTACGACGTCAACTTTGGCGGCAAGCCCTTTCAGTTCCAGAGAGGATATGGCAGCTACGTCATGGAGAACGTTCTCTTCAAGGTCTCCTACCCTGGTAAGTACCCCATAAATCAAACCCTTTTTTCAGTGTGCTTACCTCGGTCCAGCCGAGTTTCACTCGCAGACCGCCGTCGAAGCTGCCCAACGCCTAAACAAGAAATTGAAGGCAATGGGCAAGAGCGCTAAAGACATTGAGGGTGTCGTAAACCGGACGCACGAGGCCTGTATCCGAATCATCGACAAGCAGTTCAAGCCTATGGAGAACTTTGCTGACCGTGATCATTGTGTTCAGGTAAGTCTTGCCTTCCCTTAAGCTCACGGGTAAGGCTGACAGTGTATTGTAGTACATGGTCTCCACCATGTTCGTGTTCAACCGCCTCGAGGCCACTGACTACCCCGATGACAGCGAGGCCGCTACCTCAGAGCTTGTGGAGTCTCTGAGGCAGCGCATTAGCTGCGTTGAGGACCCGCAGTTCACTAAGGACTACCACGACCCAGAGAAGCGCACCATCTCCAATGCGCTTACCGTGACACTAAAAGACGGCACCGTGTTGGAGGAAATGGTTGTGGAGGCTCCTCTTGGCCACCGATTACGACGTGAAGAGGCGAAGCCTGAGATTCTCGCGAAGTACAAGAGGCACCTCGGCCCGCATTACCGAGCAGATCACGTTGACAAGCTCGTCGCCCTAGCTCAGGACAGCAAGTCGATCGATAACATGGACATTGACGAATACGTCGACCTGTATGTGAAGAAGTAGAGATTAAGCACTGGGTCTGGACTCCTGCATAGATTAAGTATATCTGCGACAAGTGACCCGGCATGGTTGGCGATATCGTGTTCTCGCTAAGCGACTAGATGCAATCGAATGTTCTTTACTTCCCCATATCGTCTTCTGTCTAAATCCCTGTCACTTTCCATAACAGCCAATACCCAACGTCACACCAAACAGCCGTATTGACTATGTAGTATATTTTGGTAATATCCTGGGCACGTCGCGTGATCCTGGGCGTACCGACATGATTGTGCGACCGTCGTACCAGATGCATTGTGACGAAGGCGTTTCGGCCCAAACTAGTTGCCAAAATCGACATCGAGGCTGTGGGGATCAATCGCCGTCTCATTGTTGGGAGTAAACTACCGGCATAGACAATACCTGGTTTTCTTCGGTTTTACTTGTCTCCCCCACGGGGCAATATTTTACGAGCTAAGCGCGGAGGGCTGAGGGGCCGACTGTGCTAGTCGAACTCTGATGATCTCTGACGGGACCAGTGGAAACCGGTGTGAGACTCATAGTCCCGTCGATGCTCGCATGGTGGTAGGTGATTACGGTGGCTGGTACCGAAATTCCACAGATGACTTGTGGAAGGGTGTTGGTCACAAATCATGGACGCCCATATGACACAGCATTGCGTGAGTCAGTTATTCCTAGAAATAAGTACCTTCCCAGGAGCCTCCAAGTCTTGCCAACAACCATTATCGATCTCCCTCTCTGCGAACCTTCTGCTCTGCCAATTTTCGGCTGAATTTCACCATCTCAACTCACCCCTGTGAGGTCATTTCTCAGCACACATACCTCCAGACCTTGGCGAGCGTGCTTGCACCATGATAAACACACCAAATAGCCACCTTACCGGTGGTCAGAGTTTGGACTCTCTTGACGATGCAGAGAAGGGCATGTACGACAGCACGTTGGAGTTGACGGCACCCTGCTTCGTCTACGTGGAGCAAAAGAGAGCAAAACACGCTGCCAACTTCCTGCTCACTGTCTCGCCAGTACAGCAAGGTATCACACCCGGTACGAGTGTACCTGAGCTATCACTATCACTGCCGGTAGGGCGGCGGCCTGCAGATGCCAGCGAGCTCGAGATGACGATCAAGAAACCTGCTCAATCGAAACCACAAAAACAGAAGATTAGTCGATGGATCTTGTTTGATCTTTGGTTCAACACGTACCGGAAGTTCTTCACGTTCGTTACCTTGCTTAACCTAACTGGAATTATCTTGGCCGCACTGGGTCGCTTCTCTTACGCTGAGAATCATCTGGGTGCTTTGGTACTAGGCAATCTCCTCTGTGCGATTATGATGCGGAACGAGTTGTTTATTCGGGTACTATACGTGGTTGCTATATATGGGCTGCGAAGTGTGCGTATCCATCTGTCTTCACTCACTAAAGGAAAGGTCACTGATAAGAAGTGTTTTAGTGGGCTCCTGTTCGCGTCAAGCTAGCAGTGACATCTGTCCTGCAGCATGTTGGAGGCATTCACTCGGGATGTGCCCTATCCGGTGCTGGGTGGGGCGACCTTTTCCGTCCAATCGCGCAACAAGCTAATGAAATCCTCAGTTGGTTGATCTACAAGATCGTCGATATTATACGGTATCGGGCTGTTCAGCATCCTGCTGTAATTGCTAGCGGTATCGTCACGAACGTGTTCATCATTATCTCCGTGTTGAGCGCTTTTCCTTGGGTGCGCAAGTGAGTAGTCCTAGTGCAATAAGGTTGGCCCTTGAGACCATACTAACACCTCAACCAGTACTTATCACAATGTCTTCGAGAAGCATCACCGTTTTGTAGGATGGCTGGGCCTCGCAGTATGTTATTCCATCGTCAGCATGTAATCGAGACTGGCACTGACCTTACTTCAGATGACATGGGTCTTTGTAATAATGGGCAACACCTACGACATCAAACTCGGCAAATGGCGCACAAACGCAAACAGCCTCCTCAGCGCGCAAGAGCTCTGGTTCGCCGTCTTCATGACAATATTGTACGTCCCACTCCCTTATCCCCTTCCTTTTCACCCTCCCAATCACTAACTTTTCACGCTTAGTGTCCTCATCCCCTGGGTAACCCTCCGCGAAGTCCCCGTCGAAGTCGAAATTCCCTCCCCCAAAGTCGCAGTCCTAAAATTCCAACGGGGCATGCAGCAAGGACTCCTCGGCCGCATCAGCCGCACATCAATCATGGAGTACCACGCCTTTGGAATTATCAGCGAAGGGAAGAAATCCCCGCATCATTACATGGTTTGTGGTGTACAAGGGGATTTCACAAAGGGTCTTGTTGCTAATCCGCCCAAGACTGTGTGGACCAGGGAACTCAAGTTCGGTATGTTAATTCCCTTTACTTCTCCCTCCCAAGCAATATTCATCGCCTGGATGAATTTCCATTGTGAATTCGTCCGCTGATACAACCACCGCCCCCCAGCTGGCGTAGGCCATGCCTCGGCCATGTTTCACCGCGGAATCCGTATCTGCACCGGCACGGGAATCGGCGCCGCACTCTCCACATGTATCCAGTCCCCCAACTGGTTCCTGATTTGGATCGGGTCCGACCAAGAACGCACTTTTGGCCCCACGGTCTCGCGCCTTATACACTCGCACATTGAGCCCGAACGCATGATCCTGTGGGATAGCAAGAAAAGGGGTGGCCGCCCGGATACCATGGAGTTGCTGAAGGATACGTGGAAGAGGTTTGGGGCCGAGGTTGTGTTTATCACGAGTAATATGCAGGGGAATGATGAGATGATGCAGGGGTGTGCGCGGGAGGGGATGCATGCTTTTGGGACGTTGTGGGATTTTTAGGGGGTGAGTGATGGTGGTGTTGGGTCTGCAAAAAGAGAATTTGGGGAAGAGATGAGTAAGTGTATTCAGGACGTGTTTGGTGAAGCATAGCGGGTATGGTTGGGCATTTGCATATGGCGTCATCAGCGTGAATTGTTTTGTTGTATAGAGTTTTTGTGAGTGCAGTTTTTTGACTTTTATTGCAGCGAGCATGAATAGGGGACTTTTCTAGATACTCCCAACTTTACCAGGTTGACGACGTCCTTGGCAGTTGTCTTCTCTAAGAATATAAAACAGTCGCAATGATCTAACATGAGTTTGAACTTTCCACACAAACTACGGCTTACCCGCGATCGCTCGATCCAATCTTACGCCACCACATATACAGTGCGTATCAGTACGTTACCCAAGGCCCCACATGCGCAATCCACCCACTATTCCAATACAGGCCGCGCCTACCGCCCCATCTCTCACTAATCCTCGTCTCGAGTCCCAATCTCAGCCCCGATCTAGGAATGACTGATCAACAATAAGAGACACGTGTGTAATATTCCCGGCTGATATAGGCTCGTGGCCAAATTACGTTTTCGGGGACGTCGCAGCTACGCAGTTAGTTAACCTATTGGACGGCGCGCGTGACTTGCTTGTCTTAGAAGTTGAAGGGCTGAAAATTTGTGTAATTTCACATGTGAAATGGAAAAGTGGTGTTGTATGTAGTTGAGTACGTTGTAGCCTTTTGGTGTGCGGCGCTGGCCTCCTCGGTAGACTTAGGCGTGGGCGTTCTCTCGTGGGAAGGGAATGAGGCTGGTATTTAGGTACTTTGGAGTAGCTACCCATCGACGGATTTTCCTATGGTTTGCCTGGAGGAATTAAGGGAAGCCACACGCTTTCGGGCACTCCAGCCCATTAACCACAATTGAGATCTGTCGTCTTCTTCGTCGTTGGTTTCGATGTACTTGGTACGTGACGCGCAGAAGCTGGGTTACACCAGAGATCGATCGACGAGCAAGACAAAGACGCTGGTGTCTGAGGAGCTAAAAAACGGCACTCTTGGCAACGCCTGAGCTAAGTTCGTGAAACGTAGATCACTGATATGCTTACCGAAAGCCAAGGTCTACAGATCGCTGAGACAACGAATAGTAGGGTACGTACTGTAGCCATGGCAACTACGATGAGTTCTAGCTGTTTCCCGGATTTGACCCATTCCCGAAGTTGCTTGTATATGCATCGGTGCAATGGCTTCTAACCTGCACTCTATCGAAGTACAGCCTGTAGCTCCGGAGAAAGGTGCTGTTTAGGCACTAGAGGTTTAGACCGTAATATCGTCGGGCCCGATCGATATGATCTTGATGGCGCCTCGATATCCGTCATGATACGTGTAACTATGCATGCGATCTGTGCACCCCGAGGCACTCCCTTCTCTTGACCGGCGTTATGTTGTACCACATTTCCTAAACCATGCACTCATAGCAACCCGATGTGACTATAATAGCTTCGATGTTGAAAATTTCCGCCATTTGAGCTTCAGAGGATCCATGTTACCGACACACATGATTCTGTGAGCCTTCTTGCTGAGTACCTACGTCACTCACAGGCCCAGTACCTCCAGGACTTTGTTAAGTAGTACGTCTTGTGACACATCTTCAAAATGATGCTCCATCTCCACACCTTTGGGCCCATGCTCAGTCAGTACTTTGGCTAAGCCGTCCAGAAACTCTCCTTTAAGGGGAACGAAGGTAGCAGCATATATGCCAGAGTAAAATTCGACCCTAGATTGGATCAAGGCATTCTTAACAATCTAGAAATCTAGCGTTAGGGCTAATTGGTATGTATTGTGAGTGAAGGTTATATGAATGCTCTAGAGGTGATTTTCAACCTTAGGATCTAGTTGCAAGACGCTCAGCATAGCTTCTTCATAACTAGCTTCGGGAGATGTACAGGAGTGTAGGAAAACTCAAGTTTTAGAGGTAATACATCCCGAATCATAGGGTAGCACTTTAGGGCACATGTGGGATCTATACGTTGCTCGACTCTTTAATATCAGTACTGGGCATAAGTTCTGCCCCCCCCCCCCCCCAGTAGGGAACGCCCAAACAGTCACCACCGTTTTTTGGTGGGCTTCCTAGTGGGCGCTAACTGATTGGAGAGTGAATGTTCCAGTTAGAGCGCCTACTAGGGAGTGGCTGATGCAGGTATTGCATGAATGAATAAGCGAATAAAAGAAGCTGTATGAGAGGTGATGATGGTGTAATAGTGACAGAGGGAGTGACAGAGAGAAAAGAAGCTCCACTAACTACCTTCTAAGGTTTACTAGAGGTACCTGCCCTATCCAAATGGTCTGTAGGATGGGTAAGGGTTATTAGGGATAGGCAAAGGGGGGTAAGGTTTTGCAACTCCTCTTCCTACTGCCAAGTTTTTGTATGTCGTATTTGTTTTTAAAGCGGCATAACTTATGGCTACAATAATAAAATCTCGAGGTCTGCCTATGAGCAGCACAAAGGTGACAGTTAGCCGTTTATGTCAATGGGACCAGGTCGGGAACATGAGGGAAATGCGTGATGTATTGACCATGGGAGTGAGAGCTCTATGTATGCTGGGAACTCGGGCACCAGAACCTCAGGTACAAACATACCGTAGGCAGCGAACATGCCGCATGTAGCAAATATCTAGAAGGCCATAGAGTATCCTGGCTGAAAGTTTAAGAGCGTATAATTTGTGGAAGCTATTATTATCGTTCTCATAAGTTATGCCCCCCCTGTCAAACACCTAGAAGGCCGCGGAGCACCGTAGATAGCAAACATGTCTCAGGCACAAACATATCTTGGGCACAAACATGCCTCGGGCACAAACATGCTTCGGGCACAAACATACAGAAGGTCATGGAGCACCATGTCTGACAACCCCCCCCCCCCCCTTGCCAACCTCATAATGGTAGCGAGGAAGTTGGGGTAGGTACATTGGGTAAAAAGGTTTATTTTAGTTGTCAGAACCTAGGTCTTCACCCACTGCGCCATGCAGCCAAAAAGGTACAAAGAATCAACAATAGTTGATTCATGAGTAGAACAGTACATGCACAGGCTGTTGCAGCGGCATCTTGCCATGTGAACCTTACAGTTACAAATACAAAATGCAAAAACTTGACGATAGGAAGAGGAGGGAGAACAAAGAAGCGGAATCGCCGGACCTTACCCCTCTTTAACTACCGGTACTACTGATAACCCTTACCCGTCCTACAGACCAATCGGATAGGGCGGGTATCTCTAGCAAACCTTAGAATATAACTAGTAAAGTTTCTTCTATCTCTGTCACTCTATCTGTCACTCCTACACCGTCACCAGCTCTCATCAAGATGCTTTCATTAACTCATTCACTTATGCAATACCTGCATTAGCCGCTCCCTAGTGGGCGCTCTAGTTGGAACATTCACTGTCCAGCTAGCTGGCGCCCCACCAAACAGCCCACCAAAAAATGGTGGTGATTGTTTGGGCATTCCTTATTGGCTAGGGGGGGGGGCATAACTTATGAGAAGCACCGATAAAGCTACCTATTCTTCTCGGCAAGCTATCTAAAATGTCTTTAATGAGTATTAATACCGCCGGTCTTAGAAAGCAGTCGAAATCTGGGCACACCACCAGGAAGAGAACATTTGAAACATAGTAATGCCTTAAAATAAGCACTCATTCGATCGATCAATGTACCGATAGCGTAGACTTTGTGTAGCTCAAGGAACTGAACTCCCGAATCCCCAGTTGATATGAGCCATTACACGGAGTGAACGTCTGCCCTTTGTTGATACATCATCATTTCTGTCAAGCGGAGCATACAGAGAGATGGCAGTTGAAACAGGCAGGCTATGTCGGAGCTGGAAATGCAATACAAGTTCAGATCCATGGTCCGTAACCTCGTGTAACTGTTTGCAATCCTGTAATCATGTGGAGTGCGCTGTGGTCTATACGGTAACAAGAAACCAACCGGATATCCCAGAAGGGTCACAAGGGAGAAATCCCCCCATCTATCCGAAGAGATTCGGTATTTCGCGCGTGTGCCAGCAAAAGAGTGAGGTCAAGGTGCGCGAGGTCCTTCTTAAGCGCATTGTAATGCCGATACAAAGAGGGGTCTGAAATCGCGTCCGCCTTGATTTCACCTCGGTCTCTCCCCTCGTATTTAAGTTCTGAGTCATCCAAGACTGTTATGTGTCGCACGTGTGGGCAAAACACCTCATCTGCGCCGAGACGGCTGATGAAAGCAGAGATGTGTTACGACCCAACCGATGTCGATACAGCGGACGATTTCCCTTCTCTATGAACGACCAATGGGGTTGTACAAGGCGAACAGGTAAGTGTGCCGCATGCGCACGACGCTCGTTGCTGAGCGCTCAACAACGAGCCCGTCAGCGCTTACCCGAGTAGGTAAGCAATAATTGATGACCACCGGATGACTGGCCGTCACCGTCAGGGTAATCAGATGCTCATGGATGATCGCTCACGAACGAGAGCTCACAGACGAGCATGACGCTTCCCCGATTATGCGGATAGAAGATAGTATATAGAGAGAACTTCGAGCCCTTATGGATCGATGTGTTCAACTCATCAAGTGAAAGCAATACTAATTTTCTATCTACCTCACCTCCCCGATACTCGATGCAGAGAGCCCCTTCTACTGTCTAAGTATCAACCCCCCGATCCTGATCCCGCTTCTCCCAGAGAACCAACCTTGCATTCCCCCGACTACGTGCCATATACCTAGCCTTCCAGCTTCGGTCGTACCCTCCAGTCGGACGGACCCTCACAAGATGTCAACAAACAAGTCAACTTGCAAGTTGAGGCTCCGAAGGCCAAAAAATAGGCCAACAAGCAACTCAAATTAGCCGAGATAATATAGCCAAGCAAGCCAAGTCATCAGGAGCATACTTGTTTGGTTGATTTGATTGAGACTATTGAGGTTGGTGAGGCTACAATAGTTGTCGGTATACACATCCTGTTGCGCCTCGATCCTACTTCGGTCCGACTGGCACTCCCGCACTGAAGCAGTATATACTGATCTTCTACCAAACAAGTAGCAAATCAAGTCAACCTTTTTGGCTTTACGAAATAAGCAACTGAAGTTCAACCTCAAAAAATAGTAAAACAAGGCAAGTGTGGGAATAGCCACAGCCAAAGGCTGGCTACAACCGGATGCGGTTCTCCCCCGCCTTGGGCAGGGAACCGCAATGGAGCTGGGATATCACGATAGAACTGCAAGGAGCTTCGATGGAGCTCGGCTGTAAGCCGGCTGCCAT
>ML976059.1:71169-168979 GCA_010015635.1 Clathrospora elynae
TGTCGCGGAGGAGAAGGTTGAGGATCACGGGTTGAGCATGTGATCTTGGAAGCATGCAGAGCCCGGAGGTCGGAGTTGATCCTCCGAGCTCGGGTGCTATACAGAGCCCTCATCTGATCCCTCCTTTGGAAGGACAATACAATTAATGTGTTCATTCGAATCCCTGATCAAGCTCCCTCACCTCCAATATTAATTGATTTAACGTTCTATGTGAGTGTAAGGTGTTTGCGGCAGGAATCAGATATATAGGTATAGGCTTGTATTAAGACAAATCCTTTGGGGAGTTGTCCAGGCTCCGTAAGGGAGTTATATACAAGTACGTCATGCGGCCTACCCTAGGCCAGGCCGTTATGGTTCTGTAGGCTTCCCGTGGGGTGAGCCGTGGGGTTGGTGGCTAGGATACCGTGACAGTGAGTCTGAGACTATGGAGAACAAGAGGAGCAGTAGCTCCTCTAGTTTTTGGATGACGAGGGGTTTCAAGAGAAAGGGGTCTCTGGAAGTACAAGGGATGGTGAGGGTTATAACCCTAGGTCTTCGGCTGCCCTAAGGCAACGTATTGGGCGTGCTTGCCCAAGGCATTTTCTTGGAAAGTAAGGCAAAGGTGATGGGAGCCAGATTCAAACTGATGCTCTTTTTACAACCTGCCAAAACAGGAAATTTAAGAGAATCAGGTCAAGCACTTTTCCCACTTGACCATCCTGTTACGATCCAACCCAAAGTCAACGCAACAAAGCAGTGCTCCTCCATATGGGCAACCGATAGGATCGCATCAAGACTGACAGGCGGGCCGTCCCGCATCCACATGGAACGCTTACCCAGAACAAGGCAAGCACTTGCCGATCAATAGCGGGCCAGCGTCGATCGGAACAACGCTCCTGAACGATGCCTAGCAACGACGCTCCCAAACGATGCTCCTGAACGGTGCTCAGCCACGACACTTGCCTCGAACGCAGAGCTCCACCGATCACACCGCTCAAACAAACAGAACGCTCAATGATCAGAACGCTTGCCAACGAGCATAACACTCATCAGCAATCACACCGCTCAACAATCAGAACGCTTGCCAACAAAGCGCAGAGCTCCACTGATCCGAACGTTTGCCAACGAGCGCAGAGCCCCGCTGACCACACCGCTCAGCAACACGCATGACGCTCCCATGGAGCAAAGACATGGATGACTATGTAGATAGCCACAATGTGCTCCTACAGCACGATTGTGTTCAACTCATTCAGTGACAAGCAATACTACTGTTCTATCTTCGATACGCTTTACAGAGAGCCCCTTCTACTGTCTTCGTATCACCCATCCGATCCTGATCTCATTCATCCCAGAGAACCAACCTTGCATTCCCCCGAATACGTACCATACATTGAGCCTACCAGCTCCGGCCGTACCCTCCAGTCGGACGGATCCTCACACATCCCACCTGGGCATGATGAGAGCATCAGCTGAGCATCCCAAACCTTCACCCCAAACCTTCACCCCAAACCTTAGCACTAAACCTTAACACATCATGACCAGTGAAAGTCATGGATGGATATCCTTTTGATCCATCCTGATGATCCAGCGCAATGATGGATATATAGATCAGCGGAGTTAGGCCTAGAGGAGAAGGTGGGGTGAGAAGATTAGCTTCTGATTACCCCTCCTATCCGCTTCTCTGCGCGGCTCTGCGCAGCTCTGAGTTTCTCTATTTTAAGCTTGAAGTTAAAGTTATCCTCTCCTACAAGGGGGACTCATGAACGGGCTCCCCCCCCCCCCTGTTAGCTGTTAGCCCCACCAATTGCTTGTTGCTCGTCCACAGCTGCTTTCTCATTCCAACCTCTTGTAAGAAGGTCATAATGGCTAGGACTTGCCCATCCTCTTGCAAGAAGTCTACAGCAGACACAACGGTTAGGGCTTGCCTATTCTCTTGCCCATTCTCTTGCAAAAAGCCCACGGCAGACATTACAACGCGTCCCTAAGTATGCCTTCTCTCCACCAAATTCGAACCTGACCCCGCAATAGCCAGCAAGGCTCTGACCGTGTGAGGGTCCGTCCGACTGGAGGGTACGACCAAAGCTGGAAGGCTAGATGTATGGTACGTAGTCGGGGGAATGCAAGGTTGGTTCTCTGGGATGAATGGGTTCAGAATCAAAGGGATAATGCGAATGCAGTAGAAGGGGCTCTCTGCAAAGCGTATCGAAGATAGAACAGTAGTATTGCTTTCACTTGATGAGTTGAACACGTCGAGCCATAAAGGCTCGAAGTGTTGTTTATATACCCGCGTCCATGGCCCTCTGTCCAGCGTCCCATGAATCTCATGCTCGTTGGACTCGTTGGAATCTGTTGGACGCGTTGGACGTTGGATCGGTTAGACTCGTTGGACTCGTTGAACGCTAACCGTGGCGCGGCACAAGGATGAGATGCTGATAGTCCTGCTAACGGATCGCTGTACCCGTCCGGGTTGCCAACGTGTTGCCGTTGCTGTAAGCCAGAGGATAATCGTTTATTGTCATCGAGGGGCATGCTGCAATTTCTCTTGGCACATCCCTTCATCTGCTGGCCTTGTGCAACGGCTCATTGACTGTCTTCTCATATCTTGCTGACTCCCGCATTTGTAAGTTGGATCGTAACACAACTGTTCTGACCCGTCTGAGAAGAGCGTGACGTCCGTGGGTGGTAGCTGGGCCCACCATGCTTTAAATGCCTCTGCTGCTTTTGCTTTGTCTTGTCCGAGTTTGGGGTCTGTGGGGCAGCCTGGGGAGTAGTAAGGCTCGTTGAGTGTGGTTCTTGGTGTTGCTGGTAGCAGTAAGCTGAGCCTCTGGACCTTTGTCCTGGGGCGCTGCGGTTGTCTGGCTCCTCTTCCTCGTCCTATCATTGGGATTTCTGTGTGCTTAGCGAGAGGGTGGACCAAGTCTCCTGTACGCAGGTGCATAGCAAACTGTAGTTTTGCATTTTCAAGGGCAATCTCGGCTGAGGGGAGAGCGGCGTCCCTAAAGAGGGTCGCGGTGGGGACTGTGCGCCATACTGGCAGAATTCCTCTGGCTGCAACGGCTAAAGTCTTGTCAATAGAGGCTATGTGCCAGCCCATGCAGGCGCTGACTTCGTTGTGTGCGACTGGCGATGGTTTGGTGCGGCCGCCGTAAGTCCATCGTTAATGGGTCGTCGCAACAGATAATACCCCAAACGATAGAGACCCGCTAGAGACACGTGTCGATGCCAGAATGTGGAGGACGCACACCTTGGAGGACCTTTTCGTAGGGGTAGTGTGACAGGAAGCCTCGAATAGAAATAGCCAGACTTTGAAGTCTTGGGGGCAGAACGTCCCGCAATAGTGGGCATGCTTCCCAATCGGCTAACCCCACAAAGTAGATGTTGGAGGTTTCACTTGGGCTGCTTACCAGCGCCTCGAATGGTATGCTGAGATGTTCCAATACTCGCAGCTTGCGAATGGATTCTAAACAACGATATCCGCGCTCCGGGTGAGGTAGTAGCCCGACATCACAGGCCAAGATAAACAATTCCTTCAGCAACTCGCGATGTAACCCCAGTGCTGATAGAATGTCTGTGAGCTAGGAAATAATCTCGTCATCTTCGTCCGAGTACTGGGGTATTGAATATTTCATACAGGACAAGGTCATGCATGATTTGATCACGTCCACCATCAGTCTAGCTGGTACCTCGCAATCCTCAAATTGAAGAGTATGAATACCAGAGCTAGCAAAGGCTACTGGCCATTCCTCAAGGCCGATGCCATCCTCGTACGTGTATTGAGGTCTACCATCTACGGAGAGTCGTCTGAGCGTTGGCAAATTGAATAGATGGGCGATTTTCAAGCTCAATGTCCGCAAGCACAGCTTTAGCGTATGCAGCCTTCCGTAAGAATAGTGTTCTTCGAGTAGCGCAGCGTCCAGCATGGGAGCCAACAAGACTTACAACACGTAGTAGATGCGGTACCTGTAGTACTCGCCCACGTTCAACATCTCCAAGTTTGGCGCCTGAGCTATGAAGACAGCAAGCTCGATGTCTGCACGCGCATGCTTATGATGATGCAAATTGGAGTGGACTATTCCTTCCAACTTGAGCAGGTCCATGTATGTTTCTCGTCCTGTTCTGCCAGTGTAGGTCTTCTCCGGATTGCTTTTCCCAAGCACCTTGCTCTGCCTGACATTCCGAGATATGTGGGCGTCGGAGCTGACTTTTTCGAAAGAAACCGGCTTTTGGTAGATTGAGTGGCGCGGTGTACCGGCTGTACAAATAACGAGCTGCGATCGGCTGGAGTTTTTGACATGTTCTCGTCAAAGCTGCAAAGGTTCGATGAGTAGACGTAAGGTTCCAGGTTGCTTCTTGAGCTATTGCAAGAGAAATCCCAGTATCTTCACTAGGATACAGATGTTCAAAGACCTCGCAGATGAGCTCCGCTGGGAGTGAGAGAAGGGCCGCCATTGCGTGCGAGTGAAAGGACTGGCGCTGTGGTTTAAAAGTCTTACTGAAAGATATTATTGAGGTATCGGCTAGGGCGAAGGGATGCAGAGCTGGAGAACTTCAGCGAGGGGGGAGACGATGGCGAGCTTTTGTGGGGTCAATAATTCGCTTCCAATCTTTGCAAAGACGCGCACACCCAATGACGGCTGAGATTAGTTTCAGCCAGGCGCTCACGCGCTGGGCTTCGACTTTTTGCTAAGACACGCGCCCGGTAAAAGAAGGGGCCGATCTGGAAGGCGCAATGCCACGTTATCACGTGTAGCTAACTTCATCATACATACATACACTTCGGAAAATCCGTAGGCTTGTAGTAATCCTCGGACGTTCTAAACGTCACAGCGTCTGTAAAGTTAGTAAAATACACCGCTAGTTCTTGATTTCTTCCCAGAACTATTGTAAGAAGAGAAGCTATTTGTGAAAAGTACCTAATCTTGCCATGGTCTGGCCTCGTCAGCAAACAGGCAATGGGGTTGAAGAATAAACAGTATATTCACAAAATGACTATGACTATGACTATCTCCATATTCACTTGAGCTCAACTGTCTTGCTCCACTCCTGTCGTCGTCTAGTTCTCGGTTCGTCCTGACGACCTTTTTTTCAGTCTGTACTTCCATGTCATTCGTATGATCAAATACCATCGCGCAGCTGGTGGATTGATGGCATGGGAAGCCGCGTTCGATTGTTCGAGCTCGAGACGTATTAGGTCCAGAGAACTGGTACATCGCTTCATTGGGAACTGCTTTCATCTACCAGTCATCCTTGTCGGACTCATCGTCTGTGACTTATTAGCGTTTGTTTAATCTACTCGTCGAAGATCTACTTACCGCTGTGACTAACTTTGGACTTCCGCGCTGCGAGAGCACTAGCCAACGCTCCAGCCAGACCAGCATCTCCTCCAGGGGTAGCTGGGCCACTGGCTCCACCAGAAGCTCCTCCAGCAGGCTCCCCACCAGGCACGGCTGCCGCACTGCGGTCTCTCTTTTCCTGGTCTGAAACCTTCTTCAGCCTTGCACCACCACGGATATCGGCCAAAAGGCCGCCGACTGCAGGCGGAGGTTTGGGCAGAGGCGGTCCGCCTGGTGGAGGTGGTGGTGCGGCAGATTCTCTGGGAGGCATTGGGGGTGGAGGAGGGGGTCCAGCGCCCGGGGGCATTGGGGGCGGTGGGGGGGGTGCACCCATGCTCGGCATAGGTGGAGGAGGAGGTACCGCACTGCTGGGCATCGGTGGCGGCGGCGGGATAGATCGTCCTGGCATCGGCGGGGGAGGCGGGGCGACGTTGGAAGTGGGAGGTAGCGGGGGGGGTATCGGCGCTGCGGTCGAGGGTGCAGATGGTATGGGACGAGACGAAGAGGGTGGTAGCGGAGGCGGAGGCGGTATGTAGTTTGTGGGAGGGAGAGGGGGCGGGAGCGGCGCTCCGGAAGTCTTTGGTGGTAAGGGAGGCGGTGCGGATGGCGTGTCGCGTGCTGGCGGCGGCGGCGGCACTGGCCCTCGACTTGGAGGCGGTGGTGGGGGACCTGAAGGCAGTCGATTGCCTGCAAATGGGGGAGGCACGCCAAACCTGCCGCCTACAGGCCTCTCTTCATCGGGCACAGGCGTCTTCGGCGGCCGCGGTGGTGGAGGTCCTGCATTCGCCGCGTTCGACGAGGCTCGCGCTCTATTCGGCGGTGTGGGGGGCAGATTTGCGAACTTGCCAGCTTCGGCAATGGGAGGCGGCGCCCTGAAGACTGGCTTGGGTGGACCGGGAGGGGGTGAGGCTTCCCGCGGGGGCGACAGCGGCGCGGGACTTGCTGAGGAGTTGCGATTAATGGTCGCTGCCTCAGTCCGCGTCCTGCGTGCGGGCGGCGGCGCGGGTGGAGGTCCCCGCCGCGACGCTGTGGTGCTGCCTGTATGCTGGGGGCTGAGAGACGCGGCGGCGGGAAGGGCACTCGGTGGCGGCGGCGGCGGAGCCCGGACCTTGCGCGGGCCCGTTTCTTCCTTGAGCTTCTCGTTGGTCTTTCGCTGCTCAATGTACAGCTTGATGAAGTCGGCGTTCTCCTCGATCTGATCCTCGGTGATGCCCATGGCTAGCAGCTCCTTCAGCAGCGGCTGCCACGACGGGTCGGTGGTATCGATCGCAGAGCTCCGCGCGCTCACACTCGCGGCGGTCGAGTGGCTGCTGTGCGTGGGCGAGGCGACGGCTGTCTGCGGGATAATGGATGCCGGCGGTGGGCCCGTCTGCGACGAATGGCGGTGGCCAAAGAGGCCTCCCAGCAGACCGTGACCATGCCCGCTGCTCTTGCCGTTGGCGACCGGCGCACTGCTGCCCGCCTCGAGCCCGAACGGCTTGCTCTTCGTGGCCTTGTGCGCGTTCTTCTCGCGGTCGTCGAGCTTCTTCTTGAACGTCTTTGCCTCCTTCTCGTCGGCAAAAGACAGCCCCGCGAGACACGTCGCGAGCTCGAAGGTGTGGAAGAACACGCGGTCCTGGTTGTAGGCGAAAGTGTCGTAGATCTCCTGGTCCCAGATGACGCCGCGGTTGGCCGGCTGCATCCGTCAGTCTCGCGCTCTGCTGCGGCTCCGCGCGCACCTACCGAAATGTCGACCATCTTCAGCCAGAAGGTGTTGCCCACCAGGTCGTTCGCCAGCACCACGGCGCCCTGCAGCCCGGTGTACTTCCATCGCTGCCGGTCGGGGTAGGCCACGTACAGCTTGGCGACGGCGACGGTGTGAATCTTGTTCGCCGCCTTGGGCACCGTGCGCTTGACCGTCTGCTTGTCCTCGTCCGAGAGAATCGACGGCATGGTGGTGGTCGGTGATAGCCCTAATGCTGTGGTTCGCGTGTGTCCGAATGTCGAGTGCTCGTGCTTCGATGTCTCCAGCTCGGTGGGCGTCTCATGCGGCGAGTAGGCAGCACATGGAGCAATGGCAGTCGCGTGGGTATGCCAAACGAGGCTTCGTGCGCAAATGGTGAATGCTAGCGGTTGAAGAATAGTTGTAGTGGCGGCGCGGTGGACGGGAGACGTCAGTGAGGGCCGCTGCGGCTCACTCCCGACTCGGCGGACCCTCCAGCGCTTGGAGCCTAGCGAACCGCCCAGAAGCTCTTCGAACCCTTCTCGAAGTCCAACATGGACACGACCTCGTCGACAGCATCATTATGCTCAATGCAGCCGCCATCGCATTCAACCCAGCGAATGCGCTGACAGCAGCTCTTGTTGGCTTGCAGGAGTTCCGACCTTTACACGCGACACCACCGAGCTCTACCAACACTCGTCTTCTTGCGGCTAACAACTGTTTCTGCACCCCTCTCTCCTGTGGATTGAACCGCCTTTCTTCTTGTATATTTCTTGCAGTCTCACAGTTCTTCCGCGTATATATGTAGCCTTGCGAAGAGCGAACCTCGTATTCGCTCCCATCGTATTCGCTCCCATCGTATTCGCTCTCCTCGCGTGCAACGCCGATCCGCCGACTTGGTGCAAGGCTTCCACTCCAATGACACCTTGACTACACGGCCACTTTACAGGCGCGCCGTATCTGACATCTGGAACGCTGGCATGGAATTTCCGGATTGCAAATTTGCTTACTTTCGACCCTAAACGCGTTGAGGATGGACGATATATTTGACGGTTGGCTGGCTATGCCCTCAGTGGCAGCCTTCCTCGTTGATGATGCCTCGATGCGTGGTAGCAAACAACCAGGTCTGGCAGCACACACTGAACAGTACCATCCATCACCATCCCAGGATACACAACCGCCGACTTCCAATCTGAACGGACACGATCCATTGTATGCATATATCGGACCTTTGTGGTTCCTCGATACTTACTGTATAGGCTTACCGTATCTGGCGACAGCACTGTGGCGCCGCCGAGAGACTCACGGCAAAGACGCGGACATACCAAAAGTCGCCTCGGCTGCATTACTTGTAAGAAACGGAAGATCAAGGTACGTCTCCACCAGTACAACGTCCGGCCAAGCGCTAAGCCCTGTCAGTGTCAAGAGACATGGCCCTCGTGCGCCAATTGCGACAAGCGCGGAGGTACATACATACAATACTGCACACTGGAGTATGTCGCGGCTCACGGATTACTATAGTGGTGTGCCGATACCCTGACATTTTTCACCACGCACAACGTGACCGTGTTGCCTCTGAAGTGCCGAGTCCATATCAAGTCACCAAGTTATCCGACACACCCACTGTTTATTGTGCGGATTATATGCAACTGTTTCATCACTACCTTTTTGCAGCGTATCCCTGCATTCCACATGACTATAAGATGTCTGGCTGAGAGTGGTCCCCCTTCAAAGCCACCAGGTAAGTAGTACCAAACTCGATTACCGTACCTCACTAACTACTTAGTACCCATACCTCATGGAGGCTATACTCGCTTTGGCAGGCTCCCACTTGGCTGTGCAAGTCGAAACCCCAAAGAACAACCTAGCGCTTCAACATCGACAGAAGGCTATTGTTGGGCTCGAGGAAGCCTTCGCAAGATGGCCCCCGTCTGCCGACGAAGCTCACGTCATGCTGGCCACATCATACATGTTGTCCTTCCAATCTAGTTACATGGAAGACGGTTTCCTGGAGCACTTCATCTCCCTAAGAGGATGCTCTCTGCTATCCCAGCTGATCCTGAGTGAGGGTTTCGGGGGTCCTTTCGCCGTCCAAGCCGACGTTCAAGCGACAGTCATAAATTCGATGTTCAGCAACTTTCCAGAACTGGACCAAGAGCTTGCGTGTGAAGCTTTGCTATCCCTGAAGGGGTTTGCGCATCTGTTGGAGGGGCCCAACGCGCATTCAATTGAGAAAGCTCTTGTTGTGCAGTTTGTGGAGACGATTCGATGTCTGCTACACGGTGATGCAGCATCCGAATGCGAGACGGTTGTGACGCCGGACCTGTCAGAAGGTACTACGGTATCCCAAACAAGCTCACCGTGTACAAGGCCACGCGGCTCCTCCACTGGCCTCGCGTTCATGAACCCGCTCTTGCCAGCTGGTCTAGATAGCACCTTCGACCAAATCGAATGGACAGCCATCACTACCCCACCATCACCGACTCCGAGCCCCATCCAATCCTTCAAAGCTCTCATGTTGACCCTCACCATCCTCACCACCTGGCCACACGATGCTCTGATCCATGTCTTCGAACCCACGAACCAGCTCGGTAACATTGTCATGGCACACTTTTGTGCCATTCGGTTCATCATTTCACCACTATCCGCAACCATCCACGTAAGGACACCTGTAAAGGCGGTGGTGGATTGGATGGCGAAGATAATCGCTGCGATAGATGAGGACGAGAATAAGGGGTGGGTGGCATATGTGGAATGGCCGAGGAAGATTTTGAGGTGTATGCAGGCTTGTATTGAGAAGAAGAGGGAGCTTACGCTGGCGGATATACGGGATATCCTTATCCATGACCCGGCAGCGTTCAAGGAGGGTAGGGTGCAGAGATGTTGAGGGAACGTCGTAATGTCAAGTGCTGTCGGATGTATTCGGTACCGCTGCAGTTTGTCACCTGCCGTATTAAGGCTCTAGATGAACTCTCGCTTGTTGTAACAAAATGTATCTTGTGAGGAAATGGTGACTGCTATTGCTTAATTAAAGGGATGATCTTCCTTCTGCTCTAATCAGTGGCTATAGAACTGTCAAGAATGTTATCATTTGATGTGAACGTTGAGGGGTCGATACTAACGCGTGAAGAGGCGCCGGCGCTACTCCCCACCAAACGCGACTGTCAACACTAGCCGACGCGTCTCAACTCCACCACAACATCATGGTAAATGCCAACACTCTTCTTGAAGATACACATACTGACTCTGACCAGGCGCCGACACGTTTAGGCGACAAAAATGCGAAAACGAGGCGAAGCAGACCTCCAGGGAGCCGCCAGTCCAACGGCGGACCCAAGCCCGCGCCAAAGCAGCCCGCTGCGAAGAAGGGCAGACCTCGAAAGCAACAACCGCAGGAAGAATCCGAAGATGGGCTATTTATCGCCCAAGTAGCCCCTTTGCAATCCTCGAGACCTCGCAAGCACAAAGCGGACGAGATCGCTGAGCCAGAACCGACGTCGCGCAAGCAGTACGTGCAACTTGAGTCGAAGACGAAGCGCATACCGCAAGAACAAATAGACACATGGCCACAGGTGTCGCCCCAAGTTTTTGAGCAGATAGTCGCGGTAGTCCGGAACGCAAAGAAGGACATCGCCGAGACGCAGCGGGACGACCGCAGGATCATGGCAGCGCACAATACCCTCAACCCCCTCGTACAGAAGCTATCACGCCAGCTCTCGGCATCGCGAATACCTCCTCAGGCCAAAGATATCCATTTCAACATTGACAAGCTCACGGAGCGCAATGCGCAGATCTCACGCGAAGTCACAACAGCTCGACACTCAAAACAGCTGCTCAGCGAACAGGTCATAGTTGCCCAGCACATGCTGAAGAAGGACGAGGACGACCTGGACGACCTGAAGAGGAACGTAAAGAAGTGGAAGACGGAGTGGAAACACCAGAAGAAGCACGGACGGGTATGTCATGTTCTATTTCCGTTTAGCTGAATATATCGCTAACCTGCCGTAGCTCCACCCTCTACTCCAAGACGAACAACACGACACGACTGATAGCGACGGCCTTGAAGATATTGCCCTGAAACAGTCAGAGCCAGTGGACCTTTCGCTGCTTGACACGTCTGATGCCGACCTTGCCCCTGTGCTCGAACAACTGCGACGCAGTCTGGAGACCATGCAGGGTAACCATGCGCAAGTGGAGGGTCTCGACGAGGGGATGCGAGACGCGCAGGCAGCGCTGGACGACATCCTGTTCAGGAGCGCGAGTGCTGCGCAGTATGCGGCGCTCTGAGCTATCGATATCATATGCAGGTCCGGTTAGGCTATGCAGTATTTGCTAGTCCCTACACTTCTTCACGACTCGGCGCATATATTTGGATATGGGCAACTGCGGGGGACACGTTACTGGCTCTTGTTTCAGAAGTTGAGGTACATGGTATCGGGCGTCGATTCAATACTCCAGAACGAGTTTTGTACGAGACGCAGGCCACCAACAAAAGCCTGTAGAAGGCGAGTCAGAACGAACAGCGAGGCTCCTGCAACTACTGTCATCCTTCAACTATTTTAGAATATAGCGCCCGACAGTGTGGTCATCGGAACGCGTGCATGCAGGTTTATTGTAGTTAAATACACATGTTTATGTAGTGTAGCGGTGCTAGACCGCGGCTAGCTTTTCGCCCAGGCTTCTCGGCGCAGCGGATCCACAAATGTATGCGGTTTTTTGTAGGCTAATCTTGTGCGAACTACAGATCGCCCAGCACGTTATCAGTGTGCAATAGGTTAGAGATAGTCATCGGTGCAGCTGTTGGAAGATCCGCTAAGTAGTTGTGGGTCAATTCCCCCTTTTTAGCGTTCTGAGGTTGTTCCGGGATCTTCCCGCACTCTCGGCAAACCACGCGACAGTCGACTTTCACTTGGCCCTCGTGCTTCTGAGACCGCATCTCTGCCACTCATTTACATACACTACAGCCTCTTCTGCTGTGCCACAAAAGAACGTGCTTCAGAAGCTGCTAACCCTCCTTGCTCCTTTCAGGGCTCTCGCGCGTGACGGAATACCTGTCGTAGCACACATCAACCTGCAGATCTCCAAGAAAAGCATCCAGCTCTGAAACTGGCCCACACCCACCCTTGATGACGGAAGCTGCAGGTCAATCTAATGGAGCTACCCCAGTCGACATGATAGATACCAACGGAGCAGACCAGAGCAAGGTTGTTTCTGAAGCCATTGCGCCCAAGAGCGCTTCATTTTTAAAGCACAAGTCTTCTTCCGCGACCAGCTCAGAAGCGCCGGCGAAAACCTCAAAGAAACGTAGGAAAGTTAACCATGGTAAGGCTTGAATGCTGTGTACCCCCGGTGGTCTCCACAGCTCTGCTAACTTGGGACCCCCTATAGCATGCATCTACTGCAGACGTTCGGTGAGCAGCAACTGCCTCCCCAGCTTTCAATAAATGGCATTATATTGCCTGTAAGACACCCGTTCCTGATCGCTGACCCTGTCAATTAGCATATGACCTGTGATCTCGTAAGTGCACTGAATGCCTTGTCCTCTAACGCAAGCTGATTGCATATGCAATCCGTAGGAGCGACCATGCACACGTTGTGTCAAGCGGAACATTGGGCATTTATGTCACGATGAACCCCGCGAGAGTGTAAAGAAGTCTAAATCGGAACCAGAGAATGGTGATGGACAACGTCAACCCCCACAGAACGATATAACTACACCCGACAGCGCCACAGCCGCACCTGCCCCAGATGCAGGGCTCAACCAGACGCCACTTGTCTTACCTCCCAGTACGGATGTGAGCACAACGTCAGGTACCCAGCCCGACCCCGTATCCGCACCACAGCCGTCTGCGTTGACGTCCGGTAGTCAGCCTTGTAAGTAACACTTCTTCTCAGCCCCAAGTTGCAATCGTCACTGATGTCTATGGAGTGTTGGGCTACGATGATCTACTCTCATCTTCCCAAAATAACTACCAGGACATGCACCAGTTCAACCCCTCATATATGTTCAACACATCCGAGGTTAGCAGAGAGTATACCCTGCTCAACGACTTCCTAAATAACAGTCTCATGGATGACGGCGGCTACTATGGTGGGAACGAGTTTCACAGTCTGTTCTCTGATGCTTCTCTAATGAACCCAATGGGATCCTATACGAATAACTCTGCCTTTGATCCGACCACCTTAAGACCACCTCAGTTGCTCCTACCTCCCGCTCAGAGCTCTATAGGCAACGAAACCCATCGACCGTCAAGCGGGGCTCCCATCGACAAGGCTCGGGAGCGATATCTCGTAACAGCCGCCGACCCCGCCGGCTCGGACAGTCCCGAAGAACGAATGAACAAGCTCCTAAAAGCCAAAGTAGACGCCGGGCTTCTCCGACCCTTCAACTACGTCAAAGGCTACGCACGTCTCAACCAATACATGGAGCAGAATCTCCAGCAGATATCCCGGGTCCGGGTGCTGCGCCAACTTGACCGCTTCCGCCCTAAGTTCCGCGAGCGCATGCAGAGACTGACCGATGTGGATCTCGTGCGCATCGAGATGTGGTTCGACAAGAGCTTGATGGAGTACGACCGCGTGTTTGCGAGTATGGCGATCCCGGCGTGTTGCTGGCGCAGGACGGGCGAGATTTATCGCGGGAACAAGGAGATGGCGAGGCTTATTCATGTTCCGATGTCGAAGTTGCGAGATGTATGTTTGTTCACTGGTCCTTCAAATGAGCTAGGCCTTCAAACTTGAGATGACATGCTAACAAAGACGTAGGGTAACATCGCTCTCCACGAAATCATCGCAGAACCCTCGCTAGTATCCTATTGGGAGAAATTCGGCGCCATCGCCTTCGACCACACGCAGAAAGCTATCCTGACGAGTTGCTCACTCAAGAATCCGGATCCGCACTCCAAGGATCCTGAGATTCGGTGCTGCTTTTCATTTACGGTGAAGCGCGATGCGTGGAATATGTGAGTAGTATGCAAGGAATATTATGTAGTAGTAGTTGATGCTGACTGATGGCAGACCGGCGTTGATTGTTGGGAATTTCTTGCCGATTACTGAGGCTACGTCGGGACCGCTGCCGGCGTTTTAGGGGAGGAGTGGTAGGAGAGATGTGTATAGGTGGGTTTGTACGATGATTGTGCGAGATAGTGTGGAAATATGTTTTAATCGACGGCACGGCCCCCGATGACGATGTGTGTACCGAAAGTGTGGTATTGCTGTGGGAGAGTTCCTGTGCTGAGCCCCTTCCTTGTTCATCATGGCACGCACAGTCAACAGAAGCGGAAGTCGCGATTCGACTTTCCCTCAATGTCCATCTTACCCTCTCTCCTGCACACGTTACCTTCCCATGCGCTCGTAAAATGGCACCAGTAAACGCTTCAGCAAAAACAGAGCGCGAGAAGAAGCTGAAGTCGGTGCTGGGTGCGTGCCATCCCTCGCATCTGCCCTGATGCATCACTCACTTCCCTTTTCGCAGCTTTCGCCTCAATCCTCACCAAACGCTTCGAGACAGCCCGCGACGCCGCACTAGTCAACGACCTTCAAGCGCAGATTCGCGGACTACCACTTCGAGCTTCCTCTACGGTCAATGCGAAGCAAAATGAGCTCGATAGGCTGGGCACCGAGCTCTGGAACCTATCCACGCGCCTGCGACGTGACGAGTCGGACCCCGATGGCAAATCGAAAGAGGCCACGGCGCTGAAGAACCGCGCCCTCTCCCTACTGCGCGTCTTCTCGTTCCTGCTTCTCGACGCGGCTGAGGGGCAAGGCGCGAAGGGCCGCCAGCGCAAGAACTGCATTCGCCTCATGAAGGTTGCGCTGAAGGCGGCGAGGGTGTGTATCGATTGCAATGAGCTGAGCACCGCGACGAAGGTACTTGAGCGTGCTGCCGAGTACCAAGAGCATCTCAGCAAGAATCACGAGGCCCAAAGTGGAGAAGAGACTGAGCTCGCAGACGGCTTGCGTATTGAGTACTTCGCTGTGCGGACCACGTTGGTGAGAATGCCAGATCTTTAGGCATCATACAGTATTCTGGCCAGCTCGCTGACATTAAACTTGCAGGCATGGCGTCAAGACCGCATGGACACTGCGGAGCATATGTTCGCAAAGTGCAAGCAGCTCACGGCTGCTCTCACCCCTACCACGGCGGAGAACCTTGCGGATCTGCTCTACGAAATCGGAAAGGGAGCTTTGACCAAGCGCAACTATGAAGTCGCCGCTCGATGGCTGGAGCGCGCATATGATGTGCTTGGAGAGCAAGACCTCGGAATGCTCAGTCCAGAGGTTGGTGAGCTCCGGCTCAGCACGATGCAGAGTATTGGTGTGTGTATCACCATCTATAGACGGCCACAGCTGACATCAATGAGTCCAGGCGTACATGAAGTTGAAAGCTCCTGACGCACAAGAGAAGGCATGGCAGATGGTGAAGCTGATGGAAACTGTAAGTGGTGTCCAATGTATAGCTAGTATGACCATGGCTCACGCGTACTAGGACTTTGGAGACAAGATGGCAGTCTCGCTGTTGAAGATCGAGTTGCTTTCCGAGGCTGAATCATTTGATACTGCTGAGTTCTACAACGGTATGTTCGGCAGCCTCGATCCAAAGTCCACCTGCTTACTATCGCAGTGCTCCTACGGATGATAAACACTGTCCTGCTCAATGACACGAACTTCAAGACGTGCGTACTCAGATTATCCGACTCGTGTATTCGAGACGACTAATAGTGTTCTAGCATCATGCATCATATCCACAAGTTGAAAGACCAAAGGTAGGTTAGCTTCGCACGAGAAACACTTGAGATCACTGAACATTGGTAGCAACGTTACAGCCTGCAAGGCACTCGACGACCTGATCGATATCCGGCTCTTCAGAGAAGAGAATCAGACTTGGATAGAGAAGGCGGTCATCACGCGTATCTGGATTGGCACGACCAACAGCTTCGCTGAGAAAGCACTCGAGCAACTCCAAGAGCTGTTCGATACGGTCGGCCAGAACTCCAAAGCCCCTCTATCCGCTCCAGCCACTCATGCTGCGCAAACGGTGAGTGATGTGGGCCACGACTATATTCGAGCCACGCTGACCGAGTTACAGCTGTTGTGGAAGCGAGTCGAGGTCGCGTCCAGCCAGGAATTGTATGTGGCAGCTGAGGCATGGTGTCGAACGTGCCTTCATCACATATTTGAAAAAGCTGGAGCACAAAATAAAGCGAAGATCGCGAGGTATTTCTTTCTCTCGAGATTGACAGGGTAACAGCTAATTCGGCGTAGAAAGATCATCCAGTGTGCACTGTCACGGCAAGATTACGCAGCTGCTCGGGAAGTGCATGCTAAGATGTCCGACATTGGTAGAGACGAATCAGTGACGCGGTATTTAATGTACAAGGCAGGATTGCGCAGCGGAGATACAGAATTTGGTATGTTCCCTGATCTACGTGGCCCTGACAGTGTGCTGACTATCGTAGCTTCCGAATGCTTGGATTTCATCTGTCGGAGTTCCGCCAAAGACGCGACCCTGCTCTACGCGTGTGTGATGGAAGCCCAGAGCGCTGGTGACAAGCGGCAAGCCATCAGCGCTCTGGAACGAGTTCTCGATAAGTACGAATATAGTGCGCCTACAGGTATTCATCTTCCTGCTCTACTACGGTAAGTCTTCCGCTCAGCTTTACGTATATCTCCCTGAATTATCGTCAGGTGTACCGCGCGACTGCTCCAGTCGGAACTTGTTAAGGATGGTAATCTCGATCCCGGTATTATGGGCCAGCTTTGCATCGTCTTTGAAGGGGGTAAGTGGTTTTTCCTGCGAAGACGTGACCCTACTAATACCCGCAAGCATGCACCCAAGCCAAAGCATCTCGAAAACGACCAAGCACTCCAGCTCAGGAACTGTTCACGGTGCAGGAATTCGAATGGTTCTCCAAGAATGCCTACAATCTATCGCTCAAGTATTGCGCGGAGATGCCACCGAGCCATCTGGTCAAGTTACTCAACTGCTGCACTGAAGTTAGTTTGCGTGTTCGCTCTAATATACAGTATACTGACAAGCTCTAGTTCATCAAGCTACTAAAAGAACAAGACCAGGCGAAAGCTGAAGGAGACCTCTGCCTACGACTCGTATTCTGCGAGTACCTCGCTGCTTGCACCTACACCACGCTCGCACGTGCGGAGGACAACAACAAGCAATGCGTAAGTATACGCGCCCATCTAACGGCTGCAGTAACTTATAAACACAGACGCAATATTATCTCGATGCTCGCAAACACAGCCAGGAGTTTCGACGAGCAGCAGCGGAAGGGATAGACAAGCTCGGCGGGTCAGCCCAAGCGGACATCATATCAAAGCACTTTCAGGTCGTCAAGCTGGAGCTCGAAGCCGTACTCAAGCTTCAGAGATGGGAAGAACTCGATGAACTCTTCGATCAATGCTGGAAGTACAAGAGCCCGGATCACTACGAGACTTTGGCGGACCTTGTCCTTGTCATACACTCGTGCGTCGTGAAATCTGAGCTTGACGTCAAGTACCAGGGCAGTAAGAGCGCATACCCACAAGGGCAGACACTATGCTAACAGACGTTGAAGAGGTACTGTCAGTCCTCCAGAAGATTATCAACTTGACCAGCCGGCAGTCAGGCAGTGACATCGCGAAGCTGTCCCGGTGGCTTCGATGCCTATTCAGCCTCTCACTTGATTATGATGAGGAAGTCAGTTTCAAGTGTATCGAGCAGGTGACGCTCATCGCAGCCAAAAATCAAGGCGTAAGTTCCCACTTCCCTTACCCGTCGATATACTCTTAAGCCTATCCAGACTTTCCGCCCCATCACCACTGCATCTGGACTGGACAACCTGCCGCTCTTCTCTAGCCCTACACAACATCAAGATGGCGCAGGCTTGGCTGACGATGCTCTCAAGGGCCCTGAACACTATCCCAAGACGGAGCTCGAGTGGCTTGCGACCACGGCCTTCAATCGCGCTGTGGATTACTACTTACAAGAAGACGACAACAAGACTAAGACATGGGCGAACAAGGCGTTTGTGGTTGCGCAGTGGCTGGAGGATGATGGCGCAATGAGGGATTTCTTGATGGAGAAGTATTCGAAGTTGAAGTTTGACGAGGCGGTGTGAGTTTTCATGTTTCGAGAGGTACAAGTCCGAGCATTTTGACACGGCCCGTGGAGCAGAGTGTGTATCTGTAACTGCAACTGCAAGGAGTTGGAAGGCTAAGTCGTATACGTAAGCGCTGGTGGTCGTGTGACACACAGAGATTACGCCACACAAGTGGGGCACCTTGCCGAACGTCCGCGCGTCCAAGAAGGCGAACCTCGTACATCGTCTTAGCACATCCGATGGGACAGAGTGAAGCCTGCCTCCAAAGAACGCTTTCTCGTAGTGCAAAGATCGCAAAGTGCTCCTAGCTGGTATTTCTGCAGTCCCATAGTTCTGGATCGAATGTGTGAAGGTGCTGCACGCTTCGCACTGCATTATTACCGGAATCTTCGTGGTACTTTAACAGCCTTCCGGAGCTGCCCCTTGCATTTGCAGCGAGTCGGAGAAGACGAGATAAGCTAGCTGACTGACAGCTTGTCAGTCAAATGTCTCGTCTCCACCTTGAAATTGCGCACGCGACAGCTATCCAATTTCGGACTTGTAATCATGCCTACATCCCTTGTCCCCCATACTCCCGGACTTGCAGCCGCCGTGATAGCGAGGTCGACACAAGGCGTCGTCATGTCCTCGTACACTAGCAGCCTGATTGCGACATTCCATTTCTTCACAAACATGTCTGCGATCCGGCCTCGTCACCCTGGCGCACGACTAACTAGCAGTCCACTGACACTCTTTTCTCTATTTCATACCTGCCTTGAATTGAAGCGATGAGATTCATATCGAGACTGCATGCGTGCGCTGCGGCGAGCGTCTTGATGATCGTGTGCTTCACCTGGAGAAGTCATTCAGCCTACTTCGAGAACACTGCACGAGCAGCATGGCGCGGCAATACACGTCGAGTTGTTGTGTTTGGAAATGATTGGTCTGACACGGGAAGCTATCGGGTTGCTCCACCTACGCGTGCTGCAATCGTTCCCCGGGATCCTGATCGCGGCCAAGTTTGGGTCGAGACGTTGTGTAGAGAGGTAAGAGACAAGCACTCATGCGCAAACGCCCCCAGACTGACACACTATACAGCTTATGTGTAACACGATTGACAATTTTGCTCGCTCGAAGCAGTCAAACGCGGAGGCAGCAACGGTTGGCGCTCTGGTTGACTCTACCATCTGGGCGCAAGTGACAGCTGAGAAAAGCAACAACGGCACCCTGAACTCGTCTTCCGACTTCAAGACACAGGTGGGAAATTATCTCGCATACGATAAGGAGAGGGAACAGATTCCACAACGCTTGCGTCGAGACGACTGGACCTTGTTTACTCTCTTCTTCGGCCTTTGGGACTTGTTGGAGTACTTGACGTTGGAGAAAGAGTTCGCTATGCGGGCGATCGATAAAAGCATCGAAGAGCTCTTTCGCGGTCTGGATACCCTGGCGGCACATGTTACTACTCCTGTAAAGGTTGTAATTCCTAAAATGGTCGACGTTACCTACCTGCCCCTGTTTCAAGCGAAGAAGAACGCCATGGCTGATTTTGCAGAGAATCAGCACCGTTTGGTCTTTCTGTGGAAATATTGGAACACGGTTTTGCTTCAAAGTGCAACGGTATGGACGAATGGTACGATTTACATGCCAGATCCTCACAGACTCATCATGGAGCAAGTCAGGGCGAAGCAGCTGCACTCTAGACATATCTCAGATGCATTAGGCGTCGGTTTGCAGGAGCCTCTGTTTGATTACATCGAACAGCCCTGTCTGAGGTTGAAGCATATCACCAGCGCAACAGACCTGCACGCAGCCGTTGTTGAGAAATGCTCCGCTCCTGCTCAGCACCTATTCTGGTAAGAGAGTTGCAGTATAAAGGGATTGTTTCAGGCTAACTGGGTAACAGGGACGACATCCAACTCAGTGGACCCGCTCATCAGCTTATCGGAAGAGATGCCGTCGGTCTCGTACGCGCAAACCAAGCTGTCAATATCGAACGACTGATGCAGGGTACCGGCACCAACGAGAAACCCCAAGGAAAAGAGGAAGAGAGTTTCAATCTGGAATTTCCCCCAGGCTATTAGCAGGCTGCACTGGAGACATTGTCTAAAACATAACCAGGCCTTTGCCTGTTCGGTGATGCTGGTCCCTCGTGACGAAGAAGCGGTTGCGCAGTACCCAGAATTGCTTTGCCCTTCCCGAGACTGAGCAAATTTTGGATTAATGTGCATGAAGCTCCCATTTTACCTCCCCTTGCATAACTACCGTTGGAATGCTGAGATGTCTTAGAAGTCGGCAAGCGCTGTCTCAGCCGCTTCAGGGCGTGGCAAGAACAAAGAACCCCAGCGGGGATCAGCCGCATCTGTCTGGAACAATCATCTTACTGGATCCTTCGCCTCAACCATCAAAGCGCAATGGGCCTAAAATATATGCCTCATAATGCCGTCAAAGGAAGCCAAGAATATTGCCTGGTTCGTCCGACGCTGTGTTGCCCCCCCCCCCCTTTCTATTCAGCGAACAATGAACTCCACTCTGCAAGACGCTCTTTATATCGGCTGGTTCGTCATCACTTGCCAAGATGTTAGCAAGTCGGGTATTGCCGCCCATTTTTTAAACTACATCTCCTCTTCCCTCGTCGACTCCTGTTGCGACGTTCTTCAACGTGCCGAGGAGATACGTCAAATACAATATGCAGGTCGGCGACAATACCCCAACATCTCCAATGGATGACGCGATGCCTTCTGGCGGCTTGTGTAAGAGCACCAGGGCTCAAGAGCCTTGCGCTGCGCCAACGTTAAGTCCCGTTGAACGCACCAAACAGGAAGAGATGCCGTCGCCTGCTTCGACCTCGCTTCAGAACAACAGGAAACGACTCTCAACGGTCGTCGAGGTTGTTCAGCGAGAGAACTCTGCCAGCCCTTCGGATGATATGTCACTTCCAAGTGCTTCGTCGCCAGACTTTTGCTGTCTCTGCCAGCCCGAGCCGAAGATTCCCCGCCCGAGGAATGGTAAGTCTGATCCACCTTCTTTGTTCCACGGATTCGACCTTTCCCATCGGGTCCTGCGATTTGAGATGAAAAAAGAACGGCAATCTTTGTTTAGGGACGCCTTTCACCACCGTTGACTCTTTATAGCATTTATCCTTTATCGGCAGCACCACCAGCAGTCCATCATCGCTCGCAACGCTGGTCTCAATAATCCTGAGATTTCAAAAATCATTGGTGAGCAGTGGAAAGCTGAAGGTGCAGAGGCGAAGAAAAATTGGCAGGATCTCGCCCAGGTTCGTGATGTCCTCCATCCACTCTTAATACGTTTCTTGCTGACGCGACGCCTAGGAAGAAAAGGCGAGACATCAGGAACAGTATCCCGACTACCGCTATCAGCCTCGTCGAGCTGGAAAAGCCGGATCGTCGCCGTTGAACCCTACAGGTCAGCATACCACTGTCGACAAGTACCGCTGCCATAAGTGCGGTGGTCGCAGCATCAAAACGCCTACCAGCCCTTTCGTAGACTCGGCAGGTACGCCTAACTTGCCGCCCCCGAACTTTTCGGAAGGTCTTATGCCAACGACACGCTATCTCCCCATGACGAGTGTCCTTAATCTGGAGTCGCCGGTTCACCGCCATACTCACGGCCCGTCAAGCCTCAGTAACATCCAAGTCAGCTCAGCGCTACGTGAGGATGCGACCATGTATAGTCCCCTTACCCCGAACAAAAAGCGCCGCTTCGAATATGGCCCGCCGCAGTATGCTCAACGACGCGATTCTCTGCCGCCCATCATGATCCGACACTCCCCTCCCAACAGTGTGACCATGCAGCCTCTCGGCACTCCCCGTGACGGACGAAAGCCCTCTGCCATGGAACTCAGTCCCGCTACCAACAGCTCCAGTCCCAGAACCGTGGAGGAAGTTCTCAACGCTTTCCCATACCCGAACAAGATCAAGCTGCTCGGCCGCATCACACCGCCGTACAAAGCGTCTGGTCCCGGAAGTCAGAACCGCGGTGCCATCATCGCCGTCGAAGGCGACGACATAGCGGCCGTCAAGGACCTCTCGAACTGGCTGCACGAGTACCTCATCAAGCAAAAGGAGTTTAAACCACGCATGGCCGAGCCACCCAAAGCTCCCAAGGACGACGACAAAGACGCCACGTTTGAAGACTACCTCAACCTGATCAAGGTGTGGCATGGCAAGAGCAAGGAGATGATCAAGTACATCACCTCGTCCGCCTCGCCTTCCTCCCCTTCCACATCCCACACCTCAGACAAGGACTTCCCGGACAAGGACTCGAACGAGAATTCCAACGACAGCAGATCCTCAGCCACCTCGGCCGCCTCTCCAACACCCGCCGTCCATATCAAACCCGTAATCATCCTCCCGACCTTCCAACTCCAGGCCTCGGTCGCGTACGCGTCGCGCATCCCCATCCAGGACGCTTACTCTGCGACGGATCACTGGCAGTGGATGGCGACGCTGTGGCGTGGCACCGTGGGCCCCGATCTTACGCTGTGTGTGAAAAGCTATGAGAAGGGTGAGGTGGGCAGTGTGAAGCCGGAAATGGATGATGTGGTGAGGTGCTTGACGGTGTTTAGGGAGAGGGGCGCGCAGGGCAAGTTTGCGGATGCGGATTTGAGGCGCGTGGGGTTTGAGGTGCGGGAGTGGATTGAGGGGATGGGGAAGAGTGCTTGATGGGAGGTGGGGGGGGATCACTTTTCTTCTCTTGGGTTTCTTTTCTTTTCGGAAGTTGGGGGTTGAATGTTGAAGAGGAAGCATTTGCTAGCAACCAAAGGTCATTACTTTGAAAATGGGAGATGAGCTTGAGAGTGCAATTATGGTATATAGCTTGACGGTGGATGGGGAGTCTGGAGATACTTATTAATGATACTGTGGTCTTACATACTGCCTCCTCGCACGTACGAGGGAAACTTTAAGGGTTAGCAATTCGAGAATTAGAGGCCGTGATAGGTAGGCCTAGAGTATTTTGATAATCTTTTAGTCGAATTTTCTTTTTATTACACCCATGCAATTTTCCGTCGTATGTGACAGAGGGCAGTAGACTGTATTGGTGATCTCCCGCACGTCTCCGCATGGTATTTCCCCGCTACAACGACAATCATTCTCCAACACAGCAACACTCATTTCCATGCATGCTCCCATCATCGCTTTCATCAGCACCATGCACGCGTCGAGAATGTGTGCGGTGAAGCTTACGCCGCCTAGAGTGACGTAACGATGTTCCCCCGGAAAGCGCAACAACGCCGAGCACTGTCATAGCGCGCTTTCACATGGCACACGCACGCATCCTCGCACCTGTCACATGCCGCACCTGCACCCAAGCACGGAAGCTCGAGACGGATGCGACGCTTGTAGACGGACATTGAATAGCATGGAGGGCTTGGCCATGGCTGACCGCCTTCGCTCTTTGTTGTTTCCCCAGATTCTCACATGTTCCTGCTCCCCCGGACTGGCTATCACATGCTGACGCATTCACCACTACGACTATCACGAGCAGAGGCCGTTCATGCCGCCTTGGGGTTGGCGCCATTCACAGAGGCTGAGCATAAGGTGGTCTAAGGAAATCCAGGGACGAGCAAAAAGCCACAAGCATGATAGACCACGTACTGGGCCGGCCGTCGGTGCAGTTCAGGAAGATTCAGGTGCTAGCAGTAGTATCTTTCTGGTCCTTCTACCTCTACAGGCACGCCCCACGACATATATCTACTACACGCCATGCTAACAACCCCCAGAGGCGACCGCCATGGCCCGCCCATCCTCCGCCGCGTCTCGGCCCTCCTCTCTAGGAAGCTCACCGTCTGGCAGTCGGTCCTCATCACGCTTATCTACCTCTATGTCGCCCGCAACTTCGGCAAGCTCGTCGGCCTCGAGTGCCCCGAGCCGCTTGCCAGCCTCTACTCGCGCTCCTACTTCCGCGCCACGTGGGTCACCACCGCGCTGGACGCGGGCTTCTGGTCGGCCATGCGCATCAAGAGCAAGGGCCTGCGGGACCTGCTTTCGATTGTGTTCAGCGTGTACTACATGATCTGCGCCGAGCAGGCGGACGAGAAGGTGCGGAAGATCAGGGCGACGCTCACCGTGGACCATCTGCGCGTGGCCTGGAACAAGGGCACGACGCCGTACCTTAGTGCACTAACATGCCTCATGCGCCCGCGGCTGATGCGGTACCCGCCGCGCAAGATCAGGATACCGCGGCCGAAGGAGAGCTCGTACAAGGAGCCGGTGGTTGGATGGCTGTACTTCAACGGGCCGCTGAGTGCGCTGAAGAAGCACGATAAGGTGGTGCTGGACATACCCGGGGGCGGCTTCGTGGCCATGGACCCGCGCAATCACGATGACAAACTCATGGGCTGGGCAGGAAAGACGGGCCTGCCGGTGTTGAGCCTGGACTACAGGAAGGCGCCGGAGCACCCGTACCCGTATGCGCTGAACGAGTGCTACGACGTGTACCATACTATTATCGCGAGCAGAGGGCGGTGCATGGGGCTGTCAGGAGAACAGGAGCCTGGAATTGTGGTGTCGGGCGACTCGGCGGGGGGGAATCTAGCGGTAGGGATGGTACTCATGATCCTGCAAAGTGGCTCAACCGAAACGCGGCGATGGCAGGGCGAGTACGCAATACCACCCCCGGTTGGCGTTGTTTTGGTCTACCCAGCGCTGGACATGAACATCGGCAACTGGATGACGGACGAGCAGATGGCCCTCATTCGCGACCGGAGAGTACGCAAGACGAACCGACCCATCCTACGGCACAAGAGCGACGACTACCGACATCTCGCACCGAACACGCCCTACGGTTCTGACAACTCAGATAGCGACGAGGATAGACCCGGCAAGCGCCTCCTTACATCCCCGTCAACGATGATCAAGCTATCCATGGCACATACAGCCAAGGACGGAAAATCTTTACCTCGTATCGACACCAGCAATACCGTGAACGGGACCGTCGTCCAAACACCGGATCAATTGACACCCGCCAACAACAGCATGCCACCCACCCCCCTACCAGCTCAGCATTCGACCCCGGGACCAACATTACTAGCACCCGCGGTGACAGCCATTAAGACACGGCTCGCCATGTCGAGCATGATTTCGTACTTCAACGACCGCATCCTCACCCCAGAGATGATGCGCGCCATGATCATCCTCTACGTCGGCCCGCACCACCGCCCAGACTTCAGCACCGACTTCCTCCTCTCCCCGCTGCTTGCTCCGGAGTCCCTGCTCGCTAGATTTCCACGCACCTGGATGCTGACCGGCGAGCGCGACCCCCTCGTCGACGACACGGTCATCTTCGCCGGCCGCCTCCGCCAAGCCAAACGCGCCGAATGGGTAACAGGGCGAGAACTCGGCCTTGACTGGGCAAGAGGAGAGTTCAGAGAAGAAGACTGGGTAAATGTCGACTTGATCCCGGGGATTAGCCACGGATTCCTACAATTCGTGAGCGTTTTCCCAGACGGCTGGAAGTATATCTTCCGCTGCGCGAAATGGATCACCGAGGCTTTTGAGGCGCAAAATCTAGAGCCCGAGACGCCGTTGTATACACCTGTCATGGCTCTTCCGCCAAAGGAAAAAGGAGAAGATTACTTTGGTACGGTGGGGCTTACGGAAGCGGTGCAAGGGTTGAGTTCTGAGCAGAGGATGAGGGAGAGACATCATCGCCGCTCTGGCACGGCGTCGAGTGCGGAGGAGGATAGACCGCTCGAGATGACGGTGTTGGTTAAGGGGAAGGATAGGAGTCCGCAGAAAGAGGGCGCGGATGGGGGGAAGAGAGAGAGGGGCAGGACGAGGAAGAGTGAGAGGGGGAGGAGGAAGAGTTTGGTTAGTTTGGCGAGTGAGGATGATTTGTTAGGGAGACGGATGAAGGGCCTCACCGGGAATTTGGGGGGTGATGGCGTGATTTGAGGGAGAACAGTGGGTTGGGGTGTTGGTGGGTGTTTGCGTCATTGTTGTTTGGCAAATACAACAAGGATTTGATATGATCTGTTGAGTGTTGTTGGTTGACATGGTCTAATTTCATGAACATGAATTGCAACTCTGGGTTTGCAGTTCTACAAGGCGACTGACTACGGAGAGTGATGGTCGGGACACACTCTGAGGGATAGATAGTGCGCGTGTTCGCTCTACGAGCGAAGCCTGTCCAAGTCACCTGAATGCCATATTGAAGATGTTGTCTTCTTCGAGATTGATAGGAAGGGATGACGCCTGAGCTTACATCATTCGTTCAGTTGTCTTCACCGCCATTGCACTCTCGAGATATGAAGTTGTCCCGTGTGATAGGAAAGCCCTTTGTTTCGGAATACGGTGCTGGCGTTCGATCACCAGGTCGCGGGCCGCTATCCCAGCAGTGTGGGATTGGGGAGAAGGCGGCGGCCGTGGGGCGGCCAAAACCTACCACTGTCGCACCAAGAGCTAGGTTAAAGCAGATCATCTGGTGACCACTCCCAGGCCTCGCACCTCTTCTCTCCCACGTCGGATCTCCAGCCCGCCTTCCCATCTCGAGGGCATGCCATGGTCTCATCAACCAACCAAAACACCAGATGCAACTTCATTGTACAAATATATATGCACGATTAAGCCGATCTTGGGGCGTTATATAATGGCTCGCTCTGGCACCACACACCGAGACGCGAACCCATATGGCGGGTCACACATGCCTGCACGGCTTATCTGATTAGGAAGGCTCTCTCTCTTCGAAAAACAATTCCATGCCGTCACGGGATGGGAAAGCGGTTTTTGTCTTCTTACTCTCGTAAAACGACTTTGTCAAGGGATACATGGGGCAGTAAGGGGAAAGGTGGGCACACACAATGGGGGTAGGGAGCGGACCTGTGCAATGCGTTCCAACGCCTTTTTTGCTTTTTCGAGAGAAGACCCAATACACATACCAAAATGTCACAAGGGGAGGGGCCGGGGTGGGTGGCCTTTTTCCTTTTCTTTCTCGTTCTCCTTCTTCTTCTTCTTCTTTGCCCTCTCTCATCTTTCCTCTCGTTAGATATCAAGGTTGTTTTTTTCGCGCATATCAACTCCTCAAAGTCTGGCCTTGAAAGAAACGTCTAGCTAGCGGCATCCTGAAGCGGTCCAAGTCTGCTGCATCAATCGAGTCTACGCTCGCCCTCTCCTTTCTTTGGGTGCGCGCAATCAAAACAGACGGGATCCACTTTGTTATACGTGGTGTTGGGATGTGCGTTCGAAGTTGCTGATTAAGGTGGTTGAGATACTGGCTGGCTGCGGAGGAAAGTAAAAAGATTCGGTATTGCATCGTTGTTGCATCGAGGGACTTAACACCCATTCGCAATAGACACAATTATCGTGGAATGAAAATTCGGCCTAAAAACACGGACAAACGCCAATCTAGGAAGTTACATACATAACTTTGTTTACATCCATCTGGGCGGACGAAACAAGTCACAGAAGGCACGGCACGGCACACGCAATCCACCTACCGCGACAACCACTTTACTAGAATAACTATATTCAACAAACAAACGACTCTTACCCTTACCCCCGACCGGGACCCTTCAAGCAACTTGATCGACGCCCTCACCATGTGCTACATCGTATACACGATACACAAGTGTAGTCATTGGGTACCACAGCCGCAACCCAACAATGGCCCGATACTACGCATCTGCGACGAAGCAGAGAAGCTACGACTAGGCCACCCATGTCCGGAGACACAGAGGGAGCACAAAGTGATGAATCGGAGTCAGGGTATGTGTAATGGGTGTATGTGGAAGCATACGACGCGTTAAAAGGCCAATAAGAAAAGGGGAACATGCTTAGTAGAGAACGGTCGGTCCTGTGGTGCGAGGTGAGATTAAGGCGGGGTAAAACACATATAATTGGTAGTTTTAATGGGCAAGGGACGGCAGGACGGGCGTGGTGAGGCGCGGATCCCCCAAGGAGAGAGATATTTGTTGGGGGATTGATTGAAGCGGCGAGGACATCTCTACATAGTTCTTTAAGAGAGAGGAAGAGGCGAAGATGTTAACGACGACGACGCACGATAGATGGAGATGCGTGAGTGCAGTCTAGATGAACACTGCGGTCTGGACTCCCTCGAACCCACATCATGCAGGTCCGAACTTTTTGCTACTTGTTAATCTAGACTGATAATTATCGACTGATGGCCTGGGCGTAGCGACACTGGTGTTTGTTTTTTTGGGTTTGGGGGTGGGGGGAGGAGTGCGCCATTACAGGTGCAAGGAGTTTGTAAATATATACCCTAACGATTCAGCAGCTTTTCGCTCTTGTATAGTATTAAAATAACACTAATAAAACGATATCTCAATCGCGATTGCAATTTCCTTACCATGCTCTTTTACTTTAGAATCCTTCTAGGTCAGATCGTGATGGAGCTAATGCTCCGTTGGGAAAGTCCAAAATGAATCGAACAGCACGTGTTCCAGTCACGGTAGGTTTGCTCTTTCCTCATGTATGTCTTAGCCACAATTGCTCCTTATTTTTGCACGAACGTCGACCGCCGCTGCTATGCTCTTACAGTCGCGCTGCTGGGTCTTGCAACGTACATGTAGCTTACAACAAACTTGGCGTACATTAACAACCGAGCGACATATCAACTCACCCAAATTCATTCCCTCTCTACCTAGTGCTTCTGTGTGAGCGCACCGCGCCGCGCCGCAATACCCATATCGCGACTCCCGCACAAAACTTGTCCGACCGACCTAGTCGTCTCTCGCAAGCACTCAAAAAACACAAAAGCCAGTTCTTGCCCAACTAGGTCTTGGAAACGACACAAAAAGCCATGCCGGCATCCAACGAGCAAGCGCAATGCCTAACTCAAGCCCGCGCTTCTAGTCAGGAAGCAAGCGCCGCGCCTGAGGGTGTGCATGTGCAGCGCAGCACCAGGGGTAAGCATCCCTATCGCTTCCTAATATATATATGGATACTGTAACTAACTCTGTGTTTGAAACAGAGCAACAGCCGAGCGAAAAGGAACAGCGAAAGAAAGCGCGAGTACCAGAACTTCTCCAGTGGAAAGATGCCGAGCTGGCAGATGGCTTGTGCAAACTCATAGTGGCGAATAAGGGCGGTACGAAAGGGAAGATGGTGGACGCGGGCTTATCGAATGGTGGTGGCGATATTGCCATGGTGGATTAGTTGGAAGCCGGGAAGGCGAGCGGGAAAGTTGCATATTAGCGAGAAATAACTAGTAAATGATGTGCATTGAGTTTGGACTGGAAGATTGGAGTGAAATTTATACATAAGTGATAAGTGAATGAAGGACGTTTAAGCTACTGTGTAAATAAAAATGCTGCGGGAATTTTTTATTGCTCTAACTTACATCGGGTAAGGCGTAAGGCTAGTGGAGGGTTAGAGCCTCTAGGTGTCCCCTAAACAGTGTCCTCTTTTATTGATCTCCTAGTCTAGACACTAGTTATGTGTTAGCTCTTACTCTCTTCGTACCTACAGGAAAGTCTCTTCGCGAAGATACTATAATGCACCGATTAAGCTATTGACCTATACTCTAGATCCGTGCAGATGCTGTAATCGTTGTACATGTCAGCCACGGTGCTCCATGATCCTCTAGGTGTTGGTGCCCGAGGTATGTTAGTGCCCGGAGTATATTTGGTACCCTAGCTCCTGGTGCATATAGAGCTCTCAACCACTTCGGCACCCCACTTTCAAAGATAGATAGAGCTCTGATCCCCATAGTCAATAGATCACGCTTCTCCTCATGTTCTCGACTTGGTCCTATTGACAGTACATATCGCTAGGACAGTAGGTAACCACGTGAGTTACGTGCAATTCATATTTATATATCGGCATATCTTAAAGTACATGTAGTTGCCTCGTACGACGAGTGTCCTTCCGTCGCACGAGAAGATCGACACGGTTAAATTATCGCGAGCTGATATAAGATTACCTCAGCGATCTACATGGTAAGGATCGGCGCATGCACTGACATCGGACTTTCGCCGCTTTGAAGTTGCACGAGAGTTAGCAGCATAATCAAAAGTACTGATATGGCATCTGAAACACTACCTAGGCAACATAGCACAAAGACAATACTAGTACGTCTGTATTCCCTACACCAAATTGAGGTTGTTTGTAGCTGAATATGGCTTCCTTTCTATCGTGACTGACGGAAGCTTGGTAAGCCGATAGTCTCATCCATCTTATTGCAGCATGCAGCATCACCAAGGATCAACATGCACCTTGTGGGAAGGTCAGAAGATCGAGAAGCAGCGCAAAGAGGGACTTGTACTCGATACGGACTGGCGCGAGGAGAGGCTTACTCAACTCGCAAATCTCAGGTATGACTTGCCGTAGCTCAAGTATGACTTGCCGTAGCTCAAGTATGACTTGCCGTAGCTCAATTATGACATTGCTGCTTCCAAACTCCTGGCCAAAGACACTATCCTGCTTCCCCGTACACGAGGACTTAGTCTCTGGAACATGTCTCTCCCCCGCGGGTCCTCAATCCTGCTCCCTAACATCGTTAAACAAAATGCGCAAGCCGATCCCCATGGTACATTTGCACGAGTACCCGCCGGAACAGCCTATACGGACGGCTTCGTCGACGTTACGAAGCTCCAGCTACACAACGCAGTCAACTTCACTGCGTCACTCATCAAGCGATGCCTGGGAGACAGCACGACTTTCGAGACCCTGGCGTTCATTGGCCCGTCGGACCTGAGGTACTCCATCATAATAGTTGCCGCAATCAAAGCGGGTTACAAGGTAAGATTGCCTTTACATTCACTACCCAGCTTCATACCGTGTTAATTGATAATCAAGATATTTCTGCCCTCACCAAGGAACAGCGAGGAGGCACAGCTTGCTCTTCTAGCTGGGCTGCAATGTACTAAATTTGTGGTGACTGAGCCGCAATCACCATGCGTGCCCGTCATTTTGAGGAAAGTCCAGCTACACACGATGACGTTGCCCTCCCTACAGGAACTGTTGGAGGTTGGCGATGTTGCAGAATACCCATACGAGAAAGCTTTCGCCGAAGCTAAAGACGATCCAATCATTGTACTACACACTTCAGGCTCAACTGGTAAACCTTCTCGTTCGCACTACACGTTCCGTTTACTAAACTCTTCAGGAATACCAAAGCCTCTGCCGTGGACAAATGATCACATTTTACGACAGATGAATGCACACACTCTTCCGGCACCAGAGGGATACGTTGGTATGAATCGTTACTCGTTGAGTGGAAGGTTTATGACGACTATGCCCCCTTTCCATGTAAGTTCAGCCGCCATGTAGCATGTGCTAGAAACATAACTAACAGTTAACCCTAAATAGGCCGCGGGACTTCTGGCGTTACTTCAGTCCCCGTTGTATCTTGGACCTGTACCAGTCTACCTTGATCCTGGGTCACCACCGACCACAGAAGCCATCCTCAGTGCCATCATGAACACTGAAGTGGACTGGGCTTTTGTGGCTCCTTCTATCATCAACGATCTTAGTAAAAATCCTGATCTGTTAGAGGCGGTCGCATCTCGGTTGCAATATATCTTCTTCGGCGGAGGCAGCGTACCCAAAATAACAGGTGATGTTGTTGCCCAAAGGCTTCCCATCTATCAAATTTTCGGGCTTTCAGAAGCCGGAATCATCCCTCTGGTTCACGCTCAAAGTAACTACGACAATGCCAAAGACTGGAACTATATCCAGGTCAATCCATCGCTCAAGATTGAAATGCGGCACCGTCATGAGGATCTACATGAGTTCGTATTGGTGCGCAATGAGGAAATGGAGGCTTGCCAGCCAGTGTTCAGTCTTTTTCCTGCGGCACATGAGTTCAGTACACGGGACCTTTTCAGTCCACATCCAACGACAGAGGGCTTATGGGTTTACCACAGCCGTCTTGACGACGTGATTGTCTTTCTCAATGGGGAGAAGACGAATCCAATTACCTTTGAGGAAGAAGTAGTCGGTCATAAGGAGGTGAAAGCCGCGCTGGTTGTCGGTGCCCAACGCTTTGAAGCTGCGCTCCTTGTTGAGCTGGCGACTCAGGTCGAGCTCTCCGACGAGGAACAGGCTGCGATTATCGATCGGATCTGGCCGGTAGTTGAACGGGCGAACAGAGTCACGCCGGCACATGCTCGCATCGCCAAGTCAAAGATACTTCTCGTCGACCCCAGCGTACCTATGCTAAGAACAGGCAAAGGTACCCTGCAACGTAATGCGACACTGAACTTATACGCTACGAAAATCGAGAAACTCTATCAGCAAGACGAGGTACTGGACACTGTTCACGCAGAATTTGAGGTCGAAAACGACATCAAGAGTATGGTTCGCAACATAGTGGCCGAGATGCTGGATTTGGACGACCTTGATTTCTTCCAGCTGGGCATGGACTCTTTGGGCGCCCTCAGAATGCAGCGGGCTTTGAAGAAACAATTTCCCGGAAAGAACATCCCAAACAACATCGCGTACTCCAACTCATCGGTCAACGCAGTAGTGAACGCTCTAGAAAAGCCGGACGTACCAACGAATGAGCAAGCGAGGAAGGATGGAGATGATTCGACCGATGAGCTTGCAAGGATGATAGAGGCATATAGCAGAAAGATCGATGACATTGGCCTCGCCACTCAGTGGGAACGGCCAGCAGTTGATGACAAGCCTAAGACAGTGGTGCTTCTGACAGGTACCACCGGGTCTCTCGGCTCGTATATCCTGCAACGTCTTCTTTCTACAAAAGATGTCGCGCACATCTACTGCTTCAATCGCACCACGGACGCACGAGAGCGTCAGATACGAAACAGTAAGAATCGAAACCTGGACACCCACTTCCCTCCGGAACGAGTCACCTTTCTCGATGGAGATCTCGCAAAGCCTAGCTTTGGTCTTCCCGAGACCGGTTATCAGACTCTTGTCTCCGAAGTTACGCATGTTATCCATAACGCCTGGCCCGTGAACTTCAATCTCCAATTGGATTCGTTCAGGCCCTCGCTCTCGGGCGTCATATCTCTCATACAGTTCTCAGCACAAAGCAGATGGCACGGAACGATCCAGTTCATCTCTTCCATCTCCAGCGTTGCGAATTATCCCAGCACAACGGTCCCCGAGGCTGTGATACACGAGCTCTCGTCCCCGTCGCCCATGGGATACGGACAATCCAAGTACCTCGCCGAGCAACTTCTCGATTACGCTTGTAAGAATCTGGGTATCAGCGCCAGTTTCGTTCGACTCGGCCAGATTGCCGGTGCTGCGAGAACGGCCAGTGGATGGAACAGGCAAGAGTGGCTGCCCAGCCTGGTCGCCAGCTCTGCTTTCATTCGAGCACTCCCAAAGACGTTGGGCCGCGTTTCCGCAGCCGGAGTCCCCATCGATTGCAACTGGGTTCCGGTCGATCATCTAGCGGAAGTGCTTGTAGAGCTAACCTTGGCTCCAGAAGACAAAGACAAGAGTGGAAAGCGCGGTGTGTCCGTTAACCAGATTGTGCATCCCAAGCCCGTGTCTTGGTCTTCTCTTCTTCAACCCATACAGAAGGCTATTGAGGACTCTGTTCCATTGTCAACTCCTATTGAGATCGTAACATACCCTGACTGGCTTTCGATCCTGAAGTCCAGGACTGCTGAGGCTGAGAGCGATACGAATGTTGACCATGCAATGCTGGTGCAGAGAAACCCTGCTATTAAGCTGCTCGGCTTCTACGAGGACTCGAGTGATAAGTTGTTGAAGCTTACATTGTCAATAGAGAATACGATGAAGGCAAGCAAGACACTGCGGGATTTGGAGCCTCTCCGAGATGAATGGGTGACTGGATGGGTGAAGGAGTGGGTGAGCATTTCTGTCTGAGAACTGGGTGCATCGTTTGTTTTCCCAAGGATTATGGGGAACATTTTTGGTCGGGGCGCGGTTTACATTACTGTGGGCCTTCAAATACTAGCCAACCACACACAAAAGGTGCTGATTAAGTTATCAAGCCCACTGATTTGCCGGTCCAGGAGAAGATGGCCATTGACCATACTGACTAAATGTTGCCGTGGTACCACACCGCCTTGATACCCTGCTTACCGCTAGGGCTGTAGAGTAGAAGCTTTACAAACACAAGAGGTTTTCTTAAATTTTACTCCGCTGATGATCTGGTGGCTACTCGAACTAATGCGTTCTGGAAGGCTGCGACACGACATCTGCGCCTCGACCGTCTGTTCCTTCCGTCATCGATACCTGAGCTATTCACAAACTACGTGGAGCCACAATAATTTGATGGTTTTTTGCATAAGCTTCGGGAGATTTTGTCGATTCTCAGCTCAGTAAGCTTTACGGTTGAAAAGGCGCAGCCGCCAGAACCATGCACAACGGGTGCCCATGCACGAAAAGGCTTAAAAGCTACTCACACGACGCAAGCGAGTGGAAGCAGCATGGGAACTTAGAGCTCGTGTGTGTCGCGACCGTTACAGGTAGACTGAAGGTCGACGTCCCTTTTTTCCTTACAAGATGATGGCACGCCAGTAAGTGTGTGCGGCCCCCGAGCATATGCTGATAGACTCAAGAATAGCACACGAGCAAGTGAAAGCTATCAAACAAAGAGTGTATAAAGCGTCCCCATCTACCCTCAGAGTAAAAACCATTATTAGATTCGCCCATACATAGTCCTCCTTCCCAATACACTTCCAACAGCTTCACCTGCACCCACGCACACTTAAATTTTCAACAGGCCTCAAACAACCAATATGTAGTTCCCTAACATAGCTTCTGCTCTCCTGAGCTCCCATTTCTCGGCAAAGTTGTAAACCACCCTTGATTTCAGTTACATCGACCACGGATTTTATGCAGCATGAAGGCTGCAAATATGAACTACCGAGGGAACTTGCTTGCGGAAGTCATTCATGTTGTCACGACCATCAGGCATGTCACAGGTAGGAGTAAAACGGAGCTGAACGCATGAGACGCGTCAATTATGGCAGATCTGGAATCAAAGACGAGCACGAGCTACGAACTAGGAACCAAGAAGCGAGGACAACAGCAACCGACCTAAGTCCGCTCGCTGCTTACAATCGTCGGACCTTCCTCTTTCCTCGGCCACTTCTCTGCATCTCCCGTCCGCTTGAAGTTGCGCTCTGAACATTGACCTTGACCTTGACCTTGGCTCTGACCTCGGCCTCTGCCCCGCCACGATCCCCCTCCTCCACCACCTCCACGTTTCGACCTTCCATCATGGCCACCCCTTACCCGGCCTACTTGAAAATTTATCCTAGCAAGCGGCTGCTCAACCCACTCTACACCTTTCAAACCCAAGTTGTCCTTCTCCCAGTCACTCAGTTTCCAAGGCTGATACAGACCCATCAGTTTTTGTTGGTCCACCTCTTCTCTCCCAGGACCAATGGTACGCGTTAGCTTGATGCCTCGTAGCTCTGGTACCCACGATTTGATATATTCGCCGTGTTTGTCGTAATCGAGTGCTTGTTTGACCGGGTTGAACACACGTCCTTGGCGCGGGTCATTGCCAACGCCAGCTACATATTGCCAATTGCCCCAGTTGCTGGCTACGTCGTAGTCGATGAGGAAGCATTCGTACCACTCCGCTCCGATACGCCAGTCAATGTTGAGATGTGAGGAGAGAAAGGAGGCGACATTCTGCCTCGCGCGGTTCGATGTGTAGCCCGTAACGAATAGTTCGCGATTCGACGCGTCGATGAGACCCACCCCAGTGCGCCCCGACCGGAACCGACTGTACGCCTCGAGTGTCTTATTTGGATCATCTCCAGCACCACCAGATTTGTGTAGTTGTTTCCACCTCTTTTTTTGCGACTCCCCATTCTGTCCTTTTTTGTCGCAGCTCTGTATACCGTTCAAGCTGAACATCTTGTACCCATATTTTCTCAGGCAGAGACGCATATAATCTCTCCATAGAAGTTCAAATCTAACAGCTGCAGTTCCTTCGTTTTCGCCCTTGCCGTAGCCTTCTAAACACCTGCCGGGCCCGCGACCTGCTTCGAACTCGGACATCGCCCAGTGGATCTGTCTTGCTGTAAGGTGGCCTTGCGCAAGGAAAGCCGAGAGTTTGGTGCTAAAGTCAAGGCCCAGCATGCCGTTTCGTGTAGCTTTGTAAGAGCTCATTGCTCCGCTGGAGATGAGGTGGGAGAGACGATTCTGAGCGCTGTTCTCGCCTCCCGAGAATGGATGTGCTGATTGCACGTCGGTCGGCCACTTGGGAGGCTCCGTAAGGGTATATGTTGGATCTTTTTCGAGCGGAGTTATTAGTACCTTCTTCAATTCATCCAAACTCGACGGTATTGAGAAAGGTTGCTCTTGTGGAGGTATGTGCGGTGGCAGCGGTGGAAGATGTGTTGGTGTGGGCAAGCAAGCTCGAGGTCGGTCGCGCAGCGGTTCTAGTCCTTTTCGATATGTAGTGTAGACGCCTGATAGCTCGGATATGTGTTTGTATGGTAGATCGCGACTATTGTGGGTTAGCAAAGCTGCATCCAACCATTCCTAAAACGTAAAGAAATTAGGAAGACTCACTCGTCTATGTAGAACTTCTCATCCTTCCATAACTTGAAGTCTACATCATGTTGCTCTGCGACCTTCTTCACCAGTCTCTCATCTTCCTTCTCTTCTGTACCATCATCGTCTGTCATCCAAACCCCACTTATCTCGCCGTCATTCTCATCTTTTGAGTACCAGTCGAGGATGTTGGAGACCACTTCACGGACTCTGCCCACCCTCAGTTCCAGCCCAGATCCGCAATTTAGCTCTTGAAGCCTTTCCTTGAGACTCCAAAGACCCTGGGCTATGAATTTCGCGCGGTGAGGCCCTGTACGCCATACTCTTGCCACGTCACTGCGCGCCTCGGGATACGGACTTGTTTCGGATTGGTTGGAGAGAAAGCCGGATATTTCGATTTGGTTGGCTGAGAACACATATACGGGCAGCAGGTGCGTAAAGCTTGTGTCGCCATATGCAGAGAACAACGAGTCGTCGCGGTGTCGCCTATCGGGGCTTGTGGGTGTTGTCGATGGTTTAGAGCGGCTTGTTTTGAGTGAGGCGGCATGGAATATCGGGTTGTCAGAGAGCCGAATGTCGCGCCGAAGTATGTACAGCAGGATGCGTGGCTGCACCTTTGACATAATCGGGTGCTCTTCGCTAAAGCCACTGAACGTGTGTGATGAGCAGGAAGTACAAATAAATGTATCGCAGGTGTTGCACTGAGGCCAGGAGCAGCTACGTCGTAACATCAAGATTACGATTCATAGGAGGCCTTGTATGAGAAGATGTCGGTGTCATAGAAGCATAGCGTTGCAGCAAAGCAAAGGAGGTGTCTCACAGCGTCATGGTCTGACAGTAGCGACAATGAAGCTTTCGCAGAAGTTTCTAGGGTACGAGGCTACTGGCACTAGAGGTACTCCTCTAATGTCATCTGTCAGCTCTCAGGCGGTCTCCACCTCGCCAGACGCTTAAGACTGGGGAGATTCGGTTCAAGCCTGGTGGTTTTTCTGCAGCATTTTCGGACAGGATGATGACCTCACTCCTTAGACGCAGGGATGGTGGAGACGCACAATAGAGCATTTTGGGAGCCCCCGGACGGCCCGAGCGACAATAGTGGAGAGTTTGTCAATGGCGATGCGATGCGATCATGGAAAGACACAGAGATCGCAAGGTACATGGAGCGCACTATACCTCCCGTGGTTAGCCCAGCTATCGGCTCGAGGCCTATCTGCGCCCCGTGCGCCGCGGATCGCCAATCTGACACTAGGCGTGATCTCGGTCCCCATCGATTATGAACGGAAATCGTGTACGCCGTGATGCAGGAACGTGGCTGGAAGCGTGAACTCAGGCCACGTCCGGTTGTGGATGACACTGACACGTTTCTAGCGCAGTTGCATGTGTTCATTATCGTCACGCACGCCATTTCACACGATAAAGACCTTTCAATGCGATATCTCTTCGCTAAAATTCGAATCCCGCCAGGTAACTTGGCGCATACACAGTCGAAACCTCTTAACGCTTTCTAGACAGAACGGTGTGGTCTGCATGGTGGCGTGACTTTGTCGCTGAAGGAGATGAGCTCATGATGAAGGATATCCACGACAATATACACAGGACTACGAATTTCACGTCTCGTTGGTTGCCTTTGCTTAGGTTTCAGTCGGTTGCTTGTTACGAATAATGTTAGGTTGCCTTCTTTGAAATACGACGGAAAGCTGCTGGGTTTTAGCAAGACGAGCAAACGATGAAAATCAGCGAATACCACACTCTGAAGGGTACCTTCGTAACTGAGAAGAAACAGTATAGCGACTAAAGAGTTGCGATACCGTCGGCCTTGATGAATGGGTCGCAGCGTTGGTTGGGGAAGCACATTGTTGCGAAGTGTGGCAAAATGTCGACACTCCATGCCCACCCTTGTTCCTGATCATGTTGCTCTTTGAGGTTCACAATAGCACCGAGGAACTACGCATCATTTCCGGGTCGCTTTGTTTCCCCCTGATGCCGGATGCGGCAGAATATCATCCAATCCATTGTTACCATCTCCATGAGCACTCCCCAGCATATGAATCCCAACCATTCACCACCCCCAGATAATCCCCACCGTCATTTAACAGGCACTTTCAATTCTTTCCAAAGAAAACACCCCCTTTAAATTGCACTTTACATGACGACGACACGACAATTATGGCACGCAAACCCTGGTTCAAAAAGGGCGAGCAACCCAGAACCCCACCAGGCGTTACCTTGGCAAGCAAAAGCAGGCTCAATCGTCGCGCAGGCGTGAATTACAATATAAACTACGACGAAGGACCGTCACCGGAGAGGGTCTCCGGTACGAGAACCAGACGACGGAACCGCGGCCCTGCTGCTGCAGCGAACAACGGCGTTAAAAGGGCGACTAAGGAGTCAACGAAGAAGCCAGCGAAGAAGCTCGCTAAGAAGTAGCCAAGCGAGGACGATAACGAGAACGGAGAACCTCCTCCCAAGCAACTAAATCTCAAAAAAAGAAAATCTCCATCACCACTGCGATCCCGAAGACGATGCGCCAGATGCGGCCGGGAGGGGCACAACCAAACGAATCCGAGGTGTCCTCAGTAGCCCTCAAGACCGATTTGATTGTGGGGATTACGAGTTCGAGGTTGGTTGGCGCTTTGGCTTAAGATTTATTTTGAGTCAAGGTTTTTTGAGGATATATGAGACTCAATATTAAAGATGGGGTTTGGTGGAGGGAGGGAGTGGGGAGGTATTACACCGAAGAGGATTTTGAGATTGGAGCTGGTAGCTGTTCCTAGTAATTTGTAATATGTTTCTTCATTCATGTTCGTTTCCCTGTCGTGATGCTCGTGAGATGAAACTTGCTATCTTGAGGCGTTCTTAGAGGCTCTCGTTGCGACCTGCTATAACTTGACCCATCCGCAAAAAACAACAAAGGGCTTAGCATACGGTGCGATGCACGCCATGAGCCATCGGGCGCTGAGCCTTGTGCTTGTGTTCGTGCTGCAAGCCCTTGTTAGCGTGTTGCTTCTCGATACTCGGACCCGCAGGCTGGAATGCTGCAAGGTCGACCTGATCCGTCTTCATCAGCATCTCGGTGACACCACAGATGTCGGTAACCAGGCGGTCGATCATGTCCAACGATAAGGTCTCGCGTACGACCACTCTGAGAATCTCGGTCTTCTCCTCGCCAGGTGGCAGCGGGTAATCTAGAAATAGGTCAGCCTTGGAACGCCACCACGTAGTGGGGAACTTACTAGGGATGATATACTGCTTCGCACGGAGCAAGTTGCTGACTGCCTCCTGCTTGACGTGAGGATAGTCCTTGTGGAAGTCATCGGTGAGCGTGAAGGCTACGACAGGCAGGCCAGCATCTGCGAGAAAAGTAGGCACGAAGTCAGTGTGTGTCTCACGTGTGTTTTGCACATGGAACTTACTGTAGTCGGCGCTCGTATCTCCCTCATCATACTGCTTCTTGCCCTTCTCGAACTTGAAGTCGCCCTTCTTTCGGTGAATGTCGCTGACACACCTGTACCATCCTGTGTGTTCGAGCGCTCGACTTAACAGTCGCGCATTTGCCAGCATGTTCTCCATGACACTGCGGTATCCGGAGAAGCCCAGGTGTATAAGGTTGTAATACTGGGCGATGATCTGTGCTCCTGGTCGCGAGAAGTTGAGCGTGTACGACTCCTCCGTCCCACCTAGGTAATGCAGCTCAAAGATCAGGTGCTTTGGCAGGTAGCTCTCATCCCTCCAAATTATCCAGCCAACACCCGCATAGACGAGACCGAACTTGTGCCCACTGGTGTTGATGCTCTTCACTCGGGGCAGTTCAAAGTGCCACTTCTTGCCGGCCTTCGCATGAGTAAAGGGTGCGATGAAGCCTCCGGAGGCAGCATCGACGTGTATGGGAATGTCGTTACCAGTCTCCTTCTCGAAGGCATCCAGGATATCGGAGATCTCCTCGACGGGCTCGTAATGCCCGGTGTACGTGGAGCCAAGGATGACGAAGATACCGATAGTGTTCTCATCGATGTTCTCCTTCACCAGTTTCGGGTCCAGACGGTAGGAAGAATCCTCGCTCACGGGAAGGATGCGAGACTCGACCTCGAAGTATCGGGCGAACTTCTCAAGAGCTACCTGTGCGTTTGCACCCATGATGATGTTAGGCTTCGAGGTATCCTTGCCGTCTGCCATCCTCTTTTCTTGCCATCTTCGCTTCATGGCAAGTCCACCGAGATGGATGGCTTCACTTGAGCCGGTAGTGGCCGATCCAATAGCTTTCTCTCCCTTCTGCGCACCCCACATGTTAGCAATGATTGATACACAGCGTGCGTGCATATCCATCATCGCCGGGTACTCATCAGCATCTGACATATTTTTTGACAGGTTTTCGATCATCAGCTGCTCGGCCTCCTTCTCCATGTAGGTTCCTACAAAGGAAGCCAGGTTCAGGCTGGGACGTCCATCGAGATCAAGTTCGTCCTTGAGCAATTGGTGTACGACATCTGCGGGGGCACCGTCCTGAGGAATCTTGAACTTGGAGAGCTCAGTGCCGGCGGCGTAGCGACTGGAGTATGGGGTGATGTGTGAAGCAGCTCGGTTGGATTTGTGTCCTCCAGCCTTGTGGATCGGGTGGTCACGGAGAGTCTCCATGAGTTGATCAGTATCAACGTGTCTTGCGAGGCCAGCCATGATGATTGTGATGCGGAGTGTGAGATTAGGTTAAGTTGGTTCGGCTAGTCGTTGTGAGGGGCTTTGTAGATGCAATGGAGGTAACGTCAGCTGTTTATACGGCGTGTGAACTATTTGAGCAGTGACGACACATTATGTGGGCACCCTACTAGAATGCAACTCAGGTACCAAAGCTTGACAAATGCTTGGAAAAAAGCTTGTTTCAATGGCTTGAAAACTCCCAGGAAATCTCTGCGTAGCCAACGAGCCACGGTATTCGTCAATATTTCCGGCAAGCGTATGCGGCACGCCCACCGCGGGGAAATCACTACGCGTCCTGCGTTGTTTGGAGGGCTTCCAAGGTTCGGCGGGTCTAGGTGCCTGCGATAGCAAACAAGAAATCACGCAGTGACGAATCGCTTAGCGTACAGCTCGTATTTACCAGGGGCCGCCGCAGCATGTCATACACGATCTCCTCATGAGTGAATTTCAAGGGCTTTCTAGTGACTGGAAGTAACCCAGGCACACAAACGAGCTCAGGCGCGAACAACACAAGCTACCTTGAAGTGGTTGCCAAGTGCAGCGGCATCTAGGTACTCGGGTAGATCAATGCCGAATGAGGATCATCGAGTAGCGAAGGGAGATGGCTAAGCGGCCAGGAAATATGTTTCCCCGGTATCACGTGACGGTTGGCAGATCTGCAAAACTTTAACGTACGAGTTCATCTAACATCACAATAACTTTGGACGACATCGTGCCAGCCATGCTAGACCTGCTCACAGCTCTTATGACTGCTGGAACACCAAACGAATCATGTCTCAGAAGTTCTGGCCGTGCTCGCACTGGCCTGATGCTCCGATCATGACGTAGCGTCATCGCACCCCGCGTCTTAGTTGACGCGTCTTTGTTACAGCCTGTCGGTTCGCGGCTTCAGAGCTTCTGCGATGGACGATCAAGAAGTTCATCGTCTCTGCTAAAGTACCAGATTCAGACTTAGAGAAGATCCAGATAATAATTCGACACCACCTCTACATCACTTTCGAGTTCCGTGAGCTCGCGTGGCGTTGTCGACTTCGTCCGTCTCATTGTCCGCTTGGCCAGAAGCGGGTCGTTACCGAGCGCTCCGCCCCAAACAACGTTGCCACGCAGTGGTGGTGTAATCGATTCGTATCACTCTTTATATGCTGGGACCTACTTCTTACGTGCACTTCTCTACCACTGTTCTATCCTGCATAACCATTGTCCGGATATCAATATGCGGTTCACACGCATCGTACCAGTCTTGCCTTTGGCAACCGCTTTCGTCATTACTGAGCCAGTAGTCTTCCAGAACCTCGAGAGGTCCGGACGACAGCTTGTGGACAACGCTCAGAATGCTTTCGATAACGCGCAAAACGTTCTCGATGATGCCTTCAGCAAGGCCAAGGACGGCGCAAAGGACGTTTACAGCAAGATCCACCACGCCGGTTGCGATGTCGAATCATGGCTCGAGGGCTCGCAATTCGACGACAGCGTCACCGACTTTGAAGAGCACCCCCATCATCCCCACAATGGTGAGCCTCATCATGGTCCGCCACACCACGGCAATCCTCACCACCCGCCGCACGATCAGAAGCCGAACCGAACGGTATATGAGCTCATCAACGAGAGCAAATATACTACGAAGCTCGCGAAGTGGATCAACGAGTACGACGATATTGTCCAACTGCTCAATGGCACCAAGGCCAATTACACCGTCTTTGCACCGACGGATGAGGCGTTCGAGAAGATCCCCGATCACGGTAAGAAGCCATCGAAGGAGATTCTGAAGGACATCCTTTTGTACCACGTCACCGATGACCTGTACCCAGCCGGACGAGTGCTCAAGACCTACACCATCCCGACGTTGTACACACCATCGAGCCTACTAGGACACCAGCAGCGCCTCACCGTCCGCGTCACCCTCAAGGGCCCCGCGATCAACTTCTATAGCCGCCTCGTCGCCGTCAACATCTTCGGCACAAACGGTGTCGTCCACGGCGTTGATTCCATCCTCATCCCCCCTCCTAAAGTCGCGTCCATCATCGACCTCCTCCCAGGCGAGTTCAGCACCCTCGAGCTTGGCCTCGGCAAGACGGGGCTCTTCGAGAAACTCAACAGCACCGACTTCCCCCACGAGGGCGGTACATTCTTCACTCCATCAAACTTTGCTTTCCAGAAGCTTGGTCCTAGGATCAACGCGTTCCTCTTCTCAAAGTATGGCGAGAAGTACCTGAAGGCGCTGCTGGAGTACCACATGGTTGTTGATCAGACGCTGTATACTGATGCGTTTTACGACCACAAGGGTGAGGATAGGGCTACTGATCGCCCGCCTTACTACCACTACGATCTCCCGACTGTGCTTAGTGATAAGTATCTCGCTGTTGATGTTGCTCGCTACGGTCCGTTTGTGTCGATCAGGATTAACGGCTTCTCGCGCGTTACTGTGCATGATGGTGTTGCTAGCGATGGCGTCATCCAGGTCGTCTCTGATGTCTTGCTCCCGCCCAAGAACGCTGCTAGCGGCGAGCAGATTTTCTGGGATGGTGAGGAGATGAGCGTTGAAGAGCTTAAAGAGCGTCTTGAACCCTTTGTTGACGAGAACATTGAGTTGTAGGTATATCTATCAGTAGGATCCGAGCGACGGATTCGCTATCGTGGGTAGCATGTTACTTTGCAGCCTTTGAGGCGTCTATTTCCTATGATCTATTTCATGTACGATAAATTTGTTTCCTGGCGTAGTGAGTACTTCACACTAGCGCTGCATGTCAATGTAGTTGAGTGGATTACTGAATTTGCATTCATCGTGTCTTGGACATAACGCAGTGAATCGTTGTTTTGCCATCTTGTGTGTAGGCGAAGAATGTGTCTTATTCTTGCCCTGATACTCAGGGGAAAGGCTAGGCGGCTTGACAAGAGCGAAAACCCGGTTCGGCCCCATGGTCTCTTGACGTTAGATGATACGTCGCGCTGCCGAGAGACGTAACGGAAGATTGAGTTTATTGATGGAGAGATCCAACTGTGACATACGTCTAATAGACCAGGAACATAGGTAAGGAAAAGGAGGCATAGCGACAAAGTACCGAGTACGCCATCTGATCCTCACGAGAAGTCCTCGCCACCCTCTTCAATCGTGTTCTTGACCCGCAGCAATAGCGTAGTCTTCCACTTGTCCAGCTTGCTCAGCTGATCGTACTGGAACAACTACGACACATTAGCACAAACATCCTCAATCACAACATGCGATTTCAACATGCCTTCTCAGCGAACACCTCCTGGTCGCCCTCCTGCACCGCAGCCGCCAAATCAGCGAGCAACTGGTGCTCTCTCTGCTGCACGAAACTTGGGTCAAGCTCCCTGTACCTATCGAGAGCGGCGTTCACACCAACCTGATCGCCGGTGCACAACTGGCAGATGCCGGCCTTGAGCAGGTACTCCTTGACCGACCAGCGCATGAGGTTATTCTGGATAGACGTCTTTGCGACCTTTTCGTACAGCTCAATAGCCTTGTAGTAGTCCTTGCCTTCTAGCGCTACGAGGTCAGCAGTCTTAAGCCAGAGTTTGTTGGCCAGAGCCTGTTTGGGCGGGTCAGTTGTGTCCAAGAAGACGCGAGAGATTTGGGGCATGTTTACTTCGGCGTTGTCCTAGGAGAAGAAAAAAGTCAGTATTTGCGTTTTAAAGAGTAGTTTAGGAAAACCGGACGGGGAGATAAAAATGCCAAAACTCACGCTCTCATACCAGCCGGCTGCTTCTTCGTAAGCGGCTGCTGCGCGGGTATTGTCGCCAAGTTCAACTTCGTAGAGCTCGGCGAGGTTCTGCTTGTGGGTGGCTGCGCGGCGGAAGTTGCCTTTGCTGCAGTAGTGGACGATGGCCTTGTCGAGACACCGTGCTGCTGCCTCTGGGTCGTCTTTTCGGTAGGCCTCTATTATTGCGTTAGTCGTACGGAGGTGATACACTCATCATAGTGCATACTGAAGGCTTCTGTGAGTGAGTTGGCCTCGTCATCGGGCTCGTTTAGCTGCTGGCGTTGGACGGATGCTGCCTTTTCGAAGGCCTCGCCAGCTTCCTTGCCTGGAACAGGTTAGTAGCTGGAGGTGTTGAACTCCTACTCAGACTTAATGCCAAGTAAAAGCGGTAACTCCTTCATACCCATCTTCTGCATCCGGAACGCATTTGCTGCGGCGATGAACTGGTCTGCAGCTGCCTCATCTGTCACGTGTCAATTTTCATTTGCCCCCATACACTCATTTCCCGTCGTACACTTGTCTTGTCGTCCACCGAAGAAGCTAAAACCACCGGAAGCTTTCTGCAGGCTCGTTTCTGCCTGTTGTAGCACGTCAATATCAGTTATCTGCTGTGTGGCTAAGTGTCGAAGGTAGGCCCCACCTGGCGGAGCAATGCTCGCGGATCGCCGGCCATGATTACTGTTTTCGCGGGAGATGGAGGCTGGTGTAGGTACTCGAGTATGAGGAGAAGCAGAAAATATGTAGGCAGCCGTCGTTCCGCAACTTTGGTCGAGACAGGTGGCTGCAGGTGGTTGTCTCATTGAGCGATGACGACCCACCAAGGCCCGTGCGAGAGAGCGCTGACTTCGGCGGTTCGACCAAACTGGTGCTAGTGCTTTGAAGCCGCCTCGCCCTCGACGACACCTGGGCACTGCCTTCACGACCATATCACTCCTTCTGCTTCGCCGACTCCGAGCGTTGTATATCGCTGTCAGTCAGCTGGAATTGTCGGCAATTACGAGGGAATACTCAGACCGTCACCAAATCGCCCACAACCAACCGACGAGTTACATTTAATCATGGCCTCACGTCGCGCGTTTGTGTGCACGCGGTTTGCCTTCAGGCCGTTGCAACGCGCGCAAATACGTTCGCTTACGACATCACCACTACGGGCAAGCGAGACTGCTGGCAACGAAACGACCCACCCTCACAAAAGCGGAGGCATTCATCCAGACGAGCTTGAACAGCTTCTCGCAGCGCCAACCTGGTCCGTCGAGTCCCTCCTGCCACCGAAGACACGCGCTCCCGACGCCCCACAGGTCACTTCTCAGCAGCTTCATCATTTGCTGCGGCTATCAGCCCTCCCGCCGCCCGAGACGCCCGAACAGGAGCAGAAGATGCTGGACACGCTGGCAGCGCAGCTACATTTCGTGGGCAAGATACAGGACGTGGACACAACGGGCGTAAAGCCACTAAGAGCTATACGCGATGAAACCACAGCTGCGGAGAAGGAGCAGACGATCACACTGAAGACGCTGAAAGAAGCGTTGGGCAAAGAGGACGTCATTGGGCATCACTATAAGCGCATACAGCGAGACACCACGCCGGTTGACGCAAAGGATGTCGAGGACTGGCATGTCCTGGGCTCAGCCGAGCGGAAGTCTGGAAAGTACTTCGTCGTGGAGAGCGAGCGGCCACTGGAATAAGCCCCTCGCTACGACTTCTTGCAAAATAGCCGGCATCACGAGCAATCACACTAATACCGAGGAACACGAGTTTGCGAATTTCATTTCCATGGTCATCATCGTGCTACGTATGGAAGAGATAGCTCATCAGGAACATGTTGAAAGAGCACAATCGAAACCGACCCTACATCTACCAGAGATCGACCTCCTTGTTACACGATGTGCAGCACCTGACGACATTCGCCTGGACACCGCATTCGCAGAACAGCGCCTCGTCGAGGTCGGACAGATCAGGCGTCGACAGCCGGGCCAGCCGGGGAGTCTGGGGAGGTGTTGGGCCCGCGGAACTCTGGAAAGCTTGCTCCTTCTTATCTGGCATTGCTTCATCCGACTGTGCGACCCCATGAATGATGGCCGGCTTTAGCCTGACTTTGGACGAAGGCTTGGCGGAGGTCACATGTGACCCCACGCTTGGCTTTGCAGAGGACACTTGTGGGGCGGGGTGATCTTGCAAGACATCCACCAGGCGCCCTCGTGGAGAGGGTGGTGCATCGTTCGTCGGGTACAAGACGAAATCAGCGTATGCATGTCTCTGATATTCGACCTTGCGGACCATGCTGGAGCGACGACGAGAGTCCGTGATATGGAGACCAATTCCATCATGGTACATGGTTTGACGATAGCCGTGGCCCTCATGCAGCTGCGCTGGAAAGGTTGCTGCCTGACGAGCCGACGATATAGACGGCGACCACGGCATGGTGATGGCTGGGACCGACCAGTAGCATGAAATACCCCAAAAGAGCTGGAAACGTTACTTGAGGGCCTGCAGGCGATGAAAAGCCGGATTGAGGGTGGCGATGGGTTGTTGTGCGATGGATGTGTGCGGAGGGGGGAGGGGTAAAGGAGTGATGGTGCGGAAGGTGGGCGGTGCGAGGTATATACAGTGCGAGATCAGCCCGCCAAGCCCACACCCACCCTGACATAGAGCACGCCTGCTCCGACCACCACGCCCCTCGGATGGTCCATTTTCCCGTCGCAATCGTGCCCACCACACAACCGGTACCCAGACACTGAGTTTGCCGAAACAGACAGGGTTCTGCACGAGCTACTTGGTCCTGGTGCACTTTGGGACACCTCGGGGCTTGAGAATTGGCGGCCTCTGGACGAAGGCACTATTGAGCACGCAACGCAACATCTGAGGGGTTCGCAAGCTCATGAAACCAATGAGAAGGTCGAATGCTTTCGATGCATCAAGATTTCAGAACACCGGCTCTTCGACCTCGCCGTCGCTAACGGAGCCGTTCTTGACAACCCGAATCGGATGACATGGTATCCCATCCCATCTCATATGGTATTATACCGAGTCTCTACATCGCTTCCACGTGTTTCGATACCCCAGGGCGTGAGCTCTCTCATAAAACGTGCAATATCACGGCCACGTCTTTGAGCAAATATCGAAGAAGCTGGTCAAAAATTGCAATAAAAGCAAACTACCTTGTCTACCAACCAAAAACATTCCACTGATATGCTTCACTCGTGCAAATCTCAAACGACTAGGAGCTTATATATATCTCTCTCTCCCTCTTCCGTAGGCTTTTCCACATCTAGCACAAGCTGCTGACAAGCCCCTGCAGCGCTGGGAGGCTTTTGACGCGAATGTTTCGAGGCTGGCGCTCAACGAGACACGATACTGATTTCGCCCAGACGTGCAATTTTCTCCCTTTTGTAGTCATAAAAAACACAGGCAGTGTTGTGTGTAAAGAAACGGAATGCGCGGGGATAGCATGATGCCAAGTCTTTCTTGGCGCGCCTACGTCTTCCAAGGCTGGGTAGGTAAGCATTGTGGTTAGTTATTCATCTATTTAGACACGTGGTTACTAGATGGATGTAAACACGTGCTTGACTAGAATAGAGATTTTTCTACCGTTCGCTAGGGTTCTCGGTAGACTGCTAGTAGATCAGAACATGCTTAACGTCGTACTAACTCCGCTTTCCTAGCACCTCTAGGTTTGTCTAGGGGTGACGGTAATTGCTATCTTGCATATACTAGCTGTTGGCTTACAGACAGGGGGTCAATAGTCGTGTTCTATGCCTTTTTGGCTTTGTTTCACTGTAGTTGATAATAGACTCTACAGTCTTCTGTCCGTATGTCGAGGGAGGTGAGAGAGGGGGGAGGGGGGAGATAGCACAACAGGGCTTCTTCTAAATCTCTAGAGACAACTGCAAGTGTCAGCCTCGAATTTTCGTGGTCGGGCTGTGTTGGAGACCTTGTTGTTTTGAAATGATCGAGTAAATGTTTTTCGTTTGAGCGCTGTTGTGTATACTGAGTTTTTTACTTGTCTAATACCTGAAACAAACCATGAATCCCACCACCCAGCTAACAAAATCAATCACCCTATGCCAACTTCCCAGTCTCTATCTTCTCTGTCTTCTCCTCCTTCTCCTGCACCTTCTCAGCCTGCCCACCCTTCCCCGCACGCCCACCAACAAACCCGCCAATATCAAGGTTCCGAGTCTTCTGCTGCATAATCTGCATAAAGCTCTGTTCCTGCTTCTTCTCCACCTCCGTCTCCAACTTGCCCACCTCCTCCTCCCCCCCACTCCCCTCATTCCTGCGTCGCTCTTTCTCCTCATTCTCTTTCTCCTTTGCCAGTTCAGCCTCCGCTTGCTCCACCTCTGCAATATCGACGTCTTCGAAGCCGATTTTACGCAGGATAGATCCGCTTACGAACCGGTACTGCAAGTGTCCGTCTACAAGTTCCGTCACGTCTACGTTTTGCACGCCGTGGACGCCTACAACGGGCTGGAGACCGGCGACGCCGAGTTGGACCGAAGAAGTGCGGTACAGGAAGCCAAGGATGTAGTCCTTCTTTGAAAAGACGTTGACGACGCGGCCGCTGACTACAGAGCGGATGCGGCGCCAGTCCGCCGTTTCTGAGGGACAGGGTGCGCCGAGTAAGACTACGTTTTCGATGAGGCCAAAGGCTTTGCGCTCGGCCAGTTTCTGGAGGCAGGAGTAGATGAGGCGGGCGCCGAGGGAGTAGCCGACGAGCGTGACTGGTCGCTCGCCTTGGACCTTGTTGATGAGCGCGTCGGCGAGGACTTGGCCTGCTTTCTCGGCGCGATACTTTGCTACTGAGAATGGGTTGTCGAGCATAGTGGCGATTTTGAGGAGTCCCAGGGGCCAGAGAGCTGCTGTCATCGCGGCGAAGACGGTCTGCTCGAGAATCTTCTTCTTTGCATAGCCCCATGCTGCACTCGTAACAAACGTCTCAAGACTATGACCCAACTTGAGAAGCGCCTTGAGTTCCCAGCGTAGGGCGAAGCCCTCTGTTCCCTTTCCGATGTATCGCCACGGCTTACTGACCTCATCGGGTTCACGTAGCCAGCCCGATGCAGCGATCACAACACGGAGGCGGCGGGACTCGTTGTCTTGATGCTCCGGATCTTGAGAGCGGTGGATCGGTATGAAGGCGAAATCCTCGACCTCTCGGGCATACTCGTCCATGGCTCTTCCTGTCATTTTCGCACCGTAGGCGCCGAACAGTCCGCCTACCAGAACGGTGGAGCCGGCGAGTGTCCCGAGATATCCTGCTGCCGCTGTGGCTCCGAGACCGATACCGCCCATCATAGAGCCGACGCCTGCTGCGAGAAGGGGGGCAGCTAGGCCGCCTGTGACGCCAATGAGTGCAGCACCGGCGACACCAGCGAGTCCGACTTTCCATTTGCGCGCTGTCTGAGATGCGTCGGCTGCTTTCTTCGTCTCGGCGTCGGCGTTGAGCTGGTGAGATGCAGCCTCGAGAAGGCCTTGGGCAACGGTCTCCTCATCTTTCTTCAAAATATCTCGACCAAGACCAAGGGAGGTTGTGAGGTAGAGGAGCAGTATACGCGAGTGTGCAGAGTAGTGTTCCAAACTCAGCAAGATGAGCACCAATGAGTGTAGAATAAGTGCTCGCTTGCCCTCTTCAACCTGCGTGAGAGCGTTGGGAACAGGCGGATAGAGGTTTTTGAACGCCTTCTCTTCGTCCTCGTCCTTTGCATCGAGACTTTTGATGCTAGTCATACCAGCTTCGGACTTCTTGACAATCTGTTCAACTTGTTTACCTCCAACATGGCGTGTCTGCTCCTTAGCCTCCTCTCGCGAGTTGACAACCTCACCAACCCGACTGATGACGCTGCCCCTCCAGCCATCGAAGTACGTCAACATCTCCTTCTTGAGTTCTTTAAACTCAGGCAGTGCGAGCTCCTTTCTCGCATCTTCCTCACGCGACTGCCTCTCCTTCTTGATCTTGTCGTCTTTGGCAACGTCGACATCGTCAAGGTTAGAGGGCGCATCTTTCAGTACTTCTTCCTCGGATTTGGCATTCTCCGAATCAAGCGGCAGTTCCTCGGCTGTAAAGGTGTCGAGTAATGACTGTCGCATAGACGCCGTGATAGTGGCGATCAGGAAGGTAAGATCTGCACATTGATCTGCGTCCAGAAGCGTGATGAGTGAAGTCTCATCCTTCTCCGCAGACTTGGACTGCCCAAAAGAGGGCAACTTGGATGCCCAGCTTGACATGGTGCATAGGCTAGAATTTGAAGTAGATGGGTGTAGTTGGAGTACGCAGAGCTTTTGAGGTAGGAAGGCGTTGCTGTTTCGGGAATGACGTCAATCAGGAATAGTGGGGCAGGCGCATCAGTGGGCCGCCTAGACATGTGTAATGCTAACGTATATTCTCGCATTAGGTTGCATGATTACAAGGTATGCTCTTGGTAAGGGCTATAGGCATACAAGAACGTGAAACCACGGGCAGAGGCACTATGAACTCAAGGCCGAAGCAATGATCAAGAAGCTCTAAACGGTTCAAATCAGCAGTCTTGCACTTTACAAACCAGTCGTGAACCTCAAGTTTCTCTTCTAGCCGCTTTACACACCAACCCTCGTAGCAGGCATACCCGGTGCCCCCCTTCCCCCCGCCGGAAAATTCCTGGCACTCAAAAACACGCCCTTGACAGCCCTAATATCACTCTTCAGCACCTCGATCTGGTCATTCTTCCCATCGTTGTTCCCCCCCAAACTATAATTCGACCCATAGAAGCTCATACCCGAGTACTGGTTCTGATAGCTCATCTCGCTCAGATACGTACTCAAATCGGACATCTTTGTCCGTAGTGAGTCCCTCGATGTGCTGTCGCTTGTGCGATTGGACTCGAGCTCTTGGAGGTGCGATTTTATGATCTTCAGTCGGTTTTCGTGCGCTGTTACGGTGGGCTCGGGGTCGGGGGCTGAGGTGGAGGGCCGGCGGGAGAGGGAGGGCGTGGTTTGAGTGCCGCAGTCGCGGTGGTAGAGTTCGGTGGGGTCGGAGTCGGCTTCTGAGATGTCGTCCGCGGTGTCTGTGATGGGCTTGGTTTTGGTTGCGGGGTCGATGGATACTGCTTTCCCCAGCCGCTCGTTGAATCTTGTGAGTTGTTCTTGAGTGTGCGATGCGAAGTCGTGCCTTGACTCGGCGAGGGTTTGTGTCATTGGTGCAATGATGTATTTTGAGAAACCGTATATGCTCGCCATGAGTCCTCCTGTGACGTATGCTGTGGCTACTAGGCGCTTCGTGGTAATGAGTGGTGGTGGTTTTTCGGTGTTTGCGAGGAACTCTGGGTATGTGACGATTGGAGGTATGTCGCGCGGTGGAGTTCTGATTTCGGGAACATCTGCAGGTTTTGGGGGCGTCTATAGAAGTCAGCAACTTGCGTTCGTAGCACCGAGTTCTAATACTCACCGTCGCCCACGCCCTCTCCCCAGCTTCTTCCACCTCCACCTCCTCCATCTCTTCGAAACCACTCCCTTCTATCTGCATAGCCTTATCTACTTTCTCACCAAGCAGCGTCTTGATGTCCCCAGCCCTCACACCCTTCGACTCCAAAAACGCGACCTTCTTCTCCCGCGGCGCATCGCGAATTGCAGGATCCTCAAGGAAGCGCTGCGCTTGCTCTAGCAGCTGCGAACTTGCAGGTAACCCATCATCACTTTCGTCGCTTGCTATGTCGACTTCTGTCGGCGTTGGCGCCTGTACGGCTGGTGATTGTTGTTCCTCGGGCTCTGGTGATGATAAGGATGGTGATACAGGGGTGTCGGAGGAGGCGCGTTGCCATGAGGGTATGCTTGGCTTGTTCGTCATTATGGGTGTGTGTAGTGTGATGCTTCAGGATGTATTAGAGTTGTGGGAGGGCGAAGGATGGTCGACGCGTTGTTGGCGAACGTGAAGATGCTCGGGAGAGATGGCTGGACCGAGGCAAGAGCGCCAAACGCTTTACCTGTTCGACGCTAGTTAATCGTGCGGACATAGCCGTTAGCCTTCTGTTTAAGAGGCCTGTTAATCTGCTAAGAGTGGACCTAAAAGACTTGTATGCTAACCTTTAAATATTGCCTCTATTAACAGTATGCTAAATGTATAACACAAGATAAACTATATACACCTACTAACAATCAAAGGTATATCTTCTTTCCCAAAACACCAAACTCCTTTATCTGTACAGCCCTCTCCTTCCCAATCTCCCATCTACCACTTCCCCTGCAACACCAAATTCCGACTGGAAAAGCCCACAGTAATGCCAAACTCGCCAACCGGCAGTACCCAATTCTGCCTCTTCACATCCCAGTAACTCAAATCGCGTCTAGTCACCTCAAATGTAACCAATTGCCCATCGGTCTTCTGCGCCTCGACATGCACCTTTTCGAAGCCACGGAGGACGCGAACTGGGAAGTCGACAGCTTCACCAGTCTCATTGTCCGTGTAGTTTTTCGGGAAAGATATGTAGAGCTGCACGACCGTTGAGCCATCAAGAAGACCGATATTCGCGAGAGAAGCCGAGACTGTGAGGAGCGTAGTGTACAAATCTGGGTTTCCACCAGGACCACCACCCGCATCACTGAGGGGAGATTGGGGTTGCAAATTCTCAGATTTGTGCTTCTTGACGCCCTTTAGCGAGTCGAGCCAGGGGTAGATGTACCGCTCCACCTTGTGGAAGCCCTCAGGGAATAAGGCGGATTTCGGATCTGGCAGGTGCGTAGAGTACGATGGCGGTGTCAGACCCTCTGGTCGCGGCTTCGGGAAAGATGTTTTAGCACCACTTTCTTTGATGAGGAGGGAAGAAAGCGTGAACTGCGTGTATGACAAGCCGTAGCCGAACTCGTACCGCGGCGTAATGTCTTGCTTGTCAAAGTGGCGGTAGTCGATGTACAGGCCCTCGGAGAAGTTCTGTTGAGGAGCGAGGCCGTCCGAGGGGGTAGGAAGATACTTAATCTTGCTGCCTGGGCCGTAGTCGTCTTCGTTCTTTGCGATCGTGTAGGGTAGGCGGCCAGATGGGTTGACGTCTCCGAACAGCACATCTACAATAGCGTTACCAGACTCTGTTCCGGGGAGATTGGCAATGATGACAGCTTTGACGTTCACGATATCGATGAAGTTCTCTAGGATGACTGGTCCGACGGTGTGGACAACGACTACAACGTCGCCCATGCCTTTTCCACAGTCTTTGGCGACGTCTTGAACGAGCTTGTCGCCGCCCTTTTGTAAGTTGAGATCGTTCCTGTCGCCGCGGATACTTCCATAGTGCTCGTATCCCTCCCCGGAGTCGGCATTTACAAAGACGATGCAGAGATCTTGGTCTTCGAGTACCTCTTTCTGGCTAGGAAGCTTATTCTCCGGCCAGTCGGTCACGTAGACAGTCGCATTGTCGAACGCGGCCCGGACAGCAGATAGCGGCTCGATCAGGTAGCTGAATTTGACTGCACCCGAGCCCCAACCTGAAGCAAGTGTTCCCTCGTTGCAACTCTGGTCGGAACAGTGATTGATGCCCTCGCGAGGCAGACGTGCATCTTCACCGAAAATGCCGACGCGGTATTTGGTCCGCCTCTTAGACTTTTTGCTCTTTTTCCAGCCTTTGCGATCAAGCGGCAGTAGCTTGTCTTCGTTCTTGACCAGGACCGTACCTTCGGCAGCAACGCGGCGGACGAGATTCTTATGGGCGTCCTTTCCTTCTCCTTGGGCGTTGACGTACTGGTTTACAACGCCCATGGCATGGTCTGACGGGCTTCCCTCGTGCAGCTTGCCGACGCGGTCGTTGGTCCATGATGAGAAGTTGGGGCCTTGGTCGTCCCACTTGTCCTGTCCGACTTGGTACCATGATGCCACGATACGAGTGACCATGTCGTCGACGCGATCGATGGGCACGCTGCCGTTCAGCACAGATCTGGTGAGCTCGGGCCCCCATAGACTGTCGCCCTTGGCCCACCTAAGACCATCTCCGGGCATGGACATGTCCAGACCTGCAAGAGCACTGGCGACGCCTGAGCGCTGGGCCAACCAATCCGACTGGACGAAACCCTGGAAGCCGAGTTCGTCCTTCAGGATACCGTTGAGGAGCCGGCTGTTCTGACAGGCATAGCTTGAGTTGACCTGGTTGTAAGAGCACATGACGGAGGTGACGCCAGCTTTGACCGAGTCGGCGAACGGCCATGCATAGATCTCGTGCAACGTGCGGTCGTCGATGTTGCTCGATATGGCGTTCGGCAGGCCCCATTCCCAGCTCTGTCGGAAGTGCTCTTGCTCATTGCCGACGTAGTGTTTCGCGGTTGCCATGACGCCCTCGTCCTGTATGCCCTTGATCGTCTGAGCGGCTGCAATGCCCTGGAGCACCGGATCCGAGCCGAAGCCCTCCCAGTTGCGACCGCCTGCTGGCAGACGTCCGAGGGGCCCCATGGCAGGGCCGAGCAGCACATTGACGCCCTTCAGTCTAGCCTCCTTGCCGTGTGCCTTGCCGCGCAGGTACATCAGCTCCTTGTTCCAGGTAGCTCCCACAGTGATGCCGGCAGGGAAGGCGGTGATGTTGTCGGCGAAGCGGATGCCCAGGGGTCCGTCCTGAGTGAATTAGTACAGTTCCAATACAGTCCCAGCAATGGTACCTACCTGCAGACACAGACTGGGGAACTTCAGTCTAGCCACGCGCCCGGTTTGGCCCACGCACATGTCCATGCTCCAGCCCGTACCCGTGGTGATGTTGACCTTCTCCGGCAGCGTCATCTGCTTGACCATGTCGGCAGCCTTCGTGTAGCTGTCCGCCCATGCCTTATCCGTACCGCCTTTCGGCGTGGGGTACCACGGCGGACTCAGGCCGTCTTTGGGCACCGATACCTTCCATGCCCATATGCCCCCAGACGCAAGGATCAAGACGATCGCAGCAATGAAGGTGAGCAGCCAGCAGCAACACCGGCCTGGCGCTCGGCTTCCCTTCCACCGTTCTAGGGGTGCCGGTGCCGCAGACTCGGCGTCTCTGTACGACGCCTTCCGGATCTTGAGGTCGCCGGCGCTCTTCTTGCGCTTGATCTTGCTGTCGAACGCGAGGGGATCGTGTTCTTCAAGGTCTTCGAGCGTCATGTTCGATTCCGACGAGAAGCGCGTTGGTGTATCGAGGTCATCGTCCTCGGGCGCATCGAGCCGTGCGTACTTGCCGCGACGCAGCTCGTGAGACTCGTAAGGCGCCATCGTGAGCTGTAGTCTATAAACAACCGAAAAGAGCGAACGGGAAGGTATTTGCGGGCGGCGCGGCTTCCTAAACGGCGCGAGCTTGAAGCTCTGTTTACATTAAATTTAGCATGGAAGCGCGATGCAGCAAGTCATCCGTCACGGAAACGTCAGGCGAAGCATCTACGACGGAAGCCGCGGCGATGGCCGCGGCGATAGAGGCCGGTGCAGACCGAAATGGTCTCATCAGGCTTCAGGGGTGGTCCCGTTCCTGCCGATCTCGTGGGCCCACGCTTCTGCGCGCCACTCCCGCCCCCCCCGACCACTCGGATCTTCGCCGTTCATTATACCGGCGACTTTTCACGAGAGCATCCATCGCAGTATTTGCTTATACCGATCATTTGAAGACATGTTAGACATGGGCGACACTATCAGTGGTGTTCACAACATTTCATCGACCTTACTTGCTCTTCAATTTCAAACTCTATGGACCTCCCTTATGCGCCCACCTGGTCCAAGATACCCTGAAGGTTGATGGACTTGGGCCGCTCGATGGGCAGGCCCAATGCCCTGTCCCAGATGAGCTGTGCGAGCGGGCCGAGACCACGGCTGACACCAAAGGTCGCAGTGTAGTATAGAGTCTCCGTGAAGCCGTAGTGGTGGAAAAGGACACCAGAGGACGAATCGACGTTGGGGAAGGGGTTCTTGGTCTGCATGGTTTGTTAGCAACAACTTTTGCATTTGTTCCGTCGGCATCTCCCACCTTTCCGTGCTGCTTCAACACGTCAGGGGCGACCTCGGAGTTCTTCTTGACAAGCTGGTAGACTGGGTCTGCCGCGATCTCAGGTCGTGCGTTCGCAAAGTCCATAAGAGCCTCGAAACGCGGGTCGGGCTTCCTCAGCACGGCGTGACCGTAGCCAGGAATGACTCGTCCAGACTTCAAAACGCCCCAGAGGAACTCGTTGACGTCCTTCTCGGTGAACTTCTCACCGACGACCTTCTGCATGTCGAGGATGAAGCGGAGCACTTCTTGAGCAGCCAGGCCGTGTAGGGGCCCAGCCAGACCCTGAAGTCCAGCGCTGTAACTCAGGAACGGGTCGCTGAGCGCGGATCCTACCAGATGAGTAGCGTGTGCAGAGACATTACCACCCTCGTGGTCACCGTGCAGAGCAAGGTACAACCGGAGAAGGTCCTGGAAGCCCTCATTCTCCTTGCCAGACTTGCCCAGCATAGCAGCAAAGTTGTATGCCCAGTCCTGGTTCACGTCGACCTCGTTCGGGAGGGCGCCTCCGCCACGGTACGCGTTCTGGTAGATCTTTGCGGCAATGGTAGGCAGCTTCGCGAGCAGGCTGATGGAGTCGTCAAAGGTCGGCTCCCAGTAGTCGGCCTTGTTGATGCCCTTCGCGTACGCTTTTGCAAACTTCGACTCGTAGTTCAGCGCTGAGACGGCGCAAGCGAACTGTGTCATCGGGTGGAGATCCTTGGGGAAGTCGTCGAGCATCTTCTCAACGAATTTGGGAATGCCGGCCTGCTCAGCGAGCTCTCGCGACAAACCACGAGTCTGTGACACTGATGGAACTTCTCCTGTGAGCAGAAGCCAGAACATGGCCTCGGGAAGCATCTCAGTGCCAGAAGTGCCCTTGGGGAGCTCTTTTTGGCAGTCCTTGATGGTCTTGCCGTGGAATCGGATGCCCTCGTTCGCGTCGAGAACGGATCCCTCCCAGACCATGGCTTTGAGGCCTCTTAAACGTTGTCAGAAAAATAATGTTGGCTTATGAGAAGTGCATACCGCATTCCACCCAAGGCATTCTCAACCTTGACATCGCCGAGCTTCTTGTCGCCGTGTGCTTTGACTTTCTTCAAGAGTTCGCGCTTGGCAGGCAGGACCTTTTTGAAAGTTTCCTTTAAATCCAGCTCAGAAGACGAGGAGTAGCTGCATGCTTGCACTGAGACACACAACACGTTAGTGCGATGAGAGTTGAGTTGGAGGACTCATTAGCATACCGGAAACCAAAGGACGCGCCTGTGAAGATACAATTAGCCGTGAAGCTTGAAATACATGGATTTGACCGCTACCTTGGCAGCTCGCAGAGCTCTCGAAGCTGTACGGGCGCTCAATGACATTGCTGCGGGTAGCTTGGTGGGGTAGCCGGTGTGTAGATTGCGGGGAAGACGTCTTCACACTTCAACACACAATTTGTGAACTGGACGATCGGCAAAGGACAATGGATGTTATTAATGTCGACAAGCGAGTGAGAAAAGGCGACGGCAACCCTCGGCATGCATACTTCAACCAGGCACGCGTGTTCCATTGATGCGTGCGACGTCACCTGTACCGAGGGCAGAGCCCCAAGGCCCTCGCTACCCGAGGCTTCTCTGGTGGAGACGTGGAGAAGCCATTGCCGCACAACATGAAGCCGACGACACACTTCACGCGACGCAGCCGGGACACAGTATCTGGTCCGTGTGCAAGTGCATTGGATGAAGAGAAAAACACGTGGGTGGCAAACATCATCACCGACTTCTCTCCGGCCATCGGAAACTTTTCCGTGGACAGTCACCGGTTCCCAAGACACCCTACATATTTTTTAGTTAATAGGTCGAGGTCCTCCTGGGTATAGCATCGCTGTCTCTTCCACACACTCACAATGTTACGGATAGTGTCACGCTCCGTCGCGCGCCAGAGCCGATCTCTGCGAACCGCGAACCGAACACGGCAACTCCTCCGCCCACTATCCACCACCGCATGTCGCATGTCGAGTTCGACGCTCAAAGCTGTAGAACCTCCACTATCAGCGGCGCTCCCCAGCGACTCGTTCCAGCTCCTCCCCGAAGCGGCGAAGGCGGGCCAGGCAGAAGATGCGCTCTTCGACGAGCAGGTGCAGACCGTGCGGGACTGGTGGGCGTCGCCACGATACAAGGGCATCAAGCGGCCGTACTCCGCAGAGGATGTCGTGAGCAAGCGGGGTTCGCTCCAGCAGTCATACCCCAGCTCGCTGATGGCACGGAAGCTGTTCAACCTACTTGAGGAGAGGGCAGCGAAGGGCGAGCCAGTACATACCAGTGCGTTGACCCTCGCCTCCATAGATAGAACAATGGCTGATGATATGTCTCCAAACCTTAGTGGGCGCCATTGACCCCATACAAATGACGCAGCAAGCTGCCAACCAAGAAGTCCTCTACATCTCAGGATGGGCCTGTTCATCCGTCCTGACCTCCACGAACGAAGTGTCTGCCGACTTTGGCGACTACCCATATAACACCGTGCCGAACCAAGTGCAGCGCATGTTCAAGGCACAGCAGCTACACGACCGCAAGAACTGGGACAACAGGAGGAAGATGACGCCAGAGGAGCGGGCGAAGACACCGTATTTAGACTACATGCGGCCGATCATTGCTGATGGAGACACTGGGTGTGTATAGACCACCGGGTGACATTTGCGGAAAGCTAACATTGAATAGCCACGGAGGTCTCTCAGCAGTTATCAAGCTCGCAAAGCTCTTCGCTGAGAACGGAGCTGCAGGTGTCCACTTCGAAGACCAGCTCCACGGCGGCAAGAAGTGCGGACATCTCGCAGGCAAAGTCCTCGTCCCGGTGGGCGATCACATCAACCGCCTCGTAGCCGCGCGATTCCAGTGGGACATGATGGGCTGCGAGAACCTAGTCATCGCCCGTACCGATTCCGAGAGCGGGAAGCTCATCTCGAGCGCCGTCGATGTGCGCGATCACGAGTTCATCAAGGGCGTCACAGAAGAATCTGAGCCGCTAGCCGAGACCTTGCAGAATATGGAGGCAGCAGGTGCACCCGGCAAGGAAATCGACCAATACGAGGCAGCATGGGTGAAGAAGCACAAGCTCGTTACCTTCGACGAGGCCGTCATCCAGCACCTCGAGAAGGAGAGCGCATCCCAATCCTCCATCGACGCCTATCTCAACGAAGTCGCGCAAAACCCCGATTTCTCCCTCCTCAAGCGCCGAAAGGTCGCAGAAAACTACACAAAGACCCCCGTTTACTTCAACTGGGACATCCCCCGCACACGCGAAGGCTTCTACCACTACCAAGCCGGTGTCGCCGCAGCCACAAAGCGCGGCAAGGAATACGCGCCCTACGCAGACCTCCTCTGGGTCGAAACCGGCGACCCAAACGTTACCGAAGCTGCGAAATTCGCCGGCGAGATCCGCGCTCTCTACCCGGGCAAGAAATTCGTCTACAACCTCTCGCCCAGCTTCAACTGGATGGGTCAGGGCTTCTCTGAAGAAGCACTCAAGTCTTTTGTCTGGGATCTGGCGAAACACGGGTTTGTGTTCCAGCTCATCTCGCTAGCGGGCATACATTCTACGGCTACGATTACATGTGAGCTGAGCAGAGCGTTCAAGGATGAGGGCATGCTGGCGTATGTTGAGTTAGTGCAGAAGAGGGAGAAGGCGTTGGGGTGTGATGTGTTGACGCATCAGAAGTGGAGTGGGGCGGGGTATATTGACGGGATTTTGGGCGCGATCCAGAGTGGGAGTTCGGGGAGTAAGAGTATGGGCGAGGGAAACACTGAGACTGGTATGTTTGATTTAGTTTGATTGTGGTGTATGTGTTGCTAATGTGTTTGCAGGTTTTTAGATAGAGAAGTACCTACCGCTCATGCCGGACCGTGCACATTTGACGATGTCCAGGTGGACTTAACTCAAGTTTTGACTTGGTTGTAAGATGTTCGTGCGTCCCACTTCACATCCTCAAATGCTCCCCAGCCCTCCTCGACCCTGGCATGTTATAGCTTACTCTTCCACTCGTTTACTCCTCTCTTGGCCTATAGCTCACTCTTCTCCTGACCATCCTCAACCGGCCGACGACCCTTGGCGAATAAGATAGTTCGCCAGAGCTTCTTCCCCGCAAACTCCATGTAACTCCTCTCCTTCATTGTCTTCACATCCACATCCACAAACCCCGCCTCAGCAAAGAACTGCCTGACGCCCTCCAGAGTAAAGTGCGGAACCACAATCGAAGCATTCATCTTCTTCTTGAACTCTGGAGTCGCCTCACCAACATCGTGTATCTTTCCCTCTTCACCGTGGTGATGATGATGATGGTGATCATGTGCGTGTCCAGACCCGTCGTCATGCTTGTGTCCATGCATATGCGCCGCATGATTCCCCTCACTCCCCAGCACCGGTTTCCCATCCTCCCCAGCCAGCACATCCCCCCCTTCGAGGAAATCACTAATCACCAACACACCCCCCGGTCGTAGCCTCGCCTTCAACTGCCCCGCAGCGTATGCCACATCCGCAAAATGGTGGAATGCGAACCCCACAGCCGCAACATCGAAGCCCCACCACTCCGCGCTCTCGAACTCGGCGGGAGAGGGATGAGACTTGTCGAAAAGATCGCCAACTACGCCTTTGACCACGGTTTCGCCGAGGCCGGCGTCGCGCGCGCGCGCGTTGTAGCTGGTTACCATGTTGGGGCTTATGTCGATGGCTCGGCTGGAAGTGACGTAAGGACCAAAGATGCGTGTCATTAGGCCGGTGCCGCTGGCGTAGTCTAGAAGGCGGACTTCTTTAGGGGGGGCGTTTGTGGTGGTGACGGTGGAGGTGGAAGTGAGGGGAATACCGGCCCAGACCAAGTCATCGCGGAGTTCTGAAGTGACTTGTTTGTTTACTTCTGCGAACCAGGGTTTGTTGTCGTAGGAACCTGATACAGCGCTTTTTTTAAATGTTAATCTTTGTTGTTGTTTTGCGGACGTGTATGGATAATTGGTTTATGGGGAGGAGGGTGAGGGGTGGGGGGACGCACTCGAAGAATCGACGGTTTGCTTCTGCGAGGCTCATGGTGAGGTGTAGGGATGGAGGGGTAGTTTTCGTGTTAAAAATTTCGGTTTCTTTCTTTGTTGTAAAGCTGGGACAGTGTGAATAGGGTGAGTGTAGGTAAATTAATGTAGAGATTTGGCGGGCTTGCTCTTGCTTTTTGTATGGCGAGAAATGGTGTGAGGATAAAGTCGCCGATCTTGATGCTTCGGAGAGTTAGGGCGCCAAGTCTCCTATTGGCTGGGGAAAGTCGTGCTAACGGGGAGTGGGGCTGGAATGTAAAGGATCATGTACTCGCGCTACGCACCACCTCGCTTGCGCTCGGTGGTGCTACCGAGCTCAACGGCCATCCCAAGCTCAACGGGCCAAACATAAATCCGGTTACAAAACAGGTGCGGGCAACACCACCACATGGACATTTCAGATGATTTCAAGATGGAGCAAGGTCATAGGAAGGTCAAAGGACATATTGTTGCATTTTTTATGGTGATTATGAGCGTGTAGATGGGCCAGTGTTGTCTTTGGCTCTGAGTGCAGCCAAGTCATGGACCGATTTGTGGACAATCCTCTTCTTCTTGTCTGTTTGAGCACGTTTGGCAACCCGTAGTCGTGCATCCTCAACAGTGACTGTTCCACCTGATTGAATGACGCGCTTGTCGTGGATCTGTCTCTTGTAGCGGTGTTGTGATGCTGCCGTCAACTTGTAGAGTTCTTGAGCCTGGGTTTCATGTGCTGCATCTACTGCAACAGCCCCCTTTGCAAGCTTTGTAACCTGGTATTCAAGAAGACCATAGATCCCGGTATATGGATCAATGCCTTGAAGGTGATACCGGGTGAATTGAACAATCTCAGCAGTGGTGACAGGTGTGGAGGGGGTAGAGGGGAGTGAGGGTTCATCCATAGGCGGAGTGACAGGCCTGTCAATTGAACAAAGCTTCTTAAGCACAACTTGAGCGTTGAGAGGCCAGATTCCACTCTGTTTGAAGGCTGAGATAATAGTCGAGGTCTTGAAGGCATCCTTGCGTAGTGTCTTCAACGCGTGGAGAAACTCTACCTTGTTGAAGTCACTGCCACCAAGTCTCACATGCTGCTCTACGCGCTTCTTGTGATGGTGTTTGTACGGCTGAAAGACAACTACATCGAGTGGCTGTAGGTCCTGTGACGTATGTGGGGGCAGAGCGTATAGCCAGATAAGATTGTCAAAGCAGTACTTGATGAACTCGTACGTCATATGTGATCCATGGCCATCAAAGATAAGCAGCCTCCATTTCCCCACTTGTTGCTTTGTAGTCCACTTGTTGAAGTGCTCTAAGTATTTGAGAGCAAGCTCATCATTAGAATACCCGCTCTCAGATACCCCAAGGAGCATAGACGAGTCAAGATCCAGCTCTTGCAATACATGAGAGTGAAGGATCTGAGCCCCACGGAGAATAGCTAGTGGAGGAATTGTTCCTCCACCAGCACTGATTGCCTCTACCATTGTGATAAAATCTCTGTTTGTTTCAGATGGAGACTCTGCTGCTTTGTACATTTCCAACGTTATCACTTCCTGCTCTTCTCCGATCCCAATTCTGAAGCCACATTCATTAATATTCCAGATGTCCTCCTTGCAGACAGCTAGTCTCTCCATCACCTCCTCAAGCAACTCAAAGTGCTTTGTGTATATATATCTCTCCTCTGCAAAGACTCGGTCTTTCTCCTGAGGCTTTTGTTTGACCTTAGAGAAGCGTGGGTGGATTTGTACAAAGCGTGTAAAGAAGTCGCGTCCAAGATTTGTTATAAGAGAGCGCTCGGGCTCTGGTGTAGAGAGGCGTCGGATAGACTCTGCAGCTGCACGCAACTGAGGTATGAGGGGAGGCTGCCCAATAGCATCAAGCCGAGTAACATATAGCTCAAGAGCCAGAATTTGAGCATCTGTCATGCGCTGGTTTGTGGGTGCCCGCTCTCCGCGAGTAGCTCTGCCGTTGAGACGTGCTGCCAACCTCTTTCTGGGCACGTTAAATTGACGCGCTGCCTCTGCAACACTGGAATATTCTTCTCTCAGATAGGCTGCCATAGCAGCCTGAATATCCTCTTCAATTTGGTAGTATTCACGAGGCATGGTGGTGGTGGTGGAATAGATCAAAGTTCAATTGTTCAAAGTTGGCCCGTTGAGCTTGGGATGGCCGTTGAGCTCGGTAGCACCACCGAGCGCAAGCGAGGTGGTGCGTAGCGCGAGTATATATCAGGGCTGAATGTGTCAGAAGATGGTTAAATTCTTATAGCTAGCTGGCAGTGCTCCAGATGTGGCTGCTTTATCTGATGAGATTGTTGGCAAGATAAGCCCACAAGTGCCATCCCTCACTCTTTCTCCTTGCTCGGGAAGCGTGCTGGTATTTCGGAGACATTTGTAGGTAGCGTGGTCTCACGACATGAATCATCTCGAGAAGCTTCCGCCTGGCGCAGTTCGAACGATTTGGCCCATGAGTCATGTTAATTTAATTTGACACTCCTTCGACTAGTAACCGCATCATTCTCGAAGAAAGGACTTTAGGTGTACGGCCACTACTCTAAACGCATTCACGAAGTCCTCGACTCTGTCTTCGGGGCAGTCGTGTTAGGAGAGTATCCCATTGATGTTCTCCACAATCGTCACTTCAGACGTGTTCTTGGTATCTGGAGAACCTTGATTTTGCATTGCTTGTTGCCGCGCCAGGCCTTCTTCTCTCTTCCTCTGCTTTCGGACATCCGCATCTTCCCAGTCTGGCTTCGATGACCCAGTTGTGATTGATGTTACAGGCTGATAGATTTCCAGAAGGGCGTTACGAAATCGGTCTATTCGGTCGGTGTTGATCTTGAAGCGCTGATTCGCGATGCCGACTAGAGTTTGCAAGTATTTCTCGTCCACAAGAGCAATGTTATGCTCGTCTTCGTTCTGATAACCTATGATGGAGTCGAACGAGTATCCGGCTGATCGCACTGCCACCATAGGGTTTGATTCCCTCATCTTCGTTGACCCTAAGCTCACAGCGCCGCTCTCACGGAAGCCGGCAGTCAAGGCTGCAGTAAGCATTCGTTGGGCATGGTCCAAAGATGCACTCAGGATATGGAGTATCTAAAATCGTCAGATGTTGTATGGTTTCGGGATGATCGAGCTTACCATGGGCTCGAATTTGAGATGGATGTACCTGTAGGATGCACCAGGCCTTCTTTCTTCTGCACCAGTGACCATTTCCATGCTGAACTTCGACATGAAGTCAGGCGTAGAAGTTGCTTCGACTGGAGAGTGAGAGATAAAAAGCCAGGTGCCCCCACCGCCTTTTCCCCCAGGACCAGCACGCGATTGATCGCTTTCAGGCGCAGGCTCTGCCGCCTCAGTTTCGGCCTTGCGCCCTTCCAGGAATACACTGATCCGTCCGGAGCAGCTGCTGGTCGTGACAAGACCTTCCAGGCCATTTATATCGCCGATCAAATCACGAATCGGTGCATCGACAGAGCCTTTCGGAGAAAGATCGTGGTACTCGCCATCCGGAGCATCAAGCTGCTCGATGATCTTTTGCTTGCGAGCCCGAAATCGAGTCGTCATGTTTTGCAGTCGATCTGCGAATATCTCCAGGGCTGTGTCAAGGACGCGTGACACCGCGCCGAATTTTCGCGTCTGTCCGCGCTTTCCTCCTTGTAGCTGCGTCATCGTGGTCAGTGCTCACCTCCCAAACAATCATCTCCTGGTCGCGACAAAACATCACACCTACTTAACACCACTCATTCACACTGATTCAGCAAAATGCCACGTAAAGCGCCCAAAGCTGGCCCCTCATCGGCGTCCAGGAGCTCTTCCAAGCGTCCGGCTTCGGAGACACCCGCGAGGCAGTCTAAAAGAGCCAGGGCAACAGCAAGGGCAACAGCAAGGAAGTCTTATGTCGAGCCCGATACAGATTCAGAGGTGGACGAAGTTATTGGCAAGAAAAGCAAGAAAGCCAAATCATCTATCGAGGACGAGGAAGACGCGACAGCCTCTGACTTCGAGGCGCATAGCGACAAAGACCCCTCATCCGAATCTGAACACGAGGAGACTGCGAGCGAAGATGATGCCGAGGGCAAGCGGGCAATACCAAGAGGACGCCCAGCGAAGAGTCTTCCCTTGCATAAGAAGCATGCCGATGAGAAAGACCTGTGGAAGACAGGAGCGAAGCTTGCGCCAGGAACGCAGCTCATTATTAAAAAGCCCAAAGCGCGGGATGCAGGAGACACGCCCTACACAGATGGCACGATACACCAAAACACAATGCTGTTTCTCACAGATCTTGCAGCCAACAACGACCGTCAGTGGCTGAAACGTAAGGCGGTGGCGAGACTGCATGGCAACCGCGGACTAACATTGTCATAGTTCATGATCCGGACTTCAGGATGGCGTTTCAAGATTTCACCACGTTCACGGAGAAGGTTTCAGAGAAGGTGATCGAAGCAGACGAAACCATCCCTGAGTTGCCAGTGAAAGACGTTGTGAGTTTAGCGACTGAGGCTACATGAATCAATTTGCTGATAAGCACAGATCTATCGAATCTACAGAGGTGAGCACAGGTGCTGGAATATTAGTATCATCAACGCTGACGGAACAAGACATCCGGTTCTCTAAGGATCCAACCCCATACAAGGTAAGAACAAATCCTTTCTCCGTGGTGGGGCCACTCGCTTGCCATAAGCCTCTTGAAAATATAACGAACTGGATGTGTCCCACCACATCATTGTAACAACAAGGCTGGGCAGACATAGCACGAGCGAACATTTTCGGGCTGCTCTCACGTCTTGCTATGAAAGTATCCACGGCCCCATGTCCGGATACTGTTTTCTACCTCTATACCGTTGTGGAAAGTATTGCGAACTGCAAACTAAGTCATCGGTAGACTTACTTCTCTTCGGCTTGGTCAAGGACCGGGCGCAAGGGACCGTACGCGACATACTACGTGCATGTGCAACCAAACGGCGGAAGCTTTGTTGGTATGTACGTATTTCCTTACCTCCGTGGATGGCTTTGCCTCTGCATAAGCCATTGCGGGACCGCACTCGATCCGTCGCGTAGCCTCGTGGCCGCCCAATGATCCCTCTATCACTTCCATGTGCATCATAGATGCATGCATACCCAACGCTCTCTCATATTTGGTCAAGGCGGACCGAGGATGCGCTTCTCGCGTAGCTGAGTCCCGTGCTCGATTCTGTACGTCGTGGTTTCACGACTGCACACTGGTGACAGAAGCGAGCTTCGACAGGTGCAACTGGAGCAACGATCCATGCTTCGAGATGACGCACGACATCACTGCGTCAAGGACATAGCATATGCTCTTTGCTACACGGTCGAATTTGCCATATTCTAGTTGGCGGCAGTGGTCACAGTGTATTTTCGTCTATGCATAGGTGTGCTGACAATGAGAAGGTGGTGGTTTGTGGCAACCCGACGCAGCGTCGCTCTCCAAACTTCGACATGATATTCACCGTAAACCGCACAAGATCAAGGCTGTCTTGACTGACGCAGGCATCCGAGAGTCATTCCTTGGTGGCGTGCAGGATGACGAAAAAAAAGCAGTGAAGGCTTTCACGAACCTGGAAACCAATCAGTCAAATGCATTGAAGCGGAATCCCAAGGTGAGTCTGTCCTTACATACCCTACTTCACACCAAGTTGGCACAGATGTCACCAGATGTGACTTTCAGACATTTATCATTACCGGTTTCCTCGGATTGGGGTTGCTTGCGCCAGTCTGGATCCCGAGCTGTCCGAGCCAGTGAAGCGCCAGCCAACCTAAACATGCTCAAGATTGCTGACTGCCGCTACCTCCAGGGATACGACCCTGATCACAGCGAGATTGAGCTTCTGCGGCTCCGGAATTTCACCGTCGGCAGGAAGCTTCGGGATGATGAAGTTATCGGACCTACAGGTTTAGATCGCGTGGCTGAACTCGTACACGACATGGTTCCGTTTGTAAGTTGACAGCTTCGCCTTTTCCAAATTCGCGGACGACACGCTTATCATTGGGCACTGGTGGACTAACGCACGCCACTTGAGAGGGATGTCCCTGTATATTCACGGAGCGACTGTTCTGCTAGCCAAGCCGTGCGTTGGCACTGCAGTCACCCGACTCTAGCTCACTCCACTGATGGCTGCATCTAGTATGCAGAGGCTTGCTGGAATGGCTGTTCAGCCAGCTCCACTCATGAAAGAGGCAGAAGGCTGACGACAACTCGCAGATCGCCTATCTCAACAGTGTTGTCATGCCGGACGAGGAGTCCTCGGACTCGAACAACGATGAAGACGCGGCCGAGAGCGATGATGACAGTGCTGCTGTGGAGGCTTGATGGAAACAAGTTCGGCAACGCATGTTCGCGGCGCAATAACGCTCGCTTGCCCGAGGGACGAAGGGATGTTTGGAATTGGGGGGGGGAATCACAGGGATATTACAAGCGCGAAGCCCGCCAATAGACGCTTGTACCACCACCGGCATGCTGCTGACTGGCTCCTCTAAGCGAGGGGCATGCGACGGCCCAAACCACTGTGCAGTAGCGCTGCTGCGCCCCGGCTTGGCTGCATGGTACTGATGGTCATGTGACTGTCGCCGGCCAAGCATGCACGTCCCGATCTAAGCCAATGCAAGTCGACAAAAGGGGCAAGGCTTTTTTGGCGTACCCTGGTCCCAGTTTCCACGCCCACGTCAGACGCGGGCGCGTGCCGCCTTCCCTCAGCAGCCACTTGTCGGTCCGAACAGGTGGGTTGGTGGGTTAGGTAGGCTGCCAACGTTTTCCAATTCCGCCCTTCATGATGATAGAGTGTGGATGACTGCATCAACGCGACACCTTGGTCGATGACAGTGCAGAAGCGCAGGACGGGGGTGCAGATGCTGGCTCGTATATTTCCCGATCAGCTGCCCTCTCCACACTATGCCTTGTGCTCGTTGTGACAGGCTGCACAACGTGCGTTAGGCCTACGGCCACGGGCCGAGGCGCATTCGTTGTCCGTCTGGGACGCATGGGGTCTTCCGCTCTAACGCGTCTGAGGCCATCTGCATCCCATGACAAGAGCTTCATCAAGGTTTTGGCCAAGCCTGTTGAGTTAATGGGTGCTGCATCGTCAGCGTCATACACTTGCAGGACGCTGAAACTTCCCGAGATGCGTTGTTCGATCATACGCGCTTCAACCGTAAGACGCACGCCAACAGGCACTTTGACACATCGACAAATATACAAGACGTCTACACTTCAAGACTCTCCAGTGTACTGACTTTGTAGAGGCTTTGGCGTTCTATTAAACTTCTTAAAAAGCGGTGTGTGCGTAAGGCAGCTCGTCCGTTCCTTTGAACTCTACAATCACACCGATGGAGGCCTGATTGAGCGTTCTTCCGCGAATGAACGCTAATCGCGCTGCAATAGCGCTGACCCATGTGCCCGCCATGGCTTGTCGCGTAATCGCCTCTAAGGTTGTCTTCAGGATATCCGCCTGATGAGCAGTCGCTCGATGCCTGCCCAACAATGACATTGCTGACTGCGAAGCGGAGAAGCAATGCCGCAAATCTGACCGAATGCAATCCCTCAGATATCCTGCCGCAAGGCCTGACTTTTCGTTCAAAGTCATCATTTGGGGTAGGTGGTTAAGCGCGCTCAAATCATCAAGGATGCAACAGGAGCGTGCAGCAGACATGGTCATCACCAGACTGACCACGCCTCTATTGCAACAGCACTGATTACCAGATCGGTGAGTCTATGTTTGCTTTGCAGCGCCTACCGACTTTGTGGCACGGAACATGACGCTCAACGATATCTTCCCGCCGGACATGTCTTCTTCTGGTTCTACTTGCAGATTGACGATACACAAAAAGTGTTTGGCGAACCACGAGTGGTTCCTCCTGCTTACAGTCTCACAGCATGCAGTCTCCGCAATCTCCATGTATGCTATGCATGACCTACGGGTAGGCTTCCTCGGTGACACAGGGCTCGTTAATCTATATTCAAACGGGACAGATGCGGGTTTTCCACATCACGTCCCGGGCCGCAGATATTGCACATATGGTACCATCTGGGTAATATCCCAAGTGTCCACGTCCCATACCGCACTCCAGCTGCACCAGCGAATGCTTCGCACATTTTACGCTTCGCGCCGCAACCGTTGTGTTTAGCAGTACTGCGGATTTGCTTGATGGATAAACAGAAGCGGCTGAACATGACATCCTGGTCCTTTCAACCCCACAAACGTACCGTTTAGTTGGTTTGATCATCGCCCAGCGGCATTCAACGCCACTTTGTGCAGCGCACAATACAAGGCCGCTGACACGGGCTACCTATATGACCAGTGTAGCAGCAGCCCTTCATGGGCATTCATCCAGTCTGACTGCCTCCAAATCACTCACAGCGTCTGCACTCATCTATCGTGTGCTTGTGACTGACTTGGATGTCGAAATGCGGTGTGGCAGTCAATCAAACTACAACAGCAATTATATGCAATTGGCTGCCACTCAGTCAGCCCGCTTGATGCGATATCAATAAGTTAAGAGAGTAACATGGCCGGAAGACCGGGTTTGACCAGTAGCAGCACGTCTTGTGACCTGATAACCATGTACTATTTTCTTTAACGCGTGGGCAAGATGAGGATTTACCCGCCTACCAGCGCTGGGAAAAACGGAAAATTGTGCCGAACAAATTTGACAGGGAGAGCGCTGATTGGACGATTAAACTTTGATCGAACCTGGGCAGTGGAACAGGCAGATTGTAAATCTGCGGGCCGTCCGCCCCCAATCCGAGGTTGGAGACGACTGCTGCGCTGTTTGGGCGTTCTATCGATATACAACCCCTTTGCAGTAAAAGTGACGGCAACTGACAATTTTCTTTATAGTCGACCGTTGGCTCGCCACCGATTATGCAGTCAGTTGAAAAGTCGGCGTGCAAGGTGCCGAGGCCTGAACACGACCTGAGTGTTTCGCGATTCTCCATCGCTCACAGTGACTACATCCGCACATCTCCGACCGTCGTCACCGGGCGGGACAATCGGCAATTGCACGTCCAGTGAGAGTTCAAAAGTGCCTTTTGGTCTCTTTGAACCGGACAGAGCGGAGTTGACAAATTATGACCCGAGGAAGCATTTTATCAAGGATTGGCCAGTTCACGAATTTTCGGCGGCGCAAGGGAGCAACGATGGGCCAAATGGTGGATGCCAGCCTGTAGACTGTGATTTGAGGACGAAAGTGGGTTGCGTCGCATGGCGTCCGTCTTACACGAAGCAATAGTAACTGAGGAACGAGGCAATTGAGTTCGTGGCAGCAGATGGCGGGCCAGCGTCGGCTCTATTACTCACAGCTTGGTGGAGGCAAACTACTCCTGCTGTTGTGAGCGAACGGTTCTCCCGCCGCAAGACGTGGGCTTTCCCGCAATTGTGCTACACTGCCCCGCTGAGGGCGTGTATGGCCAACTCACACTTAAACTAGCGATGGCGCTCACGTCACAGCCCTCAGGTTCAAGGGCTTCTCATCCACGAAGTGTTACACACCAGCGGGACAGGGGTGTTGCAGCGTGCAAGAGAAAACGACCGACGCAGGAGCGTATCAGCCCTATCAGGTTCTGCAGCAGATGAGGGCAGACGAGGCTACTCCTGGAGGTTCAGGGAAGTTCCCTCCCGCCCCTAAGGCGGCGTGAATGATGATGCGGGTTTCCCAAGAATTTCCGTCGCCTCAAGCTTGCGTTCTTCACCGGCCAGCACGCACTGCACCACAGAAGCTGGACGCAGCATGGTGCCACAGTTCGTGAGCTGTCGCAGGCCCTGCTTCCAGTCTAATGCGCGAGCTATGCCCCTCGCAACGAAGCGACACGAAGCTATGCAGAGACGGCCCGTAGACGATTCAAGAGCCCGAGGTGCTCCCAGCGAGCACTATCGTGCCACTGGCCTTGGATGCGCTCCTGATGCATATCAGGTCATAGCGATGCAGCATTAAGCGCAGCGAAAGACAACATGACAGGATGGAAAAAGCAAGCGCGCGCAGTGCAGGCAAGCGGCACAGTGACAGCGCGGCTGATGCGGCCGTGTCGAACATGGTTGTATATAAAATTAAAGGCTCGTAGATCACACGCGAGCGGGAGTCCCCGAGTGCCTCTTGGCAGGTCACACGTCACGAGCGAGCAGCCGTCCCACACCATAGCAGGGACGCGCTGACGGTTGCGAGCGAGTGCGGCGGTGACGCTCAACGCTACCTCGACACTGCAGAATGCGGGTGCCTCACTGCGCCTACGCAGCTAGGTGTGCGCACACGAGGAGCTGCATGCGTGTGGAGGCGCTGCAGACTGCATACGTCCAGATGCAAGTGCGTGCGTGCGTACAGGCACTGTGCCGCCAAACGCGCTAAGCGGACCGTCGCCGTCCTCAGTGCAGGGCTAAAAACGCCATCCCAGGCAAAACGGGCGAGAAGGTTCAGTTCGGGCACGCGGTGGGTAGTGATAGCGTCCGCACCTGATTCTCCTTTTCGCTTCCAATCTCTTGGGTCTCCTCCACGCGCTTCTCGAAGCCCGAATCCCTTCACTCCACCGCCTCCAACCGCACCTGCTCTCACCCTCCACCCGTCGTGACCCTCCACCAGTCGTGACCCTCCCCTCCGCCCGTCGTGACCTTCCCCTCCGCCCGTCGGTCGCACCAAACCCTCTCGTCGCCGCGTGACGCTCCCGATCCGCGCCATTGCCGTCCTGCAGCCGACGTGCGGCCCGCTTCAGTATTTGTGACACGTCTTGTCCTCCAGGCTGGCCAGCAGTGTGTGCTCGCGTTCCACGGGTGCATGACGGCGTGACAGCACCACGTTGCGCCCGGCATATCCATTAGACAGCCGCCATCCACCGACTCCGCGCAGCGACCATGTTCCCTCACCAGGGCGGTCATGGCCAGCTTCCTACCCACTGGCAACCGCCGACCGCGCAGCAGCCGGTGAACGGCTCCTACGCGCAGCCGCCTCACGTAAGTAGCGGCCACGCGCACGTCACCGGGCTCGCTGGATGACAGCTCACTGACACTTGCCGCCCACCTAGATGAACGCGACGCTCCCTCCACCGCCGCCACAAGAGCCGCGCCCCGACATGGCCCAACATCCTCATGCTCAGTACCAGCAGCAGCATCAGCAATACCGCCTGCCGGGCCCTAACGAATGGCCACGGCCGCCGCCGCCGCAAGACGCATATCGCCAGCAGCCGCCGCCGCCGCCGCAGTATGCGCAGCAGCACCACCAGCCGCCCGCCCCACGCCAGCGCACTGCCATTGCCTGTCGCTACTGCCGCCGCCGCAAGGTACCCACGCGCCTGCTCTATTGCCACGCCCTGTTTACTCACTACGTGTAGATCCGCTGCTCGGGCTTCGAGGCCACCGAGGATGGCCGCTGCTCCAACTGCATGCGCTTCAATCAGGACTGTATATTCACCCCCGTATCCGCTCAGACGCAGGCTTTCGTGCCCGCACACACAGTATGGCGCGGTGTCGGACAGCCGCCGCCCATGTACGGCGCCTACGGGCAGCCTCTCCCGCCGGCGAGCCACGCGGATGCCTATGGCCAGCCGCCGCGCCCGCAGCAGTATCTGCCGAGTCCCACTGCAGGTCCGTACCCAGTCCACCCTGCCTATGGTCCGCCCGGTGCTCCTCACGATGAGGCGAGCCGTGATGCGCTGAATGGCAGGAAGCGGCCTCATCCCGAGCCGCACACTCCTACTCTGCCTCCGCCACATCCTGGCTCAGCGTTGTCACAGGCCCCTTATCGAGGCACCGGACTAGACTCCATGCATCCAGAGCCCCCTTCTCTAACTGCTGCTGCACTTACAGCGAACACTCCCGCCCCCTACTCGTCTGCCCCGCCGCCGACCTCGCAGCCATACTACGCCCCACAACCCCCGCGCCATGCCTCACCGCAGAGCGCATATCGATATGAGCCGAGTCGCACCTCATCATCGCCGCAGTCGCAGGCACCTACCACCCCGGGCGTTCCGCCCACGCCCTACTACAGCGCTCCACCACAGACAAACGGCGTCTTGCAGGCTTCGTCGGTGCGCAGCGATGGCAGGACCCCGCCACCTTCTACCACTCCCGCTGTGACCAGGCCGAGCATGCGCATCAACGATCTTGTCACCGACAATGGCAATGGACGCAGCTCGACCGATTCTTCCATGCTCAGCATGCTCAATCGCCGGCCCATGTAAAAAGTTGCCTCGTACGCAGGGATCGCTCCGGAGCTGGACCCATCGATCCCTTACGCCGCGCTTACTTCCCATGTACAGCCCTTTGCTTTTCCTGTTATTTGACGTATGCGTTCGCAAGGAGTTATGGCTGGCAACAGCGTGCTTTCTGGGGCGGCAATCTGATTTCAAATAGTGTCAAGGAGCTCCACTGACTGATTTTTCTTCTAATATATCGACTCTCTCTCTCTCTCTCTCGGCTACACTTTTCCTATCTAAGTTGGACTGCACTTGGCAAGGGTCAAAAAGTGCTGCTACAACGTGCGGATGTCTGAACTTTTTATTAATCGGAGGCGAGCGCTGTTCGAAATTTTACATTTTTCCCTTGAACATACTACTACTACTAAATTGGCCGGCACTGTCTTTTTCCCCCGCCAAATACTAGATCTGGGGTTGCATCATCATCGTCGTCATCGTCATCACAGGGAGGCTTGGTTGATTCTTTGCGTATCATGGTGGGCGTGGGTTTCGGGCCAGCAGTTCGTGTGCTTGGATGCATCATTTGCTGGGCAAGGTGGTCACATGTGCTTTTTTTTACCAGTCTCTCTCTCTCCTACGTCTAATAAGTTTGTGCGGCTGGTCTCGGTCTCTATCGCGTTTGGACGCTCTCTTTTGCACAGTCTACTGGGTTGGGGTTGGGGGGGGGAGGGGGGGATAACTATGGGGCTCGGATCTTGGGTGGCTATCTGATTTGATTTAATTGAATTGGGGGGGAGGGGGGTTTCGCGGCAATCGTTCAGCGCCGTTACAGCGATATCAGAAGTCGTGCTTTTTGTTTGAGAAGAAATTGAAGATTGGTCAAAGGTTGGAACCAGGTCCTTTACTAGGCTCTTTTTTTTTCTTCCTTTGTCGACTCATTCCTGAGTTTGAGTTGTGCAACTGTCAGCGAAGGTGACCACTTACGCTCGGTCGGCAACTGATTACGAGCCTTCCTCTCGTTTGCATGGCCACGTTTTCTTTCAACTTTGTGGCTTCTTCTGGTAATAGTAAGTGAAGTGATGCTGACGCTGACGCTGACGCTGACCTAAGCCCTGGGTTCGTAGACTTTGCATCGGGCTCGGGCTCGGATTTGGGCAACCCACTCACACCCGCGAAGAGAAAGGTATTCCACTCGGACATGGACGCAAACATGACAAACGCAGGGCAAGAAGCCGATACATGCACGTTGCAGCACGTTTGTATGACCGCGTCGGCCCTATCCGATGCCATTTTGTCTCACTGCAGTTGCCAGCCAGGGGCCCCGGATCTGTTTTCACGCAAACTTCCTCCCTGACGTAGAAGCAGTGCAAGACTGTAAATCTAGATGGACCGCTGTTGGCTGAAAATTGGGACATGGACGCACCTAGACCTAGATCTAGAGCCCCTTCGCGTCTACCTGTCATGCACGAATCATTGCTGTGGTTCTGCCGTGGTTTCTACCAGCAAGTCAGTCAGTCAGCCAGTCAGCCAGCCAAGCCAGCTCGATCCGTACCGTACCGTACCGTACCGTACCGCCGTCCCCTTTCTCACATGTTCCCTTTTACTAGCTCGGCTAGCCTGCTCGCCCACACGGGACGGTGCGAGAAACCAAAGGCAAAACAAGAACAAGACGGATACTAGAACCCGGGCCGCGGGGCTGCGGCAAAACTAAAAGACGGGTATAGGGAGCGAGCGAGAGCGCTTATGTAAGGTTTGTACATCGGTCGAGTGCCAGTTGTTCTAGTCTGGGGTTATACTAGTGGTGTACCATGATATTCATGGAGTAGCGCAGTTTGTAGGTAGAGGGAGGGGGTGAATAGGGTGAACGGGTTTGTTCGTGTGTGTGTGTGAGTAGGCTAGTATTGTAGGCTACTTATTTTACTGTAGAGGACGTGTGTAAAGTATTACTGTAGAAAAGACAACTCTTACTAGAAACCGCTATTACGGGATAATGGTACGAGGGAGTCTATAGAAGTGCAGGAGCGAGCAACCTTAGATCCTTGCTTTTCCTCATTGTGTTACACGGCATTGGGGTTTTCTGATGCTGACGAGCATGTCTTGAAGAGTGTGAATAATAGCAATTCATAATTGGCGAATGAATGAAGAGAGTGGGTTAGTGTGGGTTTGTTCCTTCCCCTGTGTGTGTGTAAAGAAGCTAAGGTAGTAGGGTAGGTGAAAAGGGAAATCGTGCAAACTCTCTAAACCCGTTAATTCGTCATTCCAAGGGAAAAACCACTGTAACACATGATGCGATTCTTGTTGGGGGCTTTGTAAGGGTGGGTTAACGTTGTAAAAACGCAGGCAATACTTCTTCCAATTCTTCAACAAAAGCAGCCCCCTGTTCCGTGCGTATCCCTGCAATTGTTGCCCGGCACCCAGTTTTTGCCAACGCCAATCAAAAATCGGGCACGGTCTTTTTTCGTCAGCGAGTGAGCGAACGAGCTAGATGCCGGGCAGCAACGCGGTACAACGCGGTATGCAGTCCGCGTGACGACTTGGAACTTACGGTGAAGAACTTCGACTTGGTGGAGATAGATCAATGGGGGGCGAAGGATCTTGTGTGCTAGCGTTCCACTGTTCGGAGGGACTAGGGGCTAGCGCGCCATGTGTCTTCTAGGTTCTGGGATCTGGGATTGTCGGTGGTCCGCGATCGGGAATAGTGGGGTGGAGATGGCTCCGGATAGCGGAACGGAAGCGGTTTCCCGGTTTTATCTTTTCTTAGGTGAGAGGTGTTAAGATAGTTGACCAGGTGACCCGCTTATGCTCGGTGTACGTGGGTGCATGTTGGGCGAGTTACTAAACCAGCAAGAGGGGGTGGCGATGGGTTTTCATCATTGTTATTATGCTGAGCGAAGATGGAATGGTGGTTGAATTTTAGTTAGAATAGGATGGAGAGGACATGGATTAGTTGTTGAATAAGGGTAAGCTTTATTCGCTGTTGTTGTGGTTTTTATTGTTGTTGAGACTAATTGATGCGAATTACTACGGAGCAAGCCTTGGCCAGCCGGACTGCAGAGCAGAAAAAGGGCGAATGCTAACAAGACTACCTAGTGTTAAGTTTTCTAATTGCTTAGCAACAGCGAGAGTTTATGAGGAACTCATTGCCTTAAGTAATACCTACGATCTCCATTCGCACTATACGTTTCCACGCGTACTCTCATTAAACTCAAGCCACTCATTGAACCGCCTTGCTTCTTCTGCGGAGTTTTCAAAATGACACTAGGCAGTATTAAACCAAAAGTCTAGTAGCTTAGTAGTCGATACAACAAAAGGATCACCAGCGCCTAACGACAAGGACTTGCGTAGACATTCTTTGCGCTCATAATTAAGTGGTATAGTTAGTAGTCGATACCACGGATAACCGAGCTAATAAACTGGTGGAACAGGAGCTCATTAAATGATTAGGTCGACTTCTGGCTTCTGGGCCCGAAATGATTGGGATCTATTAGGGCTGATCGACTACTTGTAAGGTTTGCCAACATCTCTTCACTATGCCTGCTATGTCGTTAGTGGCTCCTTTCACGACCATATGTGCCTCCGCGTACCAAGAAGAGTACCACTACTCAGCCTGAGTATCTTTCAAAATGGTGTATTCGATATCGCGATTTGATCAGACCGCATTGCGCGCCTGGAGATGAACGGGTGGATGTAGACTCGTAGATGGATGATTCTGGAGTCTCTATCATCCTATTATCATAATCACAGACATCGCACAGCGATTGGAGTCCGGGTCTGCATGTAACTTGTCATCCTCAACTTTATTGCCTCCGTGTTTCTGAGGCTGCTGCGCCTTCTAGTCTCTCCATATCCTGCTATTATCCCAGGTCCCTTCAACACATGCCATAGAGCAATACAAGTGCTACAAGAGGCCTACCAAAGTTGTGCTCTACTGGCTCTGGTCCAACGACAACGTGCGCACGGAACTGTAGGGAATACGATGACGCCATGGACAACATGCAGGAAATTATGCGACTGGGCATTCCCCAAAGTCGCGGCATCTCCCAGTTTGAGGCAGGGCAGGAGTTGAAGTATTTGTGCGAGCCATTCTTACCAATACTACAGGCGAACTTAGTAACGTGAGTGACCCAGTGCCATTGCATCTAGTCTTTGGCTATCAGTTGTTGATGTTGCCGAGACCACAGTTGCTGCTATCGGCCCGATAGGTCTCCACCGAGTCTTCGAGTATATTCTATCACTCTCATTGACACTCTTTTGACGTCATGTGCTTACGCACATCTCATGTATATATACTTGCTTGTCTACTCGATAGAATAAGCAACACAGTTCTCATATGCAGTTGTTGACGTCTTGTCTACTCTGATAGTTGATTTCCTCATTCCAAACGATGTTCCGGAACAAAAGAAAGCAAAGCAAGCAGATCTGTCGGCTCACCGCTCTCAATTTAACGATGCAGATCAAAAAAGAAGTGAAGAAGGTGGCAGACCCCGCATCTTTTCGGTGTCCATGTGGAAGCTGCAGCCTAAGAGTACTCGAGCTGGGGTTAAAAGACACAGTCCCGTCTGAATGCCTATGTTAGCGAGATAAGATTTGACCTTTACTACCAAACCCCCTGGACAGCCGGGAGCCACATGATCGAGATGCTGACATTCGGCACGTTTGAGGGCCTGAATCTTTGTCTGAGATCAGGGCTCGTCTGCGCTTTTCTCCATTTATACAACGCGCTGATCCACCTTAGTCCAGAAATGCCCCGCATAACGGTTCTTGATCAATTATGCCTAGTATTCCTGGCCAGACTGTTCCTGGGCATGTTTCCAACAAGCAACTTCTTATCCCGTTTCCGCCGTGCCATGGGCGGTAAGCTATCGCGGAGTACGGACAAGGAGAACAGACACTCGCGCATCGCAATGCCCAAGATGGATCTGAATTGCCTATCCCACTCAGTTAAGACGGGCTTCTCCCTGTTCTACGACATGCAAAGTAACACTTACGGGCCTACGGTCGAAATATGGGATACAGTCTACCATGGCTCATCCATGAGGAACCTAACATCAAAAGAGCGGTGCAGCATGAAAGATCATTTAGAAACTAAGCCCTTCAATGCGCCACTGGAAAAGCTAAAGGAAGCAATCATGCGCGAATTCACTGGCCCCTCACCAATAGCAAAGCTCAATTTCTTCGCCATACATACGTTTTGCGCGAGGTGGATACAGAATCTAAATACAGGTCTGGATGAGGGGACTCTGCACGGTGTTGATATGGCGGACAGGCTGCTGGAATTGATCTTGGACCATTTAGCGGATGGCACCAAGAAACTTATGTCGTACCACTGAAAATCATGAAGCAGGTGTTGACGGATCTTGAAGCCCAAGAATCTTTGGATGGATTCGTGTGAGATGGCTGAGAGGAGGAGAGGTGCCTTCTAGTATCTTGGGAAATACAGAAAGCGTATGAAACGGAAAGAGAGCGCAACGCACATGTGGAGAGGAGAAAGTAACACATGCTATTACGTTAAGCACCCAAAATACTAATCAATACAGCCCCCTAATCACCGCCACATCCTCCATATCCCGTACACCCGAAAAGGCCTTATAAGCATTCTCCGCCCTCTTATCGCCAATAACCAAGCTCACTTGCTGCATGAACTTCATCTTGAGCTCCGCATCCGAGAGCGGGTTCTCAATGCTACCTTTCGCATGCTCCACATGCTTTTCCAACGTTGTCCCATCGTTCAACGTCAAGCTCACGTATGCTTCAGCTTTCGACACCGATTTATCCTCCGTGACGTTAACCTTCTTGCGCATATCCACAACTGTGGAGTTTTTGACGACGTCATTCGTGAATTGACTAGGCGTTGCTTCGCCGTAGAGAATGCCGATGGCCGCGGCGTGGAAGATGCTGAATTTGGCCTCGAGACCCGTTTGCGGATTCGTTTTGCCGGTAAGGATGAGGACTTCTGGGTTGACGCGCAGCTCCACCGTCCTGATATCATTGATGGAAAGACCTTTCAATGCCGTTTCATTGCTGAGTTGAATAGCTCCATCGATGACTGGATGCATGACAATACCGCACGGGAAGGGCTTGAACGTGTTCTTCTCGATTTCCCAGACATTGCCGAGTTGGTCAAAGTATGCTGTCGCATTCTCGCGGGTGCTGACGACGTGCAGCCAGCCGTACTTTGCTTCCAGCGCTTGGAGGGAAGATGTGTATCCGTTTTTGGCGAGTAGAGCTGCGAGCATTCCTCCTTGGGCGGCGCGACCGATGTGGAATGATTTGGTGTCGGAACCGAAAAATTCCTGCATACCTACGACTTGGGTTGCTGCAACACCAATGGCATGCTGCATATGTGTGGTATCGAGTTTGAGAAGCTTTCCCACAGCGACTGCTGCACCTATGGATCCCACAGTGGAGGTGATATGCCAGCCAACGTCGTAGTGTTCTGGAGACACTGATAGTCCGAGCTTGCATTCTGCTTCTACACCGGCGACGAATGCTGTGATGAATTCATGTCCGGTCACAGGCCCATATGCTTCGGCGATGGCAAGGAGCGCGCTTGCCACAGGACCAGCGGGATGAATGATGGTCTCCAGATGCGTGTCGTCGTAGTCGTCAACATGACTTGCGATTCCGTTGACGAGTGCCGCGACCTGGGCGTCAGCGAAGCCGCGTGATATTGATCCGTTTGTGCTGCCCAAGATGGATGATGTTGGAGGACCAGAGAAGGGTGATAGCGTGGTGTTCAAGGCAATCTGTGGCGCAGGTTGGAAAGCGAAACCCCCGATTGCGCATCCAGCCCAGTTGTAAAGAGACTTGTTAGCGGCAATAAGTACACCACTTGTGAGGTTGGCATAGGCGAGGTTGGTGGCCCAAGACGCAAGTTGTAGTGTAGCCATGGTGTTCGAGCGAGTCGATGTGTGTCGGACATGATGATTGGGAAGTATGATCATCTTTTGTAGCTGTGAAGTACCGTGTAGGATTCGTAGGCACCGCGGAGATGCAGGGGGCATGGTAAGGAAAGCTTTTACCAACGGAAGCTTGACATGACGTTGACAAGCTTGAGCATGAACAAGCATGTAATCCACCAACGAGGAGGCAACTGAAGATCGGATAATAAAGCGAATTCAGAAGAATCGTGTGGCGTTCCTTGTTGAGCGTTGGATGCTGAGGTATTGCCGGGATAGCGTGCTGATCATCTCCTATTGAAACCGTGACCGAGCGCAACGTCATCGGAGGGGAAACGTACATCCGTCTTCACGGATAACATCAGAATATCAAACGCCCGTATTGCCTGAGCCCTACCAATATCACAAGCGCCTGAGAGAGTGGGCATTCTGCACATCATCAATAACCCATCGAACGAAAGCAAAAGCAAAGAGCGAGGCCCGAACTTGAAGCGTGAAGAGCTTCGCAAACCAATAGAGCCAACGTGAGGGTATACAAGGTAGGGCCCAGACTCTATGCTTTAGTAACAGAAACACAAGGGAAGGTCACAGCACTAGATAGGCCAAGCTGTACTACAGAGATCTAATCCTCGCCAAACAGCCGCATCATCAGCGGCGACGACTGGCATTCCGGTGGCCGAGCTCAGACTGGGATCTTGACAGTGCGGGTTGCCTTGAAGCCTCACCATGCTGTGTATGTCCTCTGGGTCCTTCCCTTGAGATTTTAGGCGAATATTGAGGTACAGAGTCTCTTCGCAGGGCGAAAGCGGATTGTGATCTCGCAGGATGCTCGTCAACTTCGTCGATGCTGCTGAGCTTGCGAACCGAACGCTTCGTGTGGTGTTCGATGCCGCGGTGTGGAGCAGTGTAGTATTGCGTTTCGAGTCTTGCGGATTGGTATGAGCCATGGTAGGATTCTCTGGTAATCATTATCTCCCACCGTTCGAGCTCTTCCACCAAGGCAGTTGATGTAGGTTCAACATAGACCTCTCGTCTCACTCTGCCCATGCCAAACTTGCAATTCTTTTCGCCAAACTGCTTGATAGCGTTGCCGATGAGAAGTTGTAGCCGTTCGCAAGTCAACGCTCCAAGTTTTGCGATAGCAATGTCATCGGAAACGAGCCGCAAGGCGAGTAGCCGTTGTTTCTTGTCGACGCCCCATTTGCTGGGTAAAAAGCCACGCCCGAGTGGCCAAAACGAAATCGTGTTGTTGTAGAGAAGTGTCTTCTTCCTGTATTCCGCTCTACACCCGTGCGATCTGAAAGCCATCAATTGTTCAAACATATATCCAGGCTCGATTTTCAAAAGTCGCGCTGGTTGAATGATATGTGTGATGATGAAAGCGCATTCCTCGTTTTTCAGTAGACTGTGGTGGTTCTGTGCAACCTTTTCGCACGCCTTGTGCACAGTTTCGGAGTGGACTTGGATCATACGCCTGTCTGGCACGTCCAGAAGACTAGGGACGCCAATGGGACCCTTTCGCAACCGCAGATCTGGCGACCATTCGGCAAGCGCACTATCGAGAAGAGGGCCGTTTACTCCATATGAAAACACGAGTATGTCGACGAGAACACGGAGGAGTAAGGCAGCCCTGTTTTCGAGATCGGAGGGAATTTGGAGATGCTTGAGATCCGCATGGATTTCGTCCGAGTTTCTCGCCGAAGGAGTAGACGTGAAGAGGTTGTCGTCGTCTTGAGAGGGGATAATTGTTCCCGCGTAGATTGCATTATGTTGCTGCTGTGTAGGGCGATAGCGTGCGCCAGCGGTTCGCCTTTCTGGATCTGCCGCAGGTTTGCTCATATCTCTCTGCAACACTTCCGGCATTCTGAACACGGGTTGCGACCGGACTGGCAGATACTATTTGGCGTATGGGCGCAGTGAAGAGAGTCACCCAACGATCAGTGAGCTCGCGACAGATGGCGAAACTTAGGGATTAACAGCGGGGGATGAGAGTAAGAGTTGGCACTGGAAATACCGACAGCGGACATGGCCATCACGAGCCAACTGGCACTCGCCATTACGCAGCGTCATTCACAAGGCTCTCATTATAATCGAAAGCCGATACTTGGTGTTGCGACTGTGAGCCTCCCCACACGGCGACCACAAATCGACCGGCCCGAGAGTCTGAACCAGTTAAGACCACGACTGACAAATCCAGGGCCTGAGACGCGAGAGCATAGCTCTGGAAGTCTTTCGGGCTGATGAAGGTACCTACGAGAGGCTTCGGGACTGCACATAGCTGATAATTGGACTTATCATAACAAGCTGCAGGTGCTGAAAGGCAAACTGGGATGGTTTGGATTCATAGAAGATGTTGGGTTGTGGTAGGGAGTTCGGGGTCCAAACACCCTGAGGCTAGCCCCACGCCAAGAGTTCGAGGCGGTGAAGGATGGCAGAAATAATTCGAGATTCGGCAGGCGCGAACATGGTTTTCTTGCACGCAACACGACTGCAGCGCAACCGAGTCTTCCTACTAGTTTGACGAGGCGAGGAAATAAACTTTCGTTCATTCCCTTACCCCGACATTCGATCTTCTCTCTGCGCACCTGACCATGGCCACTGAACGCGGGCCCAAGCCCGGCGCTGTAGAGCCGCGGCGCAAGTCGCAACACGGCGCACCCATCGGCGACGAAGAGACGCGCGCAATCACACAATTCACCGAAGCAGCCACAAAACAGTATGGGCGCGGCGCAAGGATACGGCCAAAGTCGGTCAAAGACAAAAAGCTGCGGGCAAACCTAAAATCGCTTGAGGCCAAGAACAAGCAGGCCGCGGTCGAAGCCAAGACTGTCGAGATTCTTCTTGAGAACAACGCCGGACTGCTGGAGCCCGAAAACGAGTTGGAGAGGACATATCGGGTACGCCAAGAAGATATCAAGCGGGAAGTCGGCGTCGAGACGGCGAAGAAGGGTTTCGAACTGCGGTTAAACGACCTCGGGCCATACGACGTATGCGAGTACAGCCGCAACGGGCGCGATCTGCTGATAGCAGGGAGAAAGGGACATGTTGCGACGTTCGACTGGAGAGACGGCAAGGTGGGGTGCGAGATACAGCTTAACGAGACGGTACGGGATGCGCGATGGCTGCACACGAGCAACCAGAAGAACTTCGCAGTCGCGCAGAAGAAGTGCGTTTACATCTACTCGGGCGACGGCGTGGAGATGCACCAGCTGAAGAACCACTCGGAAGCGACACACCTCGAATACCTCCCCTACCACTTCCTCCTCGCCTCAGTCTCCACGGCTGGCATAATACGGTACACAGACGTCTCGACAGGCCAGTCCCTGGCCCAGCTATACACCAAACTCGGCCCAGCAACTGCTTTCGCCCAGAACCCTCACAACGCAATCCTCCACGTCGGCCACCAAAAAGGTCTCGTCACACTCTGGTCGCCCAACAGCGCCGCGCCCCTCGTCAAGCTTCTCCCGCACCACGGCCCCGTCCGCAGCATCGCCATGGACAAGTCCGGCACCTACATGGTCAGCACCTCGCAGGACCGCCGCATGTCCGTCTGGGATATCCGCATGTTCAAAGAACTGCACTCGCACCACCTGCGGGTCCCTGGAACCACGCTGTCAATCTCGGACCGTAACCTCACGGCCGTGGGCTTCGGCACCCAAACCTCCATCTACAGCGACGCCATCTTTCGCAAAAGCCCCGACGACCAGTCCCACCCCGCCACCATGCCATACATGTCGTGGGGCGGCGACGGCATAGCCATCGGCCGCGTGCGCTTCTGCCCCTTCGAAGATGTCCTCGGCATCTCCCACGCCAAAGGCTTCTCTTCCATCCTCGTCCCCGGCGCCGGTGAACCAAACCCAGACACCCTCGAACCAGGCACAAACCCCTACGAAACCTCGCGCCAACGCCGCGAAACCGAAGTCCACGCCCTTCTCGAAAAACTCCAGCCCGAGATGATTGCCCTCGACCCCAACTTCGTCGGAAACCTCGACCTGGCCTCCAATGAGCAGCGCATACGCGAGTTCAAGGCCGCCCGTGGCGAAAAGGAAGAGGATCGCGTTGAGAAGTTGAAGAAGAGGGGCAGGGGCAGGAATAGTGCGTTGAGGAGGTATTTGCGCAAGAGCGGGAGTAAGAATGTTATTGATGAGGAGAAGGAGCGCGCGCGGGATGCTATGAAGAGTATGGCCAAGAAGCAGGTGGACAAGCAGGCCAAGATGAAGAAGGAGTATGGGCCAGCGTTGGAGAGGTTTGCTCGCAAGGGGTTTTAGATGGAGCGGTATTGGAAGGCGGGATTGTGGCGTTGGGTGGCAAAAGCATTTCACGGCGTTCATATTTTGTGGTAGATACCTTCACGACCGAGATAGGCACAAGGTCTTATAGGCAGAGGAAGGACATATATCAAAGCAAAGCAGAAACGCCATACTCATTTTACCTACCTAGAAACTCGTGATATCGTTGACTCCATCCCCCTCCTTACTGCTCCACCTCACCACCCCAAGCCCTCGCTCCCCTCGGCCAAACCCTCTTATACAAACTCACAGCTACAGCATCCATCGGACTAATCTTGCCATCAAACGTCGCCTTGAAGTACCCATGCGTACCTAGACTCTCCTTGATAAACCCACTCCTGCCCCTCTTCGTCCAGAGTGGCAAGCTCTTGAACCACCGCACGTCGCCGTCATTGAAGAACATGTAGCGCACCGTGACGACGCGCTTGTTGATCTTGTATGGGTGACCGGTGAGGACGATGCGCTTGGCGATGATGCGGGAGGTGGAGGGTGGAAGGGACGTTCCTGTTGCAATCAGACGCAAAGATGAGAACGGGGAAGAAGGTGTAGGAAGGGTGCGCTCGAAGTAGAGGAGCGGGACGTTGCCCCAAGTCAGGGGGCCGATAAACGATGCGATGGCTGATTGGCCGGGGTGCAGGTAGCGGTCGTATTTGTGGACGTGGTTGGGCGTGTTGCCTGCTTGGGAGAAGAGCTGCGTGGTGTTAGAACTACGGAGACTTGCGAGATGTGAAGGGTGACTTACAGGGTTGATGACCATCCTGCGTGGTCCGCACTGCACGATTATATCCGTCTTGGACTTGATCGGCGCTTCGTACTCGGAACTCAGCATGATGCTGTAGTTGCAGGCGGTGCGCTTGTGCTCATGTCGCAGCAGCGAAAACGCAGCCATCGGTCTTGACTGTGTCTCTTGGAACTGCAGTGGGACGCCACGAAGGTGAATGTTGACCCGAGTACCAGGTTTGACACCACCAGCCCATGCTTCGCGCATGAACTTTGTGGCTGTCCGCTTGTAGTCTGAGATTTCGAGCAATCGCTGCCACTCCTCAGGCTCGTATGGCCGGTCTTCTTCCGTCTCCCACGTGCTCGTCCTAAGACTCTTCAATCCTCGGTATCTGATGAGTCGCTCCCGGGCGTTGACGTTCGGGTGCAGTTCGATCTCGTCCGGGAACTCAAGGTCATCATCTTGCTCAGTCTTCCTTGACTTCCTGTACGCTTCAATCTGCTCAGCTTCGTCTTCTGGCGCCGGGTCCAGGAACATCTCTGATTGTGGGTATTCCGAAGGGCCGCCCTCTGTCACCGCCTTGCCATCAATGTCCATGCCTTCTACGCCATCGGCAGGATGAGCGGGCTGGCTTTGGCCGTCTTCCTGAACGTCGTCCATGTCGAAGTCCTCGAGATCGGAACCAGAGTCGGACATGTCGTCGATGTACCATGCGGCCTGGTACTTGCTGGTACCCTTCGGTAGCCGCTTCGGCCGCACGGGCGCATCCTCATCCTCTTCGTCTGAGAAGTAGTGGTGGTCATCGAGCAGAACACCCTTGCGCTCGGAAGGAGCGACGGATGTGGCGTAGTTGGTTACGTCGTCCATGAGCGTTTCCTCGGGCGCTAGGTCTGCCAGATCGTCCTGGTCCTCAGTCGGGCGGTCTAGGGTATCATCGGCTTCTGAGTCGACAGCCATGTCCTCATCTTTGCCCTTCTTCCTCGCCTCTAACGGGGCTGCAACGATCTTCTCGACTTGGAAGTCACCCCAGTCACCGACCTGCACAAGCCTATCGGCCTTCAGCCCGAGTCCGCGAACTACTCCAGTGATGACAACCTCGCCAGTACCGTCCGCGCTAACGACTGACTTTCCCCCAAGCCATGCAATGTCCTCAATGAACATGTAGCTCCGCTGATCTCTCCATCGCACACCTTTCGGTGCAGTCGCGCACAAGGACCTAACGAGGTTTGAGGCTTCCTGCCGGGTGTCGAGGGAGTAGACGCGCTCCGTAGACGGGAGCCAATGAGTGATGTAGGACTTGAGGGATGCGACTACCGACGGCCTCTGTTTTGCGGGCTCGACCTTGTCTAGCCCCTGCACGACGGTGAAGGTATTCGATATGCCCTGGCTTTCGACCGACTTCAGTATCAGTGCGCCCTCGGCATCCACCTCTTCATGCGCCGACAGGACGAAGATGACAAAGTCGGCGACACGACACGCGTCGAGAGCGGCGAGCAGGTCCCTCTTGACTACCAGATATTGCACCTTCTGCTTAAAGCGGTCGACGTTCGTCCGCGTCCATCCTGCCTCGGGAACCTCGTCCTCGATGTCCAGGCTCGAGTTCAGACTGCGCACAGCTGCTGCCGCAGAAACGTCCGAACAGAGCGGTATGATGGCGGCGATCCTCGGCGCACCGTCCTTGCCGGCGAATATGGTGGTCGACTTTGCGTGCTCGCTGTCCTTATTCATGCGCATCTGCTTCGCGCGATTGCGGCGATTTAACTTGGACATGACTTGCTGGTGGGGCGTCCTTCGGTTCCCGCGTTCGAATGACAGTCCGTCCACTTTGCCTGCAGTTTATTGTCAGGGAGGGTTTGCGTCTTGTTGGGGGTGAATGAGATAAGTTACCCTTGCTCATCTCCTTCAGCGAGCCCTTGGTGGCATGGCGGGACTTGAAGATCTTCTTGTTTAGCTTCGTGGTGCTGCGGTGGTGGTGCGAATCCGCGACAATGGGCGCCATGTTGCCGCTGCCGCCTGCTTTGAATCGGAAGGGAATAGACGCCACGTTGACTGCTGCGTGTCAGAACTTGTCGTGTTCGTGGTGCAGTGCGGGATCGCGATAATTTTGGTGGCCCGCGCTATCGATAATTTTGTCCCCTCGCCTGTGGCGTCATGGATCAGGGTCCATGCGCCTCACACCTCTTCATCTTCTCTCATCATCGTCCTCCGTCAACCAGACGAAAACTACCCTTGAACGAACGTGAAACCAGAAATTCGTTTAAAGTAGGCTCGGCCTGAATTATGGGAGGCTCCATGCGTTGCTCTCTCGCCATGGTTTTTGAATGCGACTCTCCTTGAAGGAAAAGACGTAGCATCGACTGATCGGAGAATGAGTACGTGGGTAGTATCTTGGAATACCTCAGGCGGTCTGATTGTAGCTTTGTGTCTCCTGGTAATCTGCTTCTCACCGCAATATCCCTCTCAGATCAGCCCAATAAGACGCGTTATCACATGCAACTTGAAGACGACTTCCTCATCTATCAAGTTCTACCTGTCAGACATCTGGCCATCTCTTCTCTTACTTGCTATAATTCTGCTAGGCAGTCGAACCTCGCCCCACTCGGGCCTGCATTTGCCTTTACTTCAGCCCACACAAACGGCAAAGATCTGCGGGCATCCTCCATCTTCAACTTGCTTCATACTCTCTCTCAGGCTCACCATCGCTAACCATACATACAATTCGCTTCTTCTACCCCCGCTTCCTCACAAAACAACACCAGAACACTCTTCCAACACCGTCAACAACAACAGTTCTATAATAAACATCTTCCACGACGCTCACAATGGCAGGCCGCAAGCACCAAGTGCACGCGTACAGCCCAGACGAGATTGATAGGTATGCTAAAGTCACTCGGCCTGGCTGATCGTCGATCCGATTGACGCCTTTGCTAACCTTTGTGCAGGCTCAAGAACGTTCGGCTTCCCAAGAGGATCAAGTGCGGTCGCTGCTTCAAGAACCTCCCTCAGGCCAAGTACTCCATCAAGCAGCTCACAGATGCGCGCTGGCAAATCACAAACAACGGCAAGTTCGACAAGCCTATCAACTGCCAAGCCTGCACCGGTCAGCAGATCGTCGAACTCGAGTGTGTCATGTGTGGCAAGACTCAGGGATTAGAGAGCTTCGCCAAGTCTCAGCGCAACAAGCCAGATACCGCCAAATGCTTCAAGTGTGTCGAGGAACAGCTCTCCGTCAATGCCATCGACGAGGAGAAGTACGAGGACGGTCAGAAGGCGTTCCTGCCGCCTGAGCACTCCAACGGCCACTTCCCCGAGTACTTCTCATCCGCAACCTCCACGACTGATTCCTCGTCCACCTACGTATGTTCTCTGTTCAGTCTGTCAACTACGTTTCTGACACACACAGGGCGACGACGAGTGGTCCTCCATCAATGGCAAAGATCCTGAGTCACGCAGCAATGACCAGAATGGTGGTGTTGCTCTGTCAGAAGGATTCCAACGCGCTATGTCGATCAATGGCTCCACTGACGACACCCTGGCCCAGTTCGAATATGCCTATCCGCCCGGCCGCTTCAACAACGGAAGCGAGGCCCGTACGAAGTCGTGGCACACACAGTCCAATGCAGCTCCCAGCGCCAGCTCTTGCTTCAATCCCAATGCCTACGGTCGTCCCTCAGCTACCTCCGTCGCCAGCTCATCCCACTCCTTCCGCTCCAGCGTGGCTGAGCGGTCCGATGCCTCGGATATTCGTCCCAACGGATGGGCCAAGATTCGCGCTTATCGCAGCCCTTCTCCTAAGTTGACAGGCGGCCCCCCCACGAGGCCTGCGGGAGACAACGTCCGGGAGCAAGAGTCTGCTGTGAATGCCTGGGACTCTGATGAAGATGAAGATGAAGTGGATGATGACGATAATGACGACGACAGCGACGACGACACTATCATCTAGGTTAACTACAGTTGATGTGGAGGTTACGGTACAAAAAGGTCAGGGCAACAGTCATGGATGGACGAATGTATTTAGGCACATTGTTTGGATCGGCGTTTGTGGCGTGTTTTTTTTCATGCATCAATTTGCGGGTTTGTGAACATGAACACATTGCCAGGCGCTCATGCACTGGGCTTCAAATTCGGTTTAATCCTTGCCGTGGAATTCAGGACTTCATGGTGTCCGATCTGCACACTGGAAGCAGAAAGCTTGGGTAAATAAAAATTTCAATCAACGGCGTTATGGCTAGAAACTCGATTCCTGCTGGTGAACGTGAAGCCCTTTGCATTTTGCTTGCTCGGTGGAGTGAGAGTGAAAGGGGGAAACTAGGCCCGATAGAGTGTAATTGCCACCACACGTGATTTCGCGCTTCGCTTGACGTCTTGAACGCGCCTTCCAGCTTGATTGTTTCACCCCACTCGTCGACGCCAACTCAGCCTGGGAACCTCAACTGCCGTTTCTCTCGCTGCAACCGCAATTTATTCTCGTTGCAGCAAAATTAGAGTAGAAACAGAGAGAATGTAAGTTGAAATTTGGATTGCAGAAATTGGAATGCGCAGTTACTGATGGGTGGCGATAGGAGCGGACGACGAGCTAGGGGAGCGGGGATTCGGGGACCGCACTCTGCGCTGACGGACTTTTTGGCGGTGAGTTGATATTACCTACCAACGACGGCGTCAGCTCTTTGCACTGCTAACAATGTTGTCATAGGCGAACAACATCTCCGCCCAAGAGATCCGCGATTCGTACCAACAGCGCGTGCGACAAGCCGAAGATGAGGTCGCACAAGCAGCAGACAATGGCGAGGGACCCTCAAATGCGGGTGAAGGTGGCGAAGAGATCGAAGAAGAGCAGGCAGAGTCATCCGCAATGGCAGCCGAGCGCACTCGCAAGCGCAAGCGCAACCAGGACGAAGCCATAGCCAAGATCAAGAAGGGCAAGGCAGCAAAGAAGACAGCCCAAAAGAAGAAAAAGAAGGGTTCAGACGACGACTCGGACTTTGAGGATATGATGGACATGTACAAGAAGGCGAAGCCGCTGCCTGGCCAACTCGAGAATTGCGAGAGCTGCAACAAGCGGTTCACGGTTACTCCATACAGCAAGGCTGGCCCCGAAGGTGGTCTTTTGTGCACACCGTGCGGAAAGGAGATGCTTAAAGATGCAAAAGCGGAGGCGAAGGCGAGCAAGCCCATCGTGCGCAAGGGCCGAAGGAAGCTCGAGAGCAATCGCCTTGACGGCATGACTGCGCACGGACCCAAGACACTGCAACAGCTGTGCATTGAAAAGCTGGCCAACCATTCAGAGGACATTGACGAGCTGGGCGAGATGCCAGAGGGTATCATGAACCGAATCAGCGAGATTTTCTCGAAGAAGCGTGCCATGAACTCCAAGACGATGAAGCTGTTCCTTCAGCCGGATATGGACAGGGTCGCCATTCACGAGGCGGCATACCTCGAGACCGATGACTACGACCAGATCTTCGCAGTGTGCCCCAACGTCAAAGAAATATCTCTGCGTAATTGCTGCCAATTCAAAGACAGCAACATCGACTACATGAACGAGAAGGCCAGGGCGTTGAGCCACATTCAACTGCTGGGCGCCAACCTGGTATCGAACGACAAGTGGACCGAACTCTTCATTGCGCGCGGTCAAGACCTAAAGTCCTTCAAAGTTGAGTGGCTAGACGCTGCATTCGACGACCAGGTCGTAGAAGCACTCACAACCTTCTGCCCGAACCTCGAGCGCCTAAAGCTGGAGCGCTGCAAGCGAATCGGCCCCGACAGCATCGATGCAATCGCCCGACTAAAACACCTCCAGCACCTAACCCTCCGCTTCTACGACCCCATCACCCGCGAGAAACTAATCCACCTCATCTCCTCCGTCGGCGCTAACCTGCGCACCCTGTGTCTCGAGCACTTTCTCGACACCACCTCGGACGCCACCGACGCCGTCCTAGAAACAATCCACACCACCTGTCGGCACCTAAGCAAATTCCGCTTCACAGAAAACAACGAGTGCACAGACGCCGGATTCGTCAATCTCTTCTCCAACTGGCCAAATCCCCCGCTCCGCTACGTCGACGTGAATTCCACCCGCGACCTGGATAACACGAACCCCGACGGACCCGAAGAAATGCCCATTGGCCTCGCATCAGACGGCTTCCGCGCTCTCATCGCCCACTCTGGAGCGAAACTGGAATTCCTGGATCTCTCGTCTTGTCGCCACATCGAGCACGAGGCGCTTGCACATGTCTTTGACGGAGTGAGGCAGTATCCCTTTCTCCGCGAGATCAACCTTTCCTTCTGCCCCGTTGTGGATACAGAGGTCGTAGCGGGTATCTTCCGCTCCTGTCCCCAGATCAAAAAGGTGGTGACGTTTGGATGTTTCCTGGTGGCGGATGTTGTGGTGCCGAGGGGCATTGTGCTGATTGGGGCGCCAAGGGCACAGGAACAGCTCGAGCAGTATGGCGATGTTGTGTTGGATTTCCAGAGGGAGGCGCTGGTTGAGAGGGAGGAGATGAAGGCTATGGGGCGGATTGTGCCGGTTATGGGATAAGTGCGTGAGCGGGGTGGTGGTGGTATATGGCGTTTTTGCTTTCGTTTACGCTCCATGATTCACGCTTTCGCTATGGGGGGTCCCGTGAAGTTATATCGGCGTTGCTGGGAAACGACACCAGCAGGCTCGCTACCAGGCGTTTTCACGGGCTGGGCAGATATCTGAGTAGGGTTTATCCGAATTCCACGTATCTCGATACTACGCTCAAGCAACATAGTCAAGTTCTTCGACTTGGTACTTCTGAGCGAACTCTCACCCACTGTGAAATTGATTCTTAACACTTCTCCGTGCGCAACTACCTCGAGAGGCTTACGATGGAAATGTCGATTTGCTGTCTTGTGGTGCGTAGCGCAAAGCAGCGGTCGAGATGGAAGTAGATTGTTACTGTTAATTTGGTTCATTTATCGGATAGGTCCTCTATGCGCCCCAAAATTATGAACGACATGTTTTGATGCTCCGAGTACCCCCAGCCTGATCCACAAGCCCGGAGTTGATATGACGCTGTGTATGCGCCGTTAGTCACAGGACGCTTGTTTTAGCCTGTGTATACCTCAGTGCAGCGCCTCCTCCTGTGCCCTGTTGATCGTCTTCAAACTCTCCGACTCTTATGACGCAAATAGCGTCAATCCCCGTTGATATGCACTGTAACGCGTCGTGTCAATCGTGGCCACATGGAAAACGCACGACCCTTTTCTCTTTCCCCTCCAAATACCAATGAATAATGTTCAAAGCTTCCATCCCCCACTCATACCCTGCTCAACCACACCATAAACCCAAACTGCACCACATAGCTGTACACAAACAGAAACTGCGTCCGCCGATTCTTCTGGCTGCGCGCAACCGTATACCCCGCCGCCGCATTCCCGCCAACACCCATGCCCTGGCCGCCCTGGTCAGGAAGCAGCACATACCTCAAACTCCTCAGCAAAAAGAAGGCATTGGCGCTAAAGCAGTACAGGAAAATGACCCAGTTAACCCACGCACTGCCAAATCCGAGCAAGGAGGTCAGGTGCGAGAGTAGCAGAGACACAATGACGTGCACGAACTTGTAGCCGCTGTACGCGACAAGGTCGAGGAGCTGCGAGGAGCTGCTGATGGCGAGGAGGAAGGTGCCTGTGCGTATAATGAGGATTTCGAGGAGTGTGACGGAGATGGCGAGGGTGGCGGTGTAGCCTAGTAGCTCGGGATGGAAGGCGCCTCGCAGTCCTGCCAGTAATGTCGAAAGCAAGATGTACGTTACCAGCGCCATTGTGGGAATGTACATGTCAGGCGAGTTTATATCTTCGCGCGGTGGGAGGTAAAGCGATGAGGCGGAGGGGGAGGGGTCAGGGTTGTGGCGCTGTTGCCGCGACCAGGGCCGGTGCCACCACGGAAAGAGGATGATGCGTAGTTTGGTAAGGACGTACGAGTTCGTGACGTTAAAGTAGTGCTTTAGGGCGGAGACGGAGACGAATTTTCCAAACTGTCTTGTTGTTAGCTTCATACTCATTGAATCAACACTGGACGTACGTTTGCTTCGACATATTGTTGGCCTGCGTTCATGGCGCTCGCTCCCATCTGTAACCCAATTTGGGCGGTGGGGTCGTTGATGAAGCCGCCAAAAGAGGGATGCATGTTGTAGCCCCCCGGCTGCTGAGGCACGCCGCCGCCTTGCTGTCCATATCCATATCCGCTTTGGGGTTGCGATGGGGGATGCGGGGGAGGTGGTGATCGTAGCTGGGGGACCGTGGAGACGTGTTGTGGGACTGGATGATGTACTAGGGAGGGGGGATTGGGTTAGTATACAAGTTCGAATACGCAGATATAGAAGCGGAAGAAGCAGCACATGTCAGAGTGAAAGTCTCGCTATATAGCTTCACGAAGTCTACTTACATGGTGGTGAATGCGCCGGCGGCGGGTTGCTGAAGTTGGGACGCTGCATATCCGCGTGGGTGTTGGTGGTGTAGCAACAGTGGTGCTTGAAGTGGCTCGGTACAGAGAGTGACTGCCTGGAGTGAATTGACTGTTGCGGTGCTGTTGGCACCTCCGAGTTCCGACCATCTGGCAAGAGCGCGCACGGCCCTCCGTCATATGGCGATCTCCCACGGCCCGCACGACCACATCTTTCCTTGTGCACCACTCCACGCGATACAGGCAATATGTTGGACACCTTCGAGATACTCACAACCTCGGGCGTCGTGCTGTGGTCGCGCACATATGTCCCCGTCGGCGCGCACGTTATCAACAGCTTAATTCGCGACGTCTTCATCGAGGAGCGCATACCACCGCAGTCGGAAGATGCTGGCTCGAAACCGACATACAGGAAGGAGGGGTATACCCTGAAGTGGACGGCGGCGAAGGACCGGGGACTCATCTTTGTGGTATGCATCCCCTTTACATATAACCGATAGGAGCCTACGGTGGCTAACTTCAAAGGCCGTCTACCAAAGCCTGGTCCACCTCACATGGATAGACAGGCTCCTCGACAATGTGCGCGCCCTCTTCGTCGGCCTCTACGGCGAGCAACTGCAGGCGGAACACAGCAGCGTCGTCAATTGCGACAAGTTCGGCGCATACTTTGACCGGCAGATGCACGAACTGGAAGGCGCGAGCGACTCTGGCGCCCCCAGCATCAAGCTCACTACACCCGAATCGAGCACAGACAACGACAGCGCTGAAGAAAATGCGTCGGCACCGCCTGCGCTGCAAAAGCTCCAACGGGCACTCTCCGATACAAGCGCAGACTCAACACCAGTACCTACTCCAGATGATTCGCGGCCAACCACACCAGCGCAAAGTCAGCTCCTGACTGGAAAGGCGAGACCTCTTGGCGGAAAGATGTCGCGGCGAGACAAAAAGAAGGCCTCAGCATTTAGCTCTGCGCCTGCATCGTCAGGAGACGAAGCGTCGGGTAAGCGCAAGGGGAGAGGCGCAAAGAAGGGCCGCGTGTGGGGCGAATTTGGCGCGGAGGAGGTGGACGATTCAGTCCTCGACTATTCACAATCAGACATTCGCGGGGAGAGCTCTGCAGGTGAAGCGTTGGAGGAGATCAAGCAGGAGACATGGGGCCGCAAGACCAACAAGGGCGAGTTCGTCTTGAGGGATCTGGACGATGAGATGGATGCCATCATCGCAGAACAGAACGCAAAGAAGGACAAGGACACATCTGCCGCACCCAGTGGCCTTGTCGGATCAAGCTTAGGCGCCATCGGAGGACTCTTCCGGAACGTGGTCGGTGGAAAGACACTCACCAAGGAAGATCTTGCGAAGCCGCTGAAAGGCATGGAGCAACACCTTCTACGCAAGAATGTCGCCCTTGAGGCAGCAGTTCGGTTATGCGAAAGCGTAGAACGCGATCTGGTGGGCATGAAGACACCCAGCTTTACCAGTCAGTCTCCTTCTCCGTCTTTACTTCAACACTAATACAGTATATAGCCATCGAAACAACACTAAAATCCTCCATGGAAAAGGCGCTCACAAAAATCCTCACACCAACATCCTCACTCGACCTCCTCCGCGAAATCCAACACACAAACTCCACATCCACCCGCCCCTACGTCCTCTCCATCGTCGGGGTGAATGGCGTCGGAAAGTCCACCAACCTCTCCAAAATCGCCTTCTTCCTCCTGCAAAACCACCACCGCGTCCTCATCGCCGCCGCCGATACCTTCCGTTCCGGCGCTGTCGAGCAATTACGCGTGCACGTAGACAGACTGAAAGAGTTATCCCAAAGAGAGGGCGGACAAGTCGACCTCTTCGAAAAAGGCTACGGCAAAGACGCCGCAAACATCGCCGCCGACGCCGCCATTTTCGCCGAAAAGAACAACTTCAATGTCGTGCTCATCGACACGGCCGGCCGCCGCCACAACGACGCCCGCCTCATGTCGTCTCTCGAGAAATTTGGCAAGCTAGCCAACCCCGACAAAATCCTCATGGTCGGTGAGGCACTCGTTGGCACAGACTCCGTAGCCCAGGCCCGCAACTTCAACGCTAGTTTCGGCGCAGGCAGGAGTCTGGATGGCTTTGTCATTAGCAAGTGTGACACTGTGGGTGATATGGTGGGGACGCTGGTTAGCATGGTGCATGCAACGGGCATCCCCGTGGTGTTTTTAGGGACGGGGCAGCATTATAGTGATCTCAGGACGCTGAATGTTGGCGCTGTTACGCGCTTGCTTATGAGCTGAGTAACCGGACTATAGGAAGAGGGCAATTATTGGCTTCGAATTAGGGCTAATGAGTGACATGTGGTCCATGTTATTCCCCGAGATTGACACCGAACTTCTCTGCCTTTTTTCGCTGCACTTGCTCTAATTCGTTGGTAGTGCTTTGGGGGTTTCCTCCTCCTTTGCCTCCGTTATTACTCTCAGAAGAAGGTTGGCCTTCTTTGTTTGTTGCTGATTCGTCGTCGCCTCCTCCACTTCCTTCTTGCTTTCTACTGCTTCCTCTTCCACTTCCATTTTTCTTACCCGCTTGACCCCCCTCGCCCTCCCCCAACGTAGCAGATCCATGCAATTCCTCAACATCAACATGTCCCCCAAACTTCTTTACCTCCTCGTCCCCTTTTCCCTTACTCTCCCCCACGGCATCCGCACGCCTCTGCGCCTTGGCATCCATCCTGCCCTCTTTTGTAGACGCAGACGCCATGTTGATCTCGTCTTGGTCGAGCGAGGTGTATTTGTCTGCTTTTTGGGTGCTGATGTGGGAGAGGGTGGGGGTCGATTTGTTGGCTACGTTTGTGGAGGAGTGGGTTTGTGAGTCGGTTGGTGTCGAGGTGGACTCGTCAGAGCCAAGGCGTTCATGCTTCGGCGCGTTGGCGCCATACTCTTCAGAGGAGCTGGAGATGGGGGCTGCGACGCCGCCGCTGGCGTTCATGCCGGGCAATGCTGTGCTTGATCAGTTGCTGTGGTGAGGGACATGAGGTCTAGGAAGGAAGGGAGTTTACCGTCTCCGGCCTCTGCATCGGGCATGGGGGCTACGTGCTTGGTGTGCTGAAGCGTGGTCTGTAGTTGTGTGTTAGTGGATGGGTTTGATGGTGAAGGATGTCATGTTTGGGGAGTGGACGTACATCACCAGACGTGCCGTGGAGGATCTCATGGCCCTCGATGGGGCCGTTGTCGCTGGATCCGTCGCCGTTGCGTGGCATGATTATTTGCTTGCTAGTATTCAACAAGTATTGTTTTGCAAAAAGGACAGCTGCGAAGTTTCAGTAAGGAGATAACGATGTAAGATTATGATCCAAGGATTTATGGAAGAGATGCAATGTTTGAAATGGGCATGAGGTCCTGTTGTACATCAATCAACAGTTGGAAGTTGGCAGTAATCCGCAACAACGTAGTTGTTTAGAAG